>JAOTQQ010000012.1:22739211-22769216 GCA_026546715.1 Gallinago undulata | reverse complement strand
AAAAGAAAAGAAAAGAAAAGAAAAGAAAAGAAAAGAAAAGAAAAGAAAAGAAAAGAAAAGAAAAGAAAAAAGAAAAGCACTAGTGAGCCTCTTTCTGCTCCTGCCATATCTCTTCTTGGATTTCACACCACCGATCACACCCTGTCACAGATCTCGAACAGTTTACGTTACTTCTTCTGAAGGATTAATCTAGACCAACCTAGAGATAAAACACAAAATGCACAATGAATTCCTAAACTGAATTCCTGCCTGTTACTGTGAGCTCAGCATAAGGAAAGAAAAAAAGAATCCCACACATCTTGTAGCATATACCCTGCTGTCACACAGGGTTTGTTAGAGGAATACATACAGGGACAAGACAGTTTTGTACAAAACCTCAATTTATTTCAGAGAAATTAAAAATATGGTATTTAATATATATAAATTTCTATTCCTCTATAAATATAGATGATCTTGTGATAATGAACAGAAATAAATGCATACCAAATTCAAATAATTTTGCATTTCAGGGTATGGTAGCCATAGATAATGTTTATGAACCTAAATACAGGCATTTGTAATATATAAAAAAACAAAGTTTAAAACAATACAATCAGGAGAGAAACATTCTGCTGTTCTTCGTACAGAGGACTAAATATTCAAATGCATCTGTTGAAAGTTACAGTTTCATTTTTAACCTTTTATTTTTTTAATTGTTATTAAGAGGCAGAATCCCGCAGGCCCCGGCGCACACACACAGGCAGCAGACACGGCCCCAGACCTCACCTCTGAACTGTGCGATGCTGGGACCCCATCCAAAGAACCAGACGGGGGGAGAAAAACCAGCAAAAGCTCTTCAAGGTCTCTCATCCCACCAGAGCGCCTGAACGGTGGGATTTTTTGTTTCCCCTTATTTTGTTTTAGTAAGAACTGGCAAAAAATCGTGGCAGTCCCATTGTGTGTAATAAATTAAATCTCAATGAATTAAACCTCAGGGCAGAGGCTGCAGCGATTCCAAAATGAAGTACCGTTTTATGGATATAATTGGGGGGGGGGGGGAACCCAAACCAAAGCGCATCCCAACCCTACGCCCTGATCCCCCCAGTCCCGCCCCCCCCGCGCGCCGGCCGGGCCATGCGGGAGGCGGGGGGCGCTCGGCGGGGCCCCGGGCAGCCCCGTCCCCGCTCCGCCCCCGGCGCTGAGGGGGGCCGCGGCGGCCAGGAGCTCGGCTGCGGCCGTACCCCCCCCCCCTCCGGGCACCGGGCACGCCGCGGGTGCGGGCGGTGGAACACCCCGGTGCTGCAGCCGAACAGGCCGACGGCTGCGGGGGGCCTGGCGCCTTCCCGTGAGCGTCAAAGCACGACACCGGGCAGCGGCCGGCGGCACAGCCCCGGGCAGGGCGGCGGGCGCGGCTCCGGCCGACAGGCCTCCCCCGTGCGGGGCCAGACGCGGGCCCGTCCCCCCGCACTCGGGGCCGGGGCGGGACGCGCCGCTCCTGCCCAGCCCCGGTCCGCCGCCCCGCACCCCGGGCAGGCCGCGACGGGACGGGACGGGGCCGCGCTCGCCCCGGGAGGCGCCGCCGGCAGCGGCCTCCCCGCGGGACGGAGCGGGGCTCGTTCCGGTCGCTGCCCCGGCAGCTCTCCCCACCCTGCCCTACCAAATAAAACTCCGACGCTTTTTTTTTTTTCTTTTCTTTGTTTTTTTAAATTAAGAAACAAGGGGCAGGGCGGGGAGCGATGAAGCAAAATCTGCAAACGGGTTAAAAGTGTCCTAAATAATTAAAAAAGTGTGATTTTTTTTTTGCAATTTAAATACAAATATACTTACAAAATCTTACAGAGGCTATTTACATCCCTCTCCCACAACCTGACAGTGCGCTTGGTTCTCACCAGACAGTCCCAGGGGCCCGGGCAGGGCACAGCCCGATGGCCACGGCCACGGGGGCCCCATCAGGCTTGTCCTCTGCTCCCCACCGCCCACGGAGGCCACCTGTGGTTCCCAGAGTTTGACCAGGCTGGATGAGGAGCTGCTCCCCAGGCAGAGGGGGGCTCAGACGGTGGTCTCACCCTGCTTGCTGTTGGTGAGCCTGGTGTAAAACTTCCTCCAAGAGTTCAGGGTTTTCCCTGACCAGATCCAGAAGCCCGAGGTGATGCCCACGATTAAGGTCATGAGATACTTGATCATGAAGACAGTGAAGTCAGGGCTCATGGGAGGGTGGTGGCTGCTGTGGTTGTTTGGGCAGGGGATGGCGTAGCTCTTACAGCTCTGCGTGACCCAGCTCCTCTCCCACTGTTCCCTAAAAGCTTGTTCGTAAAAATAGCAGGCAATGACAATGGTGGCTGGCACTGTGTAGAGGACACTGAAGATGCCTATCCTCACCATAAGCTTCTCCAGCTTTTCCGTCTTGGTGCCGTCATGCTTCATGATGGTCCGGATCCTGAAGAGGGACACGAAGCCGGCCAGCAGGAAGGAAGTGCCAATGAACAGGTAGACGAACAGGGGGGCCAGCACAAAGCCCCGCAGGGCGTCTACGTTGTTGATGCCCACAAAGCAGACGCCACTGAGGACGTCCCCATCCACCTGCCCCAGGGCGAGGATGGTGATGGTCTTGATGGCCGGCACAGCCCAGGCGGCCAGGTGGAAATACTGGGAGTTGGCCTCAATGGCCTCATGGCCCCACTTCATGCCGGCAGCCAGGAACCAGGTGAGGGAGAGGATGACCCACCAGATGGAGCTGGCCATGCCGAAGAAGTAGAGCATCATGAAGAGGATGGTGCAGCCCTCCCGCTTGGTGCCCTGCGCCACGGTGCGGAAGCCGTCCTCGGCAAAGCGCTCGTTGCAGACCACCCTCTCCTCCAGCAGGAAGCCGGCGATGTAGGCCACGGCCACGGCCGTGTAGCAGCCGGAGAGGAAGATGATGGGCCGCTCCGGGTAGCTGAACCGCTTCATGTCCACCAGGTAGGTGAGGACAGTGAAGAGGGTGGAGGCGCAGCAGAGCACGGACCAGATGCCGATCCAGGTGCGGGAGAAGCGCAGCTCCTCGGGCCCGAAGTACATGAGGCCGTAGAGGCGGCCCGGCTCGCAGGGCGCCCCGCAGTCCTTCTCCCCCAGGAAGCGGTAGTTCAGGTAGGACGGCATCTTCAGCGCCCGCGGGCAGGAGAAGCGGCCGCGGGGCTCGCCAGGCCCCGGGCCCCCGGGGCCGCCCCCGCGGTGGGGGTTGCTGGTCCAGCTCTCGGGGCGCAGGGCGGGCGTGGGGGTGCCGCGCTCGGAGGCGTTCTGCCCCACGCAGAGCTCGCCGGCCCCGTGCACCGGGAACTTCTCGCAGCGCAGCGTGTCGGGCCACTGGAAGCCGAACTTGTTCATGAGGGCCTCGCAGCCCTGGCGGGCCCGCTCGCAGAGGGAGCGGCAGGGCGGCAGGGCCTGCTCCAGCACGGTGCACACCGGGGCGTACATGGAGCACAGGAAGAACTTGAGCTCGGCCGAGCACTGCACCTTCACCAGCGGGTAGAACTGATGCACCTCCAGTCCCGCGTCCTCCTGGTTGGTGTGGCCCAGCAGGTTGGGCATGATGGTCTGGTTGTAGGCGATGTCGGTGCAGAGCGGGATGGAGATGGGCTGGCAGTACCCGTGGTCCGGGACGGAGATGCCCCGCTCGCCGTTGTCCTGCGGTGCGGGCGGCTGCCCCCCGGCCGGCAGCGCCGCCGCCCACAGCAGCAGCAGCAGCAGCGGCGGCAGCAGCAGCCCCGGCCGCGGGCACCGGCCGCCGCCGCCTTTCCGCCGCTCGCCGCCAGCTCCCCCGCCGCCGCTCGCCGCCTGCCCGCGCCGCTCGGCCATGCTCAGTCGGTGCCGCCTGCCCCGCCGGGCTTCCGCCGCCCCGCCGCCGCCGCTCCTCCTCCTCCCGGCCTGAACTTGAGACTCATGAAGAGAGCGACGGGCAGGGACGGGGCGGCCGCGGCGCGGCTACTCTGCCCGCACCGGCGGCAGCGCCCGCCGCCGCCTCCCACCACTACCCCCGCCGCCGCCTCCGCCGCCGCCGCCGCCGCCTGACCATTTGTGCCGGCCCCTCGAGCCCGCGCCCCGCGCCGCGCCGCGCTCCCTCCGACCGGTTTCCAGGCGCCCCGCAGTCTGCCTTTCACCGGCGGGGAGGAGCCTTGAAACCGACGCCGAACTTTCCTGCGTAAGGGACCGTCTCCCAACGCCTCACCCCGGGGGCGGGCGCAGGCGGGCCAGGGGTGCCCCCGCGCCGAGCACAAAGGCGGCGGCGACGCGGGGGAAGGGGAGGGGGCGACGGCTCCGTGCGGGACCGGGAGGGGCGGGGCGGGGGAGGGGGGGGGGCGTCGGACCCGCCGGGGCGGTCACGGCCATCGGGCTGCGCACGGCGGCGGGTGCGGGGCCCACCGGGCTCGGCTTCCCCCCCGGCGGAACGGCAGCGGCGCCGCTCTCGGCTCCGTTCCCAGCCCGGCGGGGGCCGGGGGGGGGACAGCGGGCGGGGGGGGATGAATGTTTGCCGGCGACAGGGCCGGCGCGGGGCGGGGAAGCGGGGCAGGGGCTGCCCGGGGAGCAGCGAGCGGCCTCCGGCAGCTTTGCGGGATGGTGGTGCGGGGGCTGGTGCGGGGCCGTGGGGCGCAGCGCGGGGGCGGCGGCGGTGACATCTCCCAGGCGGTGTGCCGGTGGCCAGGACGCGCCTCCCTCCAGAGAGCCCGGAAAGTGTCTCAGCCCGGCTGTCGCCAGTGTTTCGTGTGTGGCTCCCCCCGATGGAGCCCGCAGCGGCACCCTGAAATGCGAAAATACCCCCAAGGGGGCTCTCCCGCAGCCCGTCTCCCCCCGCCCAGGGCGCAGCCTTTCCAGCCGGGCTGGCGACGGAGGCTGCGTGGCTCCCAGTGCCTCCCGCAGCTCTGGGCCCCGGGCTGTACTCTGGGGAGGGGTGGGTGGGCGTACGGTGACCGCACACCGCGGCCAGGGCCTCCCCAGCCTCCAAAGCCCCGGTCCTCGCACGGAATGGAGGTCCCGTTGGCTCTTTTGAAATGCGTAGTCTGGGAAAATGATGGAGGCTGAATGGGGGAATTACTGTACTTGCTGGAATTCAGTAAGAATAATAAACTCTGCTCCTGCAGAGGGAGGAGGAGGAGAGCTCTACCACGTTCTCCAAACATTCAGAAACCAAGTCATCGTGGAGGTGAACATCGTCAAATCTATTCAGCAGTTAACGCTGCCATTCACAGCAGGACCAGGCGCGAAACTCCTCCGTCCAGCTGTCCTTCTGTCTCTGCAGCATGCTCCCACCCTCTCCACGTCACACGCTAATGAGCTGCAGAAAGCCATTAGCAATAAGACAAGCCCAGCTTTTATTTCTCCTTGTCAGGCGGCAAGGGTTAATAAAAGACATCCGTGTTTCCTGGATAGCTACAGATAAAATTTGGACCATGCTATTTAGGCCACTGTCTTTCTCCCAGCAGTGCTGTCCCACATTCAAACTAATTAACAGCAAGATCTACGCCATGTAATGACTGCAGGAGCGGGATCACGTTTAGAAATTGCACAATGCTAAATATGTCGATTGCTGATGTCCTTGTTTACTGAGGTTCATTGAGGCCTGTCAAGAACTCTCTTCTGAAGGGACTGCTGGCACAAAACCTAATTTATATTCAGCACTAAAGGACAGTCTTGTTTTCCTATTCACCCTAAAACAATTGAACACTGGATCTTCAGGTAGGAAGAAATATACATGCTCTTTCTCATAGGAAACAAGTGTGAATTTCTAACTAGTCTCAGGAAGCCTCCATGGCTTTACGCCTGTGGCCTTCAGACCTGGGGACACATGACACAATCCAGGAAAGGTAATTAAGATGCCTAAGTCCATCACCAGTTGGCTGAAATTCTATCCCTGGGGGTCTGCATTTGAAATATTTAGGAAATACTTCTCAAAGTGAAAAACACTGAAAAATTACTCTTCTAAAGTTGCCACATGTTACAAACCAGATTATTCTAGGAGAAAGATCAATGTATACAGGACAAGGTTTGTACGTGTAAGTAATAGCTTTTTTTTCAGACCAACTGATATAGAATGAAAAGTATTGGGTTACCAAGCTATTTTTTTGGTTCTGAAGCAGTAACTACCAAAGCTAAATGTGACTTGAGAACAAATGCTTAGACTTTAGATAGATGTATCAGTGAGATCAGCTCAGAAAGAAGTGGAAAAGGGAACGACGGGAGTGCTGGGAGAAGAATGAGGGCCGAGAGCTGGTAAGTTCAGGAAAGTTCCTAGGACTTACTGGTTTTAACTGCTGAATTATTTTTCACGTAACAGAAGAAAATCCTCTGTGGAAATAATCTTCCCAGAAGCACTTCAAGCACCCCAGACGACAAAACTCATCATTAGAAGCATAATTCTCCATGGTCCAAAACACCAGGTCAGTTTAAACTGTGCCTGAGACTGCAGGCAGTAAGGTGTGTTGGTGGCCATCTGCTGCTACAGCAATGAGCACTCCCTGCCACCAAACCATCTTCCCATCTTGTATTCGCAATTCCAGGATTGTAAGTCCTTCATCCTGAGCACGGATGCTTTCCCAGTAGCTTTGCTACCGAAAAAGACCACTCAGCAGCAGCACGGACTCCTGGAGGCAGTCTTTATAGACCGAAACACTGTGCTGTCGGTGAGGAGAGTTCCTCACAACACTTCTCCTTCTGATCTTTGAGTCCTGATCCCAAAGGGAAACCACAGAACGGATCCCACAGAAGTGAGCATGGGATCTAGGTTTCCTAATTCTGCCCAGCATCCAAAAGTAGGGACTCAGAAGAGATGCAGGTCTGATAGTAGATTGCAATTTCCTTCTGCTTCTGCCCCCCCGACTTACCTCTCTCTGAATCAACAGACTGAAGGTAATTGTCTCTGCTTTTTGCTTTGCCAGTAAATGCCACACTTTCTCCCATCCTTAACATCCTCTGCATCATTAATGGCCTCTCTGTTTCTACAGCTGCTGTCGTCTTCTTTTCAGAGCTGGCTTAATTAATAAATGTCTTAGTAAATGTTAAGCTATTGTTCTTAACTGAGAGCTGCAGCTGGTGTTTCTAACCTGGAGAAAAGTTTGTATGGCTAAAATTTTGTCTGATTTTTCCACCTGTAAAAGGTGTAAAAGGTAATACTTCTTCATACAACCCTAGTACTGCACATCACATCCACGGGCGACCATCACTGTGTGTCTGCCTTGTTCTTTTAGTGCTTCCTTAGGTGCCCACGGTGGGTGGCTGCTGGAGAGAGGAGCCTGGACTGGGAGCCCCCTCAGCCTGGGGCACTGCAAGGCTAATCAGACAAACAGTGCCTTAAAGCACAGGCACTTCTTTTCCCTTCCCATGGAAATACAGTCTTCCATGCAAAGATAAACCAGAATTTGGGCATACATTAAAAGAAATTTCAACTTTTACTTCAAAACAATGCACTCCTGTTACTTGTTACAGTAGCCAGTGGGGGAAACCAGGACTCTGGCAGGCGGGAAGAGTTTTGTCCTCGTATTTTGTTTATATCCCGGCAACAGCCTCGCTACGCTGCTCTCCTCGGGGTGCTGGTCTGTACTGTGCTCACAGGGGATGGGGACGACACAAATCCTTGGCCAAAAAAAAGATAAAGCTATCTAAATCTGTAATTTTGGTAAGAAAGAAAGGAGAAGGTAGTTGCAGTATTTTCTTTTTCTCTAAGTGGCTGGCAAAAATAGGATAGAGCGAATGCTTCCTTTCCACAGCATTTAAGGAAAACTTGTTTCTCTAGAGTAAATTCTTCAGCTTTATCTCACATGCCTATGTTACATACAGAGAATGCAATCTAAGCACAAACTATATCTATAGTAAGGCTAGTGACCACCCAAATGAACAAAATCTAAACACAGATGATAACATAAGTGTGTGTTTACCCACCAAAGGAAGGCAGAAGTTACGCTTGGATAATAAGCTTTTTAACTGATTCAAGATTTCATTATTTAAATATCAAGTGAGGGGTTAAAAGTATGATTACGTGAGAAGTTAAAGTTGATTTTTGTCTCATATGGAGCCAGAATCTTGGCTGACAAGAACAGTTAATGTTTTTTGGGGGTGGGGGGTGTTAGCTCTGTATGGAAATAAAGGATTTTTGATAGCTTGGTAGAGAGAAGGATTCAAGCGTGTAATCTGTGGTGGGCAACAAGGTGTATATTACATTCCTGAAGCCTCTCCGAGTGACCTCGGGGGTTCCAGGTGAGGCAGCACATGTCCATAGCTCAGGCGGGTCCCATTTTGGCAAACGTCTCTTCAGTGCTGGCACTGTACGTCACATCAAGTCCTCACGATGCACAGACAAGGAGGCTTGCTGGAGAGTCACTACCAAGAGTGTCAATGGAGTGAAATGAAGGAGAGGTGATTAAGTGTCATACATCTCAAACTGTAAAACGAAGTAGGGTATGCCCTTACATTGCCATATTAAGGCTACCATATGTTTCTGGTGATAAAATTCTTAATCCGGGTAGTACAAACTTCCTAAACTAAGTTCTTTGACCCTAGAAGTTGACACACAGATCTACAGACCAAGATTCTGCAGAGAAATTATCTGGACAAGACTCCCAAGCAGCTTTTACAGTTATTTGTAAGATATTTTTCACTTTGCAACATGCCAATGACGCAGCCATTTGCCCCAGGGCCACAGGCCATAGCAACTCATGGATTTAGTCTTGCAAAAGAACAAAATCCTTAAAATCTAAAAGCTTACCTTTGACATTGACTGTTTCTTGGAACATCTGGAAGACTCTTGGAAGTATGCCCGTGCTGACAAAAATAACAAACACACGCAGTGATTGGCAAAGAAGATCAGTAGGAGCTGACCATGACCCCTGGGTGATGGGGCAGTCAGCAGCCCCCTGCAGCAGAGGGTCTCAAGGCTGCTCCGCCGAGTGCTCCGAGGGTCATCTGGGCACAGGGGCACTTGTGTTCAGCAGGCGTTTGCCAAGATACCGAGTAATTCTTTTGCCATCGTGTGGCCCAGGTCATCTTACCCTCAGATTCATCCTGGATGCCTTTCTATGTGCCTTTTATTAATTGGCTGTATTAGCCTGCAATTGTCAACTTAGGTAAAAATTGTGCTTTTATTTGTATTTGGGGGTTGTGGGAATAAGAGAAATAGAATGGAAATGCAGCTCTAGCCCCTGAATTCAGTGGTAATTTACTCCTGCTGTGTGACTATTGTATCCCAAACTCCTAGCGTGTAGCATGGGCTAGGAATAAAGAGCAATCTTTGACTGGCCCTCCCGTAAGTCAGCCTCCCCTTGCAGGGATCTTACATGCTTGGAAGGGGCATGAGGAGAAGTGGTACGTGCGGTCAAAGAGGGCTACAAACACTCCCTTCCTCCCAATACCCACAGCATTTTTCCCTTAATGCTCCTTACTCAAGATAGATGGGGTATGTGGAGATTTGACTTGGTTCCCTTCTCTTTTCAGAAGGAACGTAGAAGATCCCTGGCAAATGAAAGCCGTGTGTGTCAGCTCCCCTGAGGTGTTCTGGGGGGGCTCGGGGGCTGCTGCTGCCAGGGCTTTTCCCGAGAACATGAAAAAATCACAACTCTTAAAAGGGCAATCGCAGATCACAGCTCATTTTGTTCAGAGAGAATGCAAACATTTTTACTCTCTCTTTATTTCCCTTTCTGGAGTGAGCTCTTCTACAGTTACACACAGCGCCTGAAAACACAGACCCTGCTTGTTCTTCGACACAGAGGGGCTGATTTAGGGGCTGAAGCTGGCAATTCTCACTCCCAGGAGCAGGGCTGCTGATTTCACGGGTGCGAGGGAAGCAAGAAGAGCTTCGCAGGGCTGTGATGCAAGGAGAAATTATGTGATGAGCTTTTACTTCGACTCTCACACTGCTTTTGCTGTGCTTTAAGTACACTCCTTTTAGTGAAATTACTCCCCATTTCCACTGTAAATGAGATTCAGATCATATTTTCTGCATTAGTCTTTTAAGATACACAAATTGAAAACGTTTGTGTGTGAGGAAAGTTGTTTTCTTTGAGGTGTGCATGTATTTTCCATAAGCGTTACTGAGAGCGTAGGCAGGATGAGATCAGAGATGGAGTAATTCCCTGCCTGCAACTGCCTTTCTCCATGGAATGTGGCTTGGTACACGTTAAGGGACAATCTCAACTTTCACTCCAGAAAAAAAAATCTTTTGGGCTTTTGCTTTACTTTGGAAAGATAGCTTTAAATATTTAACCAGTGTAAGCAGAGGCAAACTGCCCAGCAAGACTGAAAGGAATGCACCGTTAGGATCTGCTTGTAAGCACTTCTCCCCAAAATGCATTCTTCTTCATATAGGAGGGGTCAGATGTATTTTGAAGTAAATTCTTTTCAGAAACTTTGGGCTGGTTGAGTGAAAGGAATTATCTTAAGGATAGACAGGATTAGTGTTCTAGACCTTCCCCCAATTCTGCAGCTGGCTTTTCTTTTTTTTTTTAGTTAGCACTTCCCCCGCAGCACAGCGACTGCTTGACGTGGTGGCACCTCTAGGAGTGTTTCGGGTATCCCCAAATAAACCATCCTTAGCCTGATCCTTCAGTCTTCCAGGAGGAAAAAAAGAAGCACTTCAGAAAAATTTCAAAGTTCACGGTAGTGAATGTCACCTTAAGGATGATGAAGTTTCATTCCCTGCTGTCACAGGTGATGCTGTGGAGCTCACATCCACAATCACAAAATACAGCCCAACTGCCAGTGCTCAAGCCTCTCCTCCCCTAGCATCCCTGTCAAAACATGAAGCTGTTGCGCTCCAGTGCACATCTGGCCTCTGCTTCTGGATTTCATGACGTCTCCGTTTTCCATAATGAGTAACAAGACTGTGTAGTTTTTACTGGACTTGGGAAAATTCCAACCTTACATACTCTATCAGGAAAGCGAGGCACATAGGCACTTCTTGTTTACTCTTCAATTTTGGAAGCTCTTTAATTCATGAGGAAGGATATACATAAAAATATGAACACTGAATAGAAAGGGATGGGAAAGGAAAAGAAGGGATGTCTGCCTTCTGGGTCTTACATGTTATCAATTAATGTTGAAATCACTGTTAAAATTGAGGAAGCACTTTGCCAATGTTATTCTTTCAGACATTGTCAATCGCTTTGCCATTTATTATAGCTTGGCAGATGGACAAAGTTAGTATTTCTGCAAAGCCATTGATTTTTTTATATATCTATGTATATACATTTTTTACAATTGTATAGCTGCTTCTTTGAATGCATCATGGCTTTTTAAAAATGCAGAATCTGATTTAAGTATTTGCTTAAAAGTCTTCAATACAGTGCATTGTGCCTACACATACATCCTTCCAAGTACATATGTGATGGCAATTAGGAGTTGGAGGTCTGGGTCCTCCTTCTGGCAGAGAAGGGCTAGCAGCAGCTTGTCCCAAACTTCGTCTACACCACTACCAGAGCTAACAAAAGGGTTTACCAAACTACTTTGGGGGGGACATTTCCCTTCTTCTTACAAATGATATATTTGTGGCTCCCAGGTTGCAATATACAAAGAATTCATAGTTGGAGTTGATCTGCAGTAGAAATTAGGTTGCCGTGAAACCACAGCCTTGAATCCATATCTCTGGGATATGCCAGTCAGCATTGTTTGAGCCGTTAAAAACCTGTGACAGAACTGTGTTCCCACACAGTGTATTAAATAGCAGCAGTTAAAGATGCTTCAGATCATAGCAAGCCTAGTTCTGAGCCAAAGTAGCACTCAGAGTGCCAAGGACAGGATATATCTTAAACCTAATTGGTTTTTCCATGTCTACTATGCCACTTCTCTTACTTTTTTTTTTTTTTTCTTTTGAAAAGCAGAGCACTAAGGATATGGGGCTTAAAGGCTTGCCTTATTTGGGAAAGAAGTGCCAATATTAAACTAAACCACTGTGTAGACACACTTATTTCCGTTTAAAAGTGCCTTTCATGGAATTAGCAAGTTGATTCCTTGCTGACATAAACTTAATCAATACGAGGCACTCAGTCTGATATCAATTTATCTCCATGATGGGGTTGCACCAATTTCTCTACATGTCTTTGAAAAGTCATTTAGTTAAATCAGTTGTTTCTTCAGATTGGCAAGTCTGCACTCACTGAAGATTTGCAGTACAACATTGTGGTCAGCTGGAACATTAACCACTTCAGTAAATTGTAAAGAACTCTTGCCTTTTGTACGATGCCACCCATTAGAGCCCTGAAAGCTGGGAATATCAATAAACCTAGATCAGCTTTGCATCTGTGTTTTTAATCCTCATTTTCTAAATGCAGGAGCTTAACCATGGAGAAATTAAGAGTGTTTCCAGGGTCAAAAAAAAAAAAAAGAGTACATGAAAAAGCTGGAAAGAAAATGTAGTGATGTGGTTTCAGAAACAGACCAATGACTTCGAATACCCCTAGTCCCAGCATCTTTCAGGGACCTTATGTGCAAAGAGTGCTGGTGCCTGTGCATTCTGGTAATCAGCCCTTTAAAATCAGATTGCCAGAGTTGACAGATGTGTCCCGGAATAACTGGTCTGTAATCTCTCATTTGAGTTTTGTAAACACAAGACTGGCTTTTTCTTCTTGAATAAAGATCTGCCCTTGTAATAATACCACCACTTTAGTAAATATTTATTTCTGGTGGTATCCTTTAGATATAAATATAGACATTCTAGTCTCAAATTCCGAGGCAAAAAGGATATTCTACCACTTGTTATGGCTACAGCAAGTATATTTTTTTCTAGGGATAAACATTTCAAATATTACTCTGTGAGCAGAGCTTTTTAGACTAGGAAGAGGACTACAATGAGAGTATTGATGCAGTGCTATCAGCCATTTCTGGAGGAATGGTTGTGGTCCAAACAACCACTCTGTCTCCTCATTATTAAAGCAAGTTTATTAGTCTAAACCCCTGAAAGTGATGGATCTGGTCACAAACAGAACCACACGTTAGCTCTGTTGGAAAAAAATATGCCAATGTCAGGTCTGATGAGCTTTCATTGATCCTGGATCAGGCTGCAATTTGGCTGGAGTGAGTAATGCTATAGTAGAACTGACTGAAAGGTAACGGCACATAAAGTGGAGTACAGCTGGTGTGTCACCACAGAGTGCTGCTCACTCTGGTGTGGAGTGACACCATTAAAAGTCACTGAGACTTGAAACAGAGTGGAAATGTTTTTAAAGCCTGAAAACCCCCTTCCGTCCTTTGCCATATATCCCACCTTTATACCTTAAATTCTATTATCTGGAATTCAGTTACACTAATAATTTGCCAAAAGCTTGGACACTTATAAAACATTAAGCTACAAAGAACTTAGCTGTTCTGTACAAATGTGGTCTACAATTAAGGAAATTAAAAAGGAAAGCTTAAGATGGAAGTACTTTACATTTGCAGAGCTATCAAAAGTCTTTCTGTGCCCCTATTCCCACAATACCTGGGCACCTCAGCACCTCAAAATCCCTAATGTGTTCATTGCATCAGTTCCCTTCTCCAGCTCTTGGCATGGCTGCAGGGGGTGCCAGCAGAGGGAAAAGGGAAGGCATCAGCTGAAAGATGGGGCAGGAGGGGATGGCTCCTGTTGGCAATAGCCCCAGCTTTGATGGGTATCAAGTAATCATGAAGCTGCAGCTTGAACTGCAAATTTAATCACTAGTTACTCTGACTTGAAATAAGAAATTTAGACAGAACTGGACTGACCACTGAGGTGATGGATAGGGAGACATCCTCCTTGTTTTCCAGTACTGCAGAGCGATGCACCCTGTTGAGGGACCTGGAAGTAGAAAAGGCCTGAGTCACCTTGATGCTGACTCTGAGAGAGGTAATGGGACTTGAAGCCATCACTTATCACCCTTCCCCTGCTATGTATGGCAGGACACTTTACAATGGATTTATATAAAGTCACAGTGTTAGTCTGTGGCCAGGCTATCATCTTAAACTATTGCATAGTAGCATACAAGCTTCTAAATATCTGCTCTTTTATCTTAAAAAGCAATCAAGATGACAGGTGAATCTTCCGACTAAGCACGTTTTTATTTATTTATTTACTTTACTTGCTTTGCTGCCAGTTTCTTCTCCTTACCTCCCTTTTATGCTCTAACTAATGAACGTCCCTCTCAGCATGCCATTCCAACAGCCATTTAAACACCCACCAGGCGTAGAAGCAGCACACGCATCGTGGATTAACGGGGAGGGAAGTCCCAAGGTGCCCGACAGCCTTGCCATCTCTCCAGTCTGGGGAGCAGAGCACTGGTTTTCAAGGGGCCGTGCTCCTCTGTTGATGTGAGGGGATAGCTGCCTGCCTCTCGGAAACTCCAGACTGGGCACGTGGACTTAATTAACAAGCCAGACCACCTGTGAGTGGATCTCCCAGTGCCACCCATCACGCTACAGCGTGGATCCCTTCCTGGGAGAAGCAGCCCTTGGTAAACATTAAATGGTGCAAGAGGAGACGCAAACTCTCTCCCTTTTATGTAATAAATAGGAGGTAAAGAATCTTAACTGCTTCTCAAAAAGCCTAACAACGAAGTTGAGAACATGCCACTGACTGAGAGGTATTTGTCATACATACTGTGCAGCAAATCCTTCAGGAATAAACAAAAAAAAGGCTTAATAAAAAATAATTGACCAGAGGCATATGATCAGTGACGATGATCACCAACAAGAAAACTCAACTGTAGATTGAGATTGTCACCCTCAGGACTCAATTACAAACTACATTTT
Source organism: Gallinago undulata (assembly GCA_026546715.1). Lineage (NCBI taxonomy): Eukaryota > Metazoa > Chordata > Aves > Charadriiformes > Scolopacidae > Gallinago > Gallinago undulata. The sequence continues at coordinate 22,754,519 of JAOTQQ010000012.1, read as the reverse complement.
AAAATATTTGGAGTAACTATTTGGCTTAGGTATGGAATTGCTCAGTTATAAACAAGGTGGAAATACCCAACATTCTAACTTTGCTAGTAAGTGTCTTGGGTGCCTTAATTTCTGTGTTGGGTGAATATTGACCTGAAGCTGCCCAGAGAAGATTTGGCTGGGATTTGAAGTGGAAGTTTCCTGGGTACACAGCCTTTAGTGTGTACCCAAATATTTCACCTCCTCTTGTATATATACAGGACATATCTTCCTCTTGAATATATATAAGAGGAAGTGGTACTTTGGCTGCAGCTGTCAGCACAAGAAAATGAGTTTTTCTTTAGTATATAGTTTGCATTTTAAAGGATCATATCCCACTTTTTCTGCCTTTCTTGGGCTCAGCAGCCCAAGAGAATGAGATGATCTTTTAGAAACAGACAACAAACTATGGAGAGGGTTATTTCCTACAGAGATTGTGATAACAGCCTCTTTGCTGAGGTAACAGACATGACACCTAAAATCAGCAAAAATAATATTTTGTAGAAGTACCTATCAGTCTAATCAATGAATTCTCTCTGCGTGCATATAGTCATTATTTCACTGCTCTCACGTTTTCTTTAAAAACTTTCTTTTCTTAAAGCAGTAAAGAAGTAAGGAGCTCATCATCTCATATTTATGGTAACAGCTTTGGACTCAAGGAACATAATCTGCATTTATGTTTCATCAAGATAAATTCCAGACATAATTATTTTTCCCAGACCCAAGTCTTGGCCTGTATTCTCACAAGTAGATAATTGCCCAATAAAAATAAATAAAAATGTCACCCTTCCAAATTAATATGTGACACTATTCATATCTGACGTTGTCCAGAGACCCCTCTTGCCTTGGCAGGAGACAGCTGTGCCGTTCCCGCTGTTGCTCCCTGACCAGTGCTGAGCAGCCCATGGAGTGTCTCTGAACTCCTCACGTATAGCTTTCTCATGTTGCCGTAGACTAATGACAAAGTAATTGGGTGTGTATTTTAGAAGATTCCTGTTTTGTAGACAGACATCTATCCTATCTTATAACAAGAGAGTCTTTGTAATATAGACTGGCAGTGCTACATCAATGCAGTTTATTTCCATGCCATAGATGGGAAGTTGAACATCAGGGCCCTTAAAGAGTGAAGAAATGTCCCCTGCAGGTGCTTGGTTTATAATTTCCCAGGATAGAACTTCTTTATTGAGGTTTGTTGTCATTACAAAGTTCCCAAGAAGAACAGTCACCATTTATTTTTTGTCCTGGCATCTATCTGCTGTCAGTGGGTGCCCACAGCTGCAGCCAGGAGGATGCCCCCACTCCTGCCCTCTGATCTGAACTGCTCTTGCTCCCGCCCTGGGGAGCTGCTGTGCAGGGAAAGTGGTAGGGAGCAGGCAGCACCCCAGGTGATAAAATGTCCTGTTTCCATTCTGCTCTATGGAAAATTTAAAAGCTTTGATGTCTGAAGGCATACGCACTCCAGCAGAGAAAACCTCACATCTCATCCTCTCCCTAGCCAAGTAGGTCTTTTCTATGATCTCATGATCTGCCTGACAACACAACACATATAAAAACTGGAGCTATCACCAGTTCAGATCATGAGCCACCTTTCCTGAATGTTGCTATTAAGGTAATTCTTGAGATAAAAATTGGTAATTTAATAACTCCTTTTAGAAGAATGCTTGGTATACCCGAAATAAGTCTCAATGCAATTAATTTAACTAAATAATTCAGATGAAATTATCATATTAATGTGAAAAGTATAATGGAGGAATTACCACATGAATGCTCTAATTGCCTAGATTCTAAAACACATAAGGCTACCAGGGAGCTGGCAGACACCAGAATCCATCATTTCCACTATTGTATGTTCCTACAATAGGAAGTAGAATTAAGCAAACACATTATTTGCTGTTTAATGAAATAAATGTACAGTTTTACAGATAACAGTCTTGATAGTGAGACAGAAACCACAGCTCTGTTCAGATATTCATAGCCAAGAAAGCTCCCTTATAAACCATTTCCACCAGGGAGTATCCTGTGGTGCTTGCTCCCCTTCGTACGGAGCAGGTAGGATACCCTCTCTTGCTGGGCTACTCTTCACTTTCATCCAGCAACGGAGGCAGAATGTGTCCTCTCATTTCTGCTTCATCTCACAGTTCTGCTGCATTCCTCCATGGGGACGAGGCGGTGTTTGAATTGACGTGGGCAGGAGATGCCCAGTTCTTGCCGAGCACAGCGGTACCGTAAGACTGAGCTTGCCAGACCTTCCTCCCAGTGCCGTTCAGAAAGCCTGGCTGGTTTACTGGCTGTGGCAGTTAGGAAGAGTGAGCAAGCTCCCATCCAAACATTTCCTGCTAAACCATGGAGATCCACAGAGCAGACCTGATGGCCTGTGTTGGCCTTCAGGCTTCATACAACTGCCTGCTCCAACCAAGAATTTTACCTCTGGCTGCATAACGATGCATGTTAATGCACGTGGGATGGGTTTCAGAAGCTATCTCCTTGTGTCCCATGAAGACGGAAACTTGGTTTAGGGACTATTTTGAAGAAATCAGACTTCAAAAAAAGAGTGTAAATATGGATATATTAGCCATGCATACAGATGTGATTACCTGGGGCTTGGTCCAGCAATCCTGATGATGTCTTTTTTTAATAAGGTACAAAATATATTGACAGCACTGACTTGTTTGATATATTGGTTCTACTTACGTTTGCAGATGAAGAAAAACAAGAAGAGCAGACAAATAGTCAGAAATGGGATAGCTGCAGGAACAGGCGGTGCAATGGCTGAGCTGCTGAAGGCTGACAGTGCAAGTGCCAACAAAGCAGCCAAAAACCAGCTACAGGGATGTACAGGGACACAAGAAGGCATCAGGTAAGCAGCTAAAGGCAATACCCACACCAGCTTTAGAGAAAAGAAGATCCTACCAATCCAGATAATTACAGAAGTTCAACCTTAGTCACTGGTGGAAAAAAATTATCCTGAACATAATTACCAACAGATTAAGGCCAGTTTCAGAGGAAGCAGAGTAATAAAGTAATAAAGTAATAAAGGTGGGTTAAAGCTTTTGGAGGAAAAAACTGCTTTGGTTTGAGTGGATACAACATAGATGGTGCAGATATCATGTGGTGTTTTGGATAACTGTAATTATAAAAAGTACATATTGAGATTCCTGTAGTGCGGTAAGAAATAGTAGAAAAATCAAGCAATTGGGAAGGTCGAAGTTTGATTAGGGAGCAGGGGACATGAAATTATGCTCAGTTTTCATCATGAAGCTGAATGTTGCTGTTAGATGGCTCGGAGAGCATAATTTTGAAAGATCTATTGCAAAGCTTTTCAGTAAAGGCAAAAGATATGTCACCACTGGCAAATATGTCTGATTTAATGAAAGCATTATTTGCATCCTTGGAAAACTGGTTTTGTAGACTTGAACGTAAAACTAGTTCCAAGAAGATGTAATGGCTGCATCTTGGAGAAAGAAGAGTACATACTGTGCTGACATGCAGCATAAGGGAAGTTACAGAGAAGTCTAGTCCTATATGTATTATATCCACATCCACATCAGTGGATCAGTAAAGATGAATTAAAACAGTCGTGTACCTTAGTCACAGACACTGTACAGTAGCTGATGAGATTATAGATCAATCAGGATAATTCATCTAATATCCATACAGGGTTTTTTCAAATTTATTTTTACTTCATGGACTGAAAACAGCTCCAATAATGAGATAAGATTGCAAAAGACTGGAGACGGTTGAGAGGAATGATCCTGAATGACCAGCAATGGCACACTGTTGCCCAGAAGCAGAAGAACACTATAGAACAGCCAGAGAAGAAATGGCTTATTTACCTATTTTGGATGAGAATTAAAATGCCTAAGTTTTTGTGGGCTGGCTATAGAAATAGTCAGAAACAACCGTCAGCAATACAAACTTGTAGAAACCTCACAAATTCAGAAGTTTTGCCAAACAAAGAAATCAGTGTAGATTCACTCTCTATGTATTTAGCACGCATGTACATACAACACACAAATTTGCACAGTAAGAAGAGAGACCAGGCAAATCAAATACACAGAAACATGATGTACTTGCCAAGACTCAGACACAGTCTTCACAGGGGTCTGCTTGTAAGCCAGTTCATATTTGAATAATTGAAACGACATCTAATGGAAACTAAATATACACAATAACATACATGTGTGTATTCACCTTTATGACAAAAGTATTGATATAAAGTTACAATATTGAGATTGTCTAGGAAAACATCTTCCTAGAAAACTGTAAGAGCTTTGTGTTCAAAGGACTTAGAAAATAAACTCCCTTTCTGTGGAGCCCTGCCCCTTGGGATTTGGCATAAGAAAGAAAAGAAATTTTCTAAGAAATACCAGGTTTTCTTTGCTGGTGTGTTTTTCACTTTGTTCTGAATGGAAACAACTTGAGCTCAAAAGGTAAATTTCATTGACTGTAGATTTTGCTAAATGTGAGTTTAGTGGAGAAAGCAATAGAAAGTAAAGGCTGTACTAAATATGACTGCATTTTACAACCCCTTTCTTCTTCTTTTGATAAGCACTCAACAGAATTCCGTTCCGTGAAAGCTGCCAATTCTTTTTTACCATATGTACAGATCAAGAATGTCAGAGGAAATGTGTATGGCAAATTAGGGTGAACTCTGTGGCCTGAATGTTAAATGAGAGGGCAAATTATGCAGAATTTGTCTACTATTTCACCACTCTCATTTGTGATTTCTTTGGGCTGGGTACCTTTATAAAACTGTCCTGAAGATATTATCATAATGGCATATTTTGCATAATAGAAAAGACCAGTCACCTCAGATCTTCTTTTGCATGACAAACCCTTGATTAGAAAAATAATAGGATGGAAATGGAATTTGTATTTATACAGGCAGGCATCAGAGCCAAGGAGAATGGAAGCTGACCTCAATACACTGGTGAACTGACACAGGCAGATGCAAAATCTCTCCCTTTACAGTAAATTTAGCTTAGAAATAGACTGGGAAACAAGTGGGAGCCATATAAAAGTCTTCCTACAGTGAAAAGTTCTTTATCCATGAGAAAAGTATCTGTGATATGCAAAAGATACTACACATTTTTAAATGATTCATAGCTCTTGTTATGAGCTCTTGTTATGTTATGTAAGACCCACATTACACCACTGCAAAAACAAGAATGTTTTGATATTCAACAAAATGTTAAACGTTTTAAATTTTCTATTACACATCTTATTCAACTTTGGCAACTTACAGGTCCATTGATGTACAGTTAGAAACAGAGAATAAATATGGCCTAAATCAGCATAGCAAACCATTTACATAATTAGGACCTGGATTATTATTTTCAGAATTGAATACAGCCATGCTCCTGTACTCATCTGAATTCATGCTCACATCTACATATGCCGTTATAGGATTGTTGCTGATGTCGTCAGACATGTAAACCCACTGGATTTATTTAAATATTCAGTATTAATAACAAAGTTTATTTTCAACTGAAACAAAGAAATAAACTCTCTAAAGCGTACAGTAATTTGGAGGACTCAGTACCTTGAGGGAAACTGTAAAATCAAAAGTTAGATTTTAGTAATTGTTGCTTTCTTACTAATCTAAGAATATAATGTGCTCCCACGTGACCGGATTTAACGGATGATTAACTTGGAAGACAATAACATAATTTTATTACTGTCAGTGATCTCGAGAGCACAAAACAGTTCTCTTCCAAGATCACATTATGCACAGGTCTGTCTGACATTGATTTTGATTGATTAGGATTCCAACACAACTGATTTACAGAAGAAGACCCTAATTCACCTGCTTAAAATATGCTACCTGTGATGGGAAGACAATGTTGTGGTAGTGGGAATTACATGTGCTGGGAGAGTGTAAGTGCTAATTACAAATGTGCTCATACTTATTTCTTCAGTTGACCTCAACTAAAGTGCATTGGCCATTCTTGATACTTGACATAGCCTGGGAAAAGAATTAGTATATTGCTCCAAGGCATCTCATCTCAGTGTGATCAGGATAAAATCCTAGTCTGTCTTTAGTTTTCTGATTGCCATTTCCTCTGTGTCCCCCTCACTGTGATTTGTTGAGATGATCTTAGTCTGATCTGAAGGCTCTGAATATCCAGAACTGCCGTTAAAAGAAGCAAGGATGAGTGTACCCAGCACCCCTCAGGATCAAGCTTATCATTTTTAGCTGTAAATATCTGTATGACTAGAGTTACATGTGTCGGCTTTGAGATAATGTCATGATTTCATTGTGGTCAAAGATCTTGAAAAAGCAAAGCATGGCTGATCTCTGCATGGAGTCTATTCATGTTATTATCTTAACAGTAAACTCACAGCTGATTGCAGTTTGGCCCTTATCAGTTTTTTCTAGCAATGGATAAAGTAAGTTCAGCTTGCTCAGGAACAGACCCATCTTAAGTAAGACACAGCTTTACAGAGGTGACAGGTAATACTAATCTTTCTTTTTTAATATAAAAAATGACACAAAACTGGTCACAACATTTAGTATACATATATGAACAATGGCTAATGAAATCTATTAATTCAGCTTTTCAGTGCCTGAAGAAGCAGATTTAATACCTGGGGTTAGTGCTGCAAATTGTTTCACCTGGCTTCAAGTAAGCTGTGAACAGACTGATTGACTAGAAGACTAAAAAGATAACCCAATATAATGATCATACATACCCTGCCTACCAGGATCCCCTACCTGAACAGCAGTACAGCTACTTTCTTTGAGGAATACTTTGCAATGTATTAGAGAATGAATCTTCCCCCTTCTCCCATAGGAAGAGCGTGTCAGCAGTCAGACACCCCCCCACCAGCAGGCTGAATGCAGAATCACCTCTGTCCGTGTTCCAAATGCTGATTCATTCACCTTCTCTAAAGTGCTAGCAATAGGTCCTGCACTGAGACTACATACTTAATGTATATATTTGTCCCCCCAGTCAGCTTTCTATTAATCAATTACTGTCTCAAAGCTGCACTTAATCCTATTATGATACTATTATGACAATAGTATCATGTGTAAAAAAAATAAAATAAAATAGGCATCTGTAAAAGATGTTCTGAAATAAGAATCTGAGTTGTACCAGAGTGTGTTCAGCCCATGCTCAGAGATAGCTACGAGCATGCCCCTGGATTACTCCCATAAATAAAAACAAAGCCAAAATCGGTGATGACACCAATTGCAAATGCAGCACTCGTTTTTTTCTCCTCTCCCAATTCCAGTAAGCTGATCCTGGATGCCTTTTAGCCAGCTCCAATTTTGGTGTCTCCTCTAGCTGACCGAGTGAGAAACACACAAAACCAAACAAATCCCGTAAGGAAGGGCAAGAAGTTGTTACGTGGTTATTGTTACTAGGGAAACCAGTTCCTTAGTATTCATGTGTTCAGCAGATCTGTCTGGCTGCATCTCCAAATCCCAGGCAATGTCATGAAATGAACGGCAACCAGGAAAATAAACCCAAAGCAGCACAAAATACATTACAAGGGTCTGTGACACTTTAAAATATCATTTTGGTAAATCAGCCCTAAGCAGAAGTATCTTCCCATAATATGTTTTTATAACAAGAGTGTGTATGTTTGGGAGTCACTCTTTTCATGTGCTACACTCTACTTTCCTTTTCCTCAACATTAATATGATGTCTGTTAAAGCAATCAGTACTGATAGGCTAGGATTAAAATCCTGAACTCAAACATCTACGTTTTTTGGCTGCTGATCCTAGCTCAAATTTCACACGCAGTTTCTTCATCCAAGGAAAATATGTTAGTACTCTGCTTTGAAAATCCAATTATAGTGTTGGGACTCACCTCTAACAACAGACATTTTACGCTCCTGTTTGATGGTACAGGTTGTTAGTGTGCTTTTTTAAGATGTAGTTTGTTTCTGAGTTGAAACAAAAGTGTGTGACTGACTTAGAAAACAATCCTTAGGAAGCATCTTTTCTTTGTGGCATGGAGGAACGCAGTGCTCTTCCTTTATGAACAAAGCACAAAGGACTGAGCTAGCACCATTACCAGGGTAGAGGAAGCAGGCTGATTTTAAAGGGAAAATAAAGAGATGGCATCTTCTCTGTACTAAAATAGGGGTACCCAGATGTTCCTATTTTCAGAATCACTGTTCAACATGATACTTAGGAGTGGTATTAAACTAAAAAGCACCTGATTTCACTTCATCTGATTTAAAAAGCATCTTGGTGCACCTGAGCTATTGTTTAATCCTTTTGTTTGTGATGTTCTACACTAGTCAGCCACTTTTGACTCCTGTGCTAACAATTGCCCTTAAGGAAGGTAATTCACAGACAATGTTCATGATGTGCAAAGTGGCACTCCAGTTCCCACAGACAAAAGTTAGTAAACTTTAAATCCCATAGCTCCTAAACTTATTTTGCATAAATTGCCCTCACAGGAGGGGAGGTGAGATCTGTTCATATGCATCTCCTGTATCTACTTAGAATTCAAATTCAAATCTGCTGTGACAAATCACAGCAGAAAGCAAAGGCTGAAAAAAATCTTGAATGCAGACAAAATAAAATGTGAATTGCCTCATTTTAGCCTCTATCCAGTTAACTACTTCCTACTTTTGAGGCTGACAGAGTTGGGGTTGTTCATCCTGGAGAAGAGAAGGCTCCAGGGAGACCTAACTAGCAGCCTTCCAGTACCTGAAGGGAGCTACAGGAGAGATGGGGAGGGACTCTTTGTCAGGAAGGGTAGTGAAAGGACAAGGAGCAACGGTTTTATATTGGAAGAGGGGAGATTTAGACTAGATATTTGGAAGAAATTCTTTGCTGTGGGGGTGGTGAGACACTAGAACACGTTGCCCAGAGAAGCTGTGGCTGCCCCATCCCTGGAGGGGTTCAAGGCCAGGCTGGATGGGGCTTGGAGTAACCTGGTCTGGTGGGAGGTGTCCCTGCCCAGGCAGGGGGTTGGAACTCGATGGTCTTTAAGGTCCCTTCCAACCCGAACCACTCTATGATTCTATGATACTTCAATGTCTTTGCAATTAAAGCTCTCTTAGGGGAACAATTAACAGAGGTAGATAGATATTTTTATTAAATAACGTCCTTCTGCAGATGGCATTTTTTCCCTTTGTACTGAGGCTATGATAGACAGCGTTTGCTGCTGTAATGAGAATAGGTTTTAAGCCTAATAACAGTAGATTTTTCCATGATTGCAAATAGGACCTTTATACTATCAGAAATTAAGATTTCAATCTTTCCACTATGATGCAGTTTCTATCCTCAGAAGATATTGAGACAGTGCACTGTTTCAAATGATGTGATACTGGGCATAGAAAAGAGGTTGGGTTACTTTTCCCAAAATGCGTTGCTTAGACAATCACATTTATTTTTCTCAGAAATACATATATCTGTACTCATTGTAGAACCTCCTCCCCTCACCCCCCAGCAACTGGTCAGTGCATAAAGATAAAAAAGCGGACCATGAAGCAATGGTTTCAGTAACATCTCCAAATACGTTAAAACAGGATGAATTCTAAATTTATCCACCTGTAAACTACATAGCCATTGCAAGCTCTTATATAATTAACAGCTTATAAGGCTATCAGGTGTGACACAAAGTGGAATCTAGCCTCAAGCTCCAATTTGTCTTTAACCTCAGTGTCTATCTTAGCAAGTCATCCAAGGTAAAGTCCTAATACTACTGGAATCAATGCAAGAAAAAGTTAATTTACGCCAGGATTGCTGGGATTCTGATTGATTTCAAACTGGATTTAAACCAGACCTCTCCTGCATGAGTGGTAAGAGGATCTATGAAGTCATTATTTTCTTTAGAAAGAATACATCTCAGTTGTATTCTGAATTTACCGATTGTCTCCTCCAGTGAGTGAAGCTTGTTACCCCCTTTTGATAGGTTTCATTGCTAAAGATGATAGATTATTCCTTCTTTCATGGGGAAATGCTTGCTAGCAATGCTTCATTCCAATCTTAAAGCAAAACCGTTAACCTGTCGGTGGAGTTGAAACACTGTGTCAAAAATGTGAAATACTGAAATATCTGGGGACAGCGGTTTGGCCAGTTTTATGACATGGTGTCTTGAGACCAAAGTAATCATCCTAATTTCTGTCACCTGCACTGCTCCATACTGCACACACTGGAGGATCCTGGTGTTGGCTCCCAGCTCTATGGCCAAGAGACAAGAACCCCTGAGGTCTCCAGCCACATGGTCATTCAAATAGAAACAGCTCATTGAGCTGAGAAACTTCAGCTTCTGGTGATCCACAGGTGAAGAAGTTAACTGAAAGGTAAGTCTTTCTCTCCTGATAAATCTGTGGTTTTCAAAGCTGCTGAGTAACCTTGCTTTGTTGGGAAAAACTTTCAACGAGCTTTAATTAAACAGTCTAAATTAAGCTAAGAAAAGCAATTTAATTGAAAGAAGGTGCAGGGAGGCCTGGGAGATTCAGGGAATTGCTGAGGGACACCTCAGAAGAAAAAATGTGCATGCTGCACCGGCGATTTCTCTGTTGGGACAATGCAGTACTGGGAGGCACATCAGAAAAACAGCTAGTAGGATTTCTTCATTTTTCCCCTGCATCGCATCCTGCAGCTGAGAGCACTGCAGGCTGATCCCTCATCTGTTAATCACTTGTTTAGGGGACTACTACCAGAGAACAAAGGAGATTGTATGTGGGGAAAATAAACTAGGTAGAGACTGAGGATCACATGAGAAGATAGATTAACCAGCACCTTTTCTTTCTTTCTTTGTAGTAAATGTCCAAGTTAAAAAAAAAAATAAATAATCCACCTAAGGCCATTTCTCTAACTCAGGCTCCAGAGATATCTTTAAAAGAACTTGGTTGCAATTTTTTTTTCTTCTCTGTATGGAAGAAATTAATAAAAGATCAGGGTCTGGGGCAAGTGTGAGTTTGATGCTCCAGTCTGGAGCCACGGCTGCAGGAGAGCAAACACAGCAGCGTTTCCTAAACAGTCAGAATAACCTCAGGGAAAGGCCTGAGCCCTCCAGTATCCCCCAATTTCACAGCGAAACAGTTCCTCCGCTGTGCCAAACGCAGCAGGAGGCCTGGCCAACTCGGGATTTAAAACTCCTCCTCGCACGGGATCCCCCGCCGTTCCTTTCCCGCACGGTCGCCGTCAGTTTCCCCCTTCCACAGGGAGCAGGGGCCCGGCCGCGGCCCTTCCCCGGCCCCGGCGGTCGCGGCCCCGGCTCATGGCGCCCCCTGGCGAGCGGCGGCGCCCTGCCTTCAGGCCGCGCCCCTCACCTCAGCCGGCGGGAGGCGGGCGCGGCAGCAGGGCCTGGGTGTCAGCGGGGAAGGCCTCCTCGGGCTCGGCAGAGCCTCCATTTTCCGTGGACAGCCCTTTAACGGCGCTTCAGGGTAGAGTCCCTCCTCCCCTGTGGGCTGGGAACCAGGGCCTTGGAGGCCCCTGCACCTCTGGGCCTGCGCCAGCTGGAGCAGCAGAGAAATGTGTGTTTGTGCAAAACAGGGCATCTGAAGTGGCACTCAGCAAGGCCAGCAAATGTAAATGTGTTCCTTGTTCCCTCCTGGCACATCCTCCTATGAGACAGGTTCCCGCAGTCAAAATACTCTGGTGTTAAGCAAGGCGCTCAGCAGCCCCAGTGCAGGAGTGGGAATGGGGTGTTTTGAAGGGCTTCTTGCTGTAAAGCTGCTGTGTACCTGGCCCAGTCCTCTCAGGCAGAGGGGACAAGCCAGCCTAGCGAGCCGATGAAGTTTTTATTTATGACACAGCACTAATAAGGAGCAGCTGGGAGTCCTGCTGGCGGGGTGTGAAGCGGCTTTGCCTCTGGTCTGTTACCAGGCCGCTGGCCTCATTTCCAGGCCCCGGCTCCTTTCTCTCCTCAGTGAAGGTGGCGTCTCCTCCAGCCAGCCGGGCACTGGGGTTCCTCACAGGCCCACCCCCAGATCAGGAATTGTTTGGCAGCACTGGCTGGGCAAACCTGCTGGCTAACGCTGCAGAAACACTGGGGTGTTCAAAGCTCTGTGTTTTGAGGCGTTTTCATAGGCTCTGTGTTATAGGTGGAGAGTGCGTACTTCCTCATATTTAGGGACTTGTAAGGGCTCATCTGAAAACTCCTGAGACTCTCCCTTTTGAGCAATTGGTTGTCCTAAATCTAAATTCTAATTGCTTGGAGAAAGGGATTGGGAGGATATCCAAATGGCCCTTTCTCATGTGGGGGTTATGAGGGCCCAGCTGGTGGCAGGATGAACAGTTGGGAGGTTTCTAAAACCAGGGAATTTGCCTGTGACTGTTTCCTGCCCGCTCCCAGGGCCGTGGCCGTGCTCCCATGGCGGGTCTGTCCCAGCCCCTCTCCCTCCTCCCCATCTCCAGCCCCCTGTGCCCGCTGCTCCGGTCTGTGCCCAGCGCAGGGCAGGGGCTGCACCCGCCCCCAGCAGGGTGCTGAACTGGGGAGTGGGGCTGGGCATGGCTTGACATAACGAAGCTGCTCTTAGCATAAGCATGAGTTAGCAAACACTGTGAGTTTTTCTTGTTCTTCCTAACGTGGCTAACCACAAACAGGGGCCTCCCTCTCTGCAGGAATAGGGTATGTATGGAGACAGCTGTCTTCAGGCAGGTATGCATGTAGCAATTGTATATAGATCAGCACGATGTAACCTTGGAAGAGGAACTTACCTCTGAGGACAAGGGGCCCCAAGACCAGAGACATGCAGAACCAACCACAACTGGTCCCTATGACAGTGAATTCTCAGAAGAATAATGAATATGTTAATTAGTTCTCAGAAATTGCATGAATATGTATGTATAGTGTGTGTATATATGTTGTTAAACTAACTCTGCCTGGTGCGCACATTTGGAGGAGCGATCCCCTGTGCATCCAGCGCTGCAGTAATGAATACCTGCTTAATAGTTGTCTGGACTATTGAGTCCTGATTTCGGCTTTTCGTGGCATCACCTCACTCTGCCAAACAGAGCTTACTCACTGCTGGCTCTGGACTGGCAGAAGAGTGGGGTACCCCTGACCAATAGTGGAGCTGCTTCCAAAATTACAGGTTCCTGCTATTCCAGATTAGTCACTCTGCAGGCATGAGTGCAGGCTGAACAGCCTGTCAGGGAAAATATGGATATTGCCTAGATGCAAACAGGCATTTCTTGAAAGGACCTAGTGGATGTGGGAGACCAGAAGTACAGCTCTTCCATGAGTCATGTCCCTACCAAAGAGGAAATTGTATTCCAAAATACCCTGTGCTGGCTGCTTTCTGAGTGCTCAGCAGACAGGCAAACACTAGTAGCAGCCAGCAATGGACATATAAAGGGCATGGTAGGGCTATCGTGGTTTGCATTTATTATATGTAATAGGCCAGAACAGCATGCTGGGAGAGAAATATCTATAAAATGTTAACCATCTATATGAAAGGGACTATTTCAGTAGGGCGCTACCTCCCAAGCAGAAAATTTCTTCTGCTTTGCTCTCCGCAGTGTGTGTTGTGAAAAAAATCACTGGGATATAGAACAGCTGAGACAGTCTCTGAAGTGTTTGACAGTTCTGTCTGTGTCTCCTGATGCAGCCAAGTGGCAGTTCATGTTTTCAGTGTTTCTCAGCGAAGCCAAGATGATGGTACACACAATTTCTCCTGCGCCACACTGGCACGATGCTGCTCATTTGGTCAGTGAAAAACTCTTAGACCACAACATCTTGTCATGTGATGTATCTGCAATCTTTCCATCTGTCTATACAGTAAAACCTGAGTTGTTTTGAACACAGAAGTCATACTTCTTTGTTGTTGTGATAAAATATTCTATAAAAGTGTCTTGAATGTTCAGTCCTCACCAGACACCAAGTGAAATACTCCCTTTGATTCTTGTGCCCATGCACAGCTTTGAAAATAAGGAACTGAATCTGTGCTTTGGTTTTTGGGGTGGGTTGGCTATTTTTCTTTTACAAAATATGGATCTTCACATCTATACGGTATATCCCACGGCTGCGTGCACAGCTCATTTCATTAATGCATTAATATCTCTGAGCTCCTCAGGTGGAAGCTGGGGGCAAATTATTTTAATTAGCTGGATTGCAAGTTGAACACCTACCCCTGTAGTCCTAATTCCAGTTGAAAGGTAAGGTTGGAATGTTTTCATGATATCATAAATCTCCTTAGGCTTCAAGACTTTACTCAGGTATATAGCACTGCAGGATCTTGTTGTCTAGCACTTAAAGCTGTTACATCTTTTATGTGAATCACCATATCAGTCCTTGGAAAATTAATTTAAAAATATGTTTGATTTTAGTTTAGCAGTTCTTTCAAGGCAGTACAGCCCCAACAATCACTACAAGGCCCTTTGGGAAATAGGAGAAAAAAAACAAAGAGTATTTTTGGAATCTCTTTCGCCCAACCCAGTATCAGCTGGCGCAGGCAGTAACGAAGGGGTTGCAGGACTGCTCTCAGCTATTATTGAGCCTGGCTTTCCCTCAGCATGACTCACTGCACACAATATATAACACAACTTGCAAGGGGAATGAGCAGTAAATACTTGGCCCTGTTTCTTTTTAATATCTTCATTTTTTTTCTCTGATTTGTATTCCTTTATGCTCACCCATATGCTATATAAGCTTCTCAAATTTAATGCCCATAACACCACCCCCCACTGGTAGCAGCAAGCCCTTCCACTGCTGTAGGGTTTACTTTGCAGAGGTTTACAAGGAGAGACATTATTTAGAAACGGTGTGTGTTAGCCTAGTGGCACAAGGTTGCTCCAACACCTTCCCTCTGGTTTTGCTGTTCTCGGGGGAGGAGTGGCTGCTATTCTAGTTAAGTGCATCTCTTGCTTTGCTGTAGCAGACAGGCTAGTTTAGGAAGAAAACCTTGGGGCTAAACAGGCTAGGCGTGCAGCCAAGGGAGTCAGGAGACAGCTTTAAGGATTATACTACATAATTAAAAGCTCACTTTCAATATGCTTCCTGGTACCCAGCAGTCAAACATACAAACCTTTTTAGGTAATGATTGTTGGTTCTCATTTGTATCTGAGAGAGTTGTAGGTTAAAGTTGCCACACAGGTAGTGAGTCAGGAATACCAAACACATCAGATACTCAGTTGAATAGCATGAATGTAGACTATGAAATGCAACAGTTTCCTAAATTTACTCTAGCCAGTAAGAACTGCCCCTCTACTCTGCGCTCATGAGACCCCACTGTGTCCAGCTTTGGAGTCCTCAACACAGGAAGGACATGGACCTGTTGGGATGGGTCCAGCAGA
Organism: Gallinago undulata; assembly: GCA_026546715.1. NCBI lineage: Eukaryota > Metazoa > Chordata > Aves > Charadriiformes > Scolopacidae > Gallinago > Gallinago undulata. The sequence goes on along the minus strand of JAOTQQ010000012.1, from coordinate 22,739,289 downwards.
AGGCCACGAGGATGATCAGAGGGATGGAGCACCTCTCCTATGAGGACAGGCTGAGAGAGCTGGGGTTGTTCAGCCTGG
>JAOTQQ010000012.1:22711819-22739111 GCA_026546715.1 Gallinago undulata | reverse complement strand
CCCATCCCTGGAGGGGTTCAAGGCCAGGCTGGATGGGGCTTTGAGCAATCTGCTCTAGTGGGAGGTGTCCCTGCCCAGGGCAGGGGGGTTGAAACTCGATGATCTTTAAGGTCCCTTCCAACCCAAACCATTCTATGATTCTGAGATTCTAACTGGAGGTAAAATAGAAATAGATGAATATGCATGTGTTTCCTTGGTTTGGTTTTGTGCAATGCCCTCTGGGTGCAGCTCGTGTCATTCTGCAGCAGCTTTCTAGATGTAAAAGTGAGTATTATCTCCTGAAGAATTCTGCCATCAGAACGGCCAGAACAGGATTCTACCAGATAAAACCTGAAATATGAGGAAAAGCTTCTTTATGGTGAGGGTGACAGAGCACTGGAACAGGCAGCCCAGGGGAGGTTGTGGAGTCCCCTTCTCTGGAGATCTTCAAGACCTGCCTGGATGCTGTCCTGAGTGATGTGCTCTAGGTGTTCCTGCTTTAGCTGGGGAATGGGACTGGATGATCTCTAGAGGTCCCTCCCAACTCTGACAATTCCGTGATCAGCATGGAACTCCTCATGAGCAGGAACCAAGACCAGAATTTAGGTCCCCCATTATCCATATCCTAGCCTACTGGCTTCCCCATCAGCCTACAAACTACACGCACTTGCTCTCCAGCCATCTCCCCCACCAGACCAAAATGATGTTAAAACCAACAGATTCCTAGACTCCTGCATTTGCTAAAACAGCATATTCTGACATTTCAGTCAAATATTTTAACCAAGTCTGGGCAAACTGCATTGATTTAATTTCATTGTCTAAAAATAGGTCCTAGCAAGATGTCAGTACCAAAAAAACTAGAAGCAAGGGAAAAGAGAAGAAAATACTGAAGGCACATATTGATTACATTCAGCGTGAGTGGGCACTTGCCTATCTGACGCTGTAATGCACAAATAAATAAACAGGTTAAGAATCCAAGCAGCACAGACTCACTGATTGATATAAATAACTGAGTGTAAAACAGGTGTAAATCACACTCCCATAGCAAAGTTGTGAAAAATGCATATCATATGTTTTGCCCAATTTTCACGCAGAATTACCAAGTTTTTATTTCAAGAGAAGTTGCAATAAGCCAGAGTTTATTCTTTATACAATGATATATTTATCATTGGGGTTTTTTTTTTGGCCAGAAAATTAGCCCTTCTATTTCAGTTGAATCCCAGTGTAATGTAAATAGGTCCCTTGTCACACATATAACAAAATGGAAAGAGACACCAACAATTAACTTACTAACTAGTACAGACAGAAATGCCGTATGTGAAGAACGTTCTGTAGTCAGCACTGCCATGGAGTTTTGATTAAGCTTATGTGTTTGACTCAATCAGTGCCTAATCTTTTCAACTAATTACTGTCTAGTGTCTTTCTGCTTCTAAATAATTATAATTCCTTAAGAATCTGTTGTTTATAACCATTTTCTTGTTTGTTTTCTGGAGAGCAAAGTAAAAGAAAGGCTTTACTCCCTGGGTTAGGTCTAGATCACATATATGAAAGAGAAGAGAGATTCTGCTACACTTTATTCAGTATGATGTTACAAGAAAACAACAGTTACAGCTGACAAACCATTACATCTTTCATAATACAGACAAATTACAAAGTGTAACAAATAATGTGACATTTATTTTACTGTACTGCTTACTATGCTGTTCTTCTGAAGTGTGTGTATTTATATATTTAATTACATTAACATGGTTTTCATGTACCAGCCCTCCCCTTTTTATTTGTTAAAAAAAGAACACCTCTTAGTGCACCATACAAAAATCCGCGTGGAAGTTGGCAAGCAGGGATTTTGTATGCAGCACCACTGAAATGCATTTTGGGGGGTGGGAATTATTAGTGCATCCTTTACGTTTAAGTTTTTCGCTTATGTGAAAAATGCAAGGCAGTAACTTACGGTCACTCCACCTAAATGCTGGTAGGGGAGAGTATTGTTATGCTCAGTAATGCAGTGTAATTCTGTTTATACAGAGTGTCTGCATTTTGCTCCCCAGTCTGTACAGCCTAAACATTTTATATAACAAAGATTACTAACCCAATAATATTTCTAGATGAATATTTTGTATATGAGCATACCAGAACATTGACTACACATTTGGTTGCGTGCGCTGACACAAAGCACACAGGGGTGCATGTCACCTACCAGCCCACATGGAATTTATTATCCTACCTCCTTTCCCCGGGAGTGGGAAGTGCAGACCCCCTGCGTACCAAAGAGAAAGAGAAACCCCCAGTGCCTCTGTCTACTGTAGATGGAATTTTCAGCGTTGCATGTACTGATGACTTACCCTAAACCATGGTTCTGTTTAAAAACAATAGCAAGAATAAAAAGGACCCAACTGATGCAAGACACCATACAGTGATGTAATGTCAGCACTACCAGTGTCCTGACTGGTGTGGTGCCTGCTGGCTGTGGATTAGAGCTGATCCGAACCCAGCAGGAGAGAGGACTAAGCCATCTCCAGCTGGCTGACTTGTGAAGTCAGCTTCTGTGAACTTTAACTTGTAAGGAATCTCTGTATCGTGCAGACATCTCTGTCACCACCTTCCCTTCCCCGTTCACTTCATACTAGATCTTATAGAGAGTTGGAACATGCTCTCCCATTTTTATCTGCCTGCTATACCTGCTGCCCTGTGGCTGCTCTCCCCTCTCACAGCAAAGCCACATCCTCTCAGGATCATCAGGAAGGACCTACTGGGGCTGAGGAAGCAGTAGGAAAATGCAGGTTCTGCTGCTGCCGGCTGTTGACTCCAAGTGAGTCCCGCAGCTTCTCAAGGACTGTGCCCCAGAGACCACTGGTCACTTAAGCCCATTTTTTACTGCTGATGGTGTGAAACACTACATGCCCTGTACCTGCAGCACTCCTGGAAGGCCAGGCTACTTCTTCTTCTCCCTTTGAAGATTCTGCAGCGAACCAATTTGGGAAGGAAAGAGAAAAAGAGGATAACGCTACTGATATTCATCAAAGCTGGCTCAAGAGAACTGATGGGTTTTTAACAGGCCATTCCACAACTCTGAGAGGAGCTGTGTGGAAAACCCCACTTCTGCAAGATGCTGGAGAGGTAGGCTAGCTGTCAGGGCGTCCTAACTGATAGGTGTCAGTCAGCCCATGCAGGCAAGGGCTCTGCTGGAAGAAGGAAGAGGGAAATAAGGCTATACTGTTAGTTCCCTGGACAAAGGTGCTTCTACTTTCTAAAAAAAACTTGCCGTTTCCCGGCAGATTTGATGTTCCAGAAGAATAATTTGCAGTGCTCAGGCAAAGGGCACCAGCTTGCTGAGCCTGGGTCCCTTGGTGCGGGGAGAACATCCCTAGGGCCCAGAGCCCCCCCAAAGAGCAGCAAAGCCAAGTCAACCCCACACAATCAGGGCGACCAGGAAATAGGGGCGTAAGTAAGAGATCCTGGTCACTCCATAATTGATCAGTAGCTGTGATAACTTCACTACTGCTGCAAATCAAGTTACTATTTAGGAACATAGATATTTATGCACTTTCCTTCAGGCAATTGAGTTTGAAGATTTTTGGACCAACTTTATTTCAGTGGCTACTTAAAAGTGGGAATGGGGCGGAGGAGATAGTCTCATGTGCATGTGTGTGTACACACACAGACACACACACACACACACACACCCCTTACGCACACACTGTACACGAGTCACTGTGACAGCAAAGTGCCAGCCCTGCGGGAGCAGCTGGGGAATCCCTCTCTGTATTAAACCTTCAGACGTTTAGCTGAACAGCATAATTGCTTGCCTCCCAATTTAAGCTGCCAAGTAGATGCATCTATGAAACTACCCTTGTACTCCTAATTGAAATCTTTGATATATTTTCAAAAATTCTTCAGATTTTTGCAGCAAGATTTTTTTTTTCTAAAAATAGCTAATTTTAATCATCAAACTGCACAGAATTTAAGTAGCAAAGATAATGTATAAAAGACTTTCCTCTTATAAAAAAAAGAAACATGAAACCCAAACAAAAGACGTCTAAGGCAGTTTCAGTGTAATAAATTCAAAAGTTCAGTGGTCGCTTTTTCCCCCTCATAAACACAGGGGGAAAACTGTAGAGAGTTCTAAATAGGAGTGTGACTGAAAGTGGCTTGCAGATGGCTTTTACCAGGTCCTGAAACAGAGATGTCATTGGGGAAAATTGTCTTTTAATGGCCGTGCAAATATTGAGAATTTTTCCATGGATCAGCTTTTTGAAAGGGTAGATTTGTATCCTAGTTCATTAAAAGGCCTTTCGTAGCTACTTGCACATTCAAGGATTTGCCTTACTGAGTGTTTTTTTTTTCTTATTAAACACTGCTGGAGTTTAATAAGATGGCAGTAGCACAAATCCTTCCCCCCTTCTTTTAAACACTGAAAGTGTTACCACACTTCTTAAAAATGTAATTCAATGCATCCAGCAAGCAAAGGATGTCAAATTTATGTGTAGAATAATACTGCCTAGCAAGCATTTCTGTCCAAGCAGGACTATAACTCAGCAGCAGTTTTTGCACCATACCCTGCCCTCCCTGAATGCAAAGCATTGTATGTGCTCAGAGCAGTTTTATCACACCCCTGAAGACAATGTTCTCCCCAACCAAAATGTAGTAGGGACTTCCTTTTCTAATATCACATAACTTTGTCTCTTGCAAAATCTGCATTTGAATGATTCATTGAGAAAAGCTATCAAAAGGCACAGTATCTGGTAGTGCCTTCCAATCAGCTCAGAATACATACAGAAAATAACTTGAAAGGTGCTTTGGTGTGGAATAGCAAACAGTTTGGGATAGGAAAATGTTCCACTTTGCTTTGTATGTGGCAAAGTAACTTAGCTAGATTTAATGGTTTGTTCAACAAAAGTTTTTCTGTGCCTTAGTATCTGCCTTGAATTAAACGGAACCGTTTCATCATCTCTGTTTTCAAGAAAACATTCCAAAAGGTAAATATTGTGAGGAAAAACATAGAGATGTTTGCCAAGACCCATAAAAGAAATATTCTTGAAGGGAACAAAAACCATAAAGAATTCATTGTATATCTGTCAGCTCTGTACATCTCGTCGTTTTTGCTTTGTCTTTCTCACAGGCCTATTTTGAAAACTGGCATGCTACACAGCTGAAGCGGAGTAATGGAATTCAGAGTACTGAACTGCAAACATGCGATTATTGCCATGTTTTTATGCTCTGAAGACATAGTGAAAAAAGAAAGAACCCAACGACACCTCAGGAAGAGTGGCGAGGTGCTGTAATTGTCAGCTGATCAGACAAGTTGGGCTTGCTCTGGCAGGAACAGTCTTCCCATTGGTTGCAAAATACGTGCAACGCTCAAAGAAAACACAGTCCTTTATTCCACCGTTGATTTTTTTTCCTTTTTGCACAGTCGTTACTTTAGAGGTGTGAACACCAAATGCGTTGCCTTAACGTATTTAAGACATTGCTGGTGAAAGCATAAAAATCCTTACAAAGATGCAGCGCTGCAGTGGAAAATCAAACACAAAAGACTGAAAGAGTACATGCCATGTATCAGTAAGTAAAAGCTTAATCTTCACATAGTTCTCTGAAATCACAAGGTATCCAAATGCGTGCAAGGTTTTAAATAAATTGCAGGGGAAAAAACAGGGTCTTGCCAGATTCAATCTTCTTTTGAATGAAATCCACCATAGAGAAAGACAGGAAACAGGCCGTGGTTCCTTCCTGGGGTCGGCCTCCACGTTACGTTTTTGTTTCCCTCCTCCAAACTGGTAAATTTAATCCTATAAGGGAACAATATAAATTAGAATAAGCGTCACAAATTGCACTTTTTAATGATTTTTACTTGGTAAAGCAGAGGTTAGTCAGTTACAAAAACACCAGCTCAGAGCAAAGGACAGTATTTCAAAACACTTTTAGAGCTGTTATCTCAAGAAAGTGAATATAAAAATGAACCAGTGTTTTCAGGGTGTTTGCCCAAGTGAGATATATTAATCCATATCTACGTCTCTGCCCCGAGTGCTAATCTGCAGAGGTGCTATCAGCACTCAGATTCTCCATGAAAATTACAGGCAGCCACAAACAGACAGTTGGCTCTTCTAAAGGTGGTCACACTCCATGAATGCAAAGGAAGGTTGCTAAGTGCTTTAAGAGTTTACAAGCTCTTTGTGCCCCCTTCCTCACAGAGTCCCTAGTGATCACCTTCACAGCAAGGCTTGCGACTAGTTTATGAAACAGTCTCCCCAGGTTTGCTTCCCAAGAGGTGCCTTGGGGCAAAGCATGAACATTTCTGCAAACATGACCAGGTTATGGAGCTCCATGGTGTGCTGCATTTAAACATACTCACCTTTATTTCAGTGTTTTTCTATTAACAGGCAGATAACTAAAACATCTTCTTTCATATGCCAAAAATAAATACCCTATCAATAGACTGGCTTGTCTTTCACTCTGCTGATGAATCCTGTTTGTATAGGCTCAAAGCAGTGATTAAACTTGCAAGAAGGTACCTTGATGTTTTTGAGATTTCCACAAAACAGGAGGCAGGCTGAGAAGGTGGGAAGCCTTACTCTCAAACAATGGCTGCAACAACAGCAAGAAGAGCCAGATGAAGGCTAAATGGAGGGTACATGGACTGGAGCCATTGGAATGATTTTATAATTAACTTATGTAACTCTTAATAAATGCCAATTAATAAAGTGAGACTTTCTGAGAAATTCTGTCTTTTCTAAAGTTCAAAATATATTTGGTTTATGAGGTTTTTTATGACCGAGTATTGTAACTACAGACCTGCTATACTTTTAAAATGTAGTTGCAGGAAGACAGTCATATATGGAGGAATTTTTCCACTTAAGAACGCTGAAATATTCATTGAGCATGGAACTGGTTTGCATTAGCATGTCCTAAAACTATTTAAATCAAACTGGATGTGGGTGCCAGTGGATCTAGTCTAGCCCTCATCTCCAAAGCAGGAGAAAAACAAGGCATCAGTTTTGAACTGCATAAAATTTTAATTGCAGCTTTCATCAAAACAGACTAATCGCTACACAACATCTAACTTTCATAATTTCCAGGGTTTCTGTCACAGTTCTTGAGAGCTCAGGTATTCTGCCCTGTAAGCGCCAGAATACCTGAACTGGATTAAGGAACGTTTGTTTTAATGATGCAGGGCAGTATTTGGGCCCTCCTGGACCTTGGTCTGTCCCTCCTGAGTCCTGCTTGGGGTGTTTCCTAAATGTCTCTGGAGTCTGTGGGGAATTTCTACTCCACATGAAAGTCCCACTTTCTCCAGGATCTAGGAGCTTGGATGAGGCACCAATAAGTCTTGTTTCAAGGAATACATTAGAGCTAATCCATTTAGTTTACCCTTCGTAAGCTTAAAAAGAAAAGCAGTGTTTGGAACACCCAGAGATTCACAACTGCTCAGTGGTGAAACACTGTTGACAGTATTCCCCAAATTCTGCATTTCCCATCCCTCAAAAGCATTTTTTAGGAATGATCATTTTGGAGCCCCTCCTTCCAAAGAAGGAACTAAATTCCCAATGCTGAGCTTGCATTTTTCTCCTGTGCCACCCACACCACGGCTGCGGAAGGTCAGCTTGTGGTCTGGAAGCCCTAGAACCTTAAAAGCTTCCTTAGAAATGAACGAACCGACAGCTGCTACCATTTAGCACAGGGGAAAAGCCCTTTGGGTACTGGCAGCCAGTGCCAGCACCAGTGCAGAGTGAGGCAGAGCACAGAGGACTAAGAAAGGGTAGCAAACTTTACACAAACATGCATGGAGATGGCAAGGATTTTTGCTGAACCCCATTTGTCTTCCTGCTCTGGCTCAGTGCGAGGCAGTGGACGGTTTTATGATCACAACTCACCAGCTCCAACTTTGCTGGGTCCTGCTATGCCAGGGCTGCAACTGGGGTAACTGGTTTCCTGGTGGAATGGTATGGTGGGCAATGTGACCTCCGACCTTCGGCATAGGCACAGCATTTAGACTAGATCAATCAGCACGCTCCCTGGGCAAGAAGGTGATTTGATGCCCCATTTCCCCAATGGCTGTGGCTGGGGGAAGTGAGGAGACAGAGTGCAACTGGAGCCAGGGAACGGCTGGTGGTCACAGCCTCTCTGTGCTGAAACAGATGGCTTCCCAGTTTGGGAAGCAGCGTGTGTGATGGCCCCTGCTGCTCACACCAGCAGCCGAGTGGCCAGGTTGTTCTGAGGCTGAGCCCTCAGTTTTGGCTGCCAAGGTAATTCCGCCGTGTATAAAATCCTTGTGCGAGCTCTGGCCCAGTGAACAGGCCTGCTGGGTAGGAATATACACCCTGGGAACACACAATGCTTGCGTTTCCCTCTCTAATTCACTGAATGTTTATTGTTTATTCAAAGTGGAGTCAAGGGATGAAATCCCTCCCCTCAGCCAGGGACTGCCTTCATGGTTAGAGTCTTCTCTAAGTGGCAATGGGCCACAGAGGTCGACCTGTCCTGAGGCAGAGGAAGAAGCCCCCCACGGACACGCCACTGCAGAGGGGCCCTGTGACCCCTGTGCTGCGGGACAGGAGACCTCCCGCTCTTGGCTTTGGATTTGTTTAAGATGAGACTCATCGCATCACCTAAAATGGAGGAAGAGGAGGGTGTCTCTGTCAACAGCAGAAAATCCACTATTGTGGATTTTACTAAATCAATTTTTGTTTAATTGTTTTATTTTAAATAAATTAAATTTGTTAAATATGTTTTATTAAAACAATGTGAAATTTTAGATTGGTGTGAACCACTCTTTTTGTTAAAAAAGCATTGTTTCTTCAGTGGGGCACTTGAACCAAAACATGAGTTGTTCACTCAACCAAGACTGAGGACAGGGCCCTCTGCACAGTGCTGCTGTTCGGTTGGCTCAGTACTTCCATTGTGCGTTTTTTAAGATGTATTTTAGAAATATCCTTGCTTAGAATTTAATACATTTTCCTGATCATACAAAGCAAAATTTTGCCTGGTGACTTGGCAGATTGTGTTTATAGCCTCTGGTTACAACTTTGCTTATAAAAGCGTAAATTGTTAAATGGAATATTTACAACTTGTGATTTCCCATTAGGAAAACTAAAAAACAACAACAAAAAAACAACCCCAACAGCAAAACCTGAAATGTAACAGACTGCCTTAAAAATGAAGTTGTATTTTTTCACCCTAGGTCCACGTACTTTTGGTTTTCATGACACCTCTACTAAACCTCATAGAAGATTACAAGCAAGGTAATGGTGCGCTTGAAATATCAAATTACCTAAATCAAGTAACTCAGTTGTATGTTTGTTATCTAGAGAAATAATCTGCTCCATACATCCTGTTTGTCCCAGATCCTGAATGGAATAAAATAAGGTATTAACCCACCTTAAAACTGGCAGAGGCCAACTTCAGAATGCAGTAGCTGTTGATGTAATAGTGGTTCTAAGAAGGGATACTAAAGCTTGTAATTTAAACATGAATCATGCTCTCAAGTCGTGAGGCAGAGGACAGTGATTAAATCCCAAGTATTTTTCTTTATTTTAATTAGTAAAAGAATGTCCTTTGCTTTAAAAATGCAAATCACCAATTTGATACATGTGTCTCTTGGCAGCACAAGGATCCTTCTCCAGGTGCCCCTAATTTTTGTATAAATTACCACGTAGGGTGGAGCTGTGCTTCTGCAGAGTCCTTAGCAGGTAAACCACGCTCAGAGTGCAGGCCTATTTATGTTGCAGCTGATTTAGCATTATTATAAGAGTATTCATTCTACAAGGCCAGATTTAAAAGAAAAATGTGAGCTAACAACTGGGGGTGTTCTCTATGAGCTGAAATGTGGGGGGATTTAAGACCATCAGCAATATATTCTTTCTGCCTCTCCCACACGCAAACAGCACAGATGCTGTTCATTCTCTCTAAAACAAGTATACTATTAAAACAGGTGATTTTTTTCCCCTCTCCTTTTATTCTAGTCTTTTGTTAGAGAAATAATTTTAAAAAGCCAACCAAACATTATCAATACTATTTGCACTCAGATAATATCTACATGCAACTCGTTGCTATAAATATTAATTAATTGGATCGCCAATACCCATAATGCAACTTTATTTTGACCTACATGCCCTATGAACTAGATATTTTTTGGACTTAATTTTCTTAAAACCAACTGTCAGCATCATGTGATGGAAGAGATGAAAAATGAAAATGAGCATTCCTGCTGTGCAGGTGAGTGACCTGTGGGAGACAGCTCTGCCTGCCAGGATTTTTACACGTACCATCAGACACAGACCAATTGATTAGATCATCTTATACCTGCCACCAACTAGGCTCAAGAGACTAATTAGAGAGAGTACTGCCGGCACGGGCACCCCATTGACACCTAATTTGCTCAGCCAAAGCCTTTGGGGAGAATATATTATCTCTGCAGCTGCACTTCATGCATTTCTGATTTGAGGCATACGCAGTAAGTACTTCTTCACTCTTTTAAGCAAACTGAGCATATAAGCCCTTAAGTGCTAAATACAAGCAGACAAATTAAATCTGGCCAGCCTCCCATAAATTCTTTCTCCCCTTCAAATACATATATACACATATATACATACACACACATCTCATTTTACATCTGTGTCTGTAATGTATGTGCACAAATGCAAGCATACAAATAATGTGCACGTATGAGTCTGAACATGTGTGGATAGCATGGATACATAAAGACTTTTGTACAAACATATGCTTTAAAATATGCAGTTGTCAGACTGTAAAGAGCACTCTCTTTTGCAGGAAGTTTTGTTCTGTGAGATTGAAAAGGAATGCGATTGTTCTAATATATGAAAAATAAATGATCTGCAGTATTATTAGCTCAGGCTCTGAATTACCCCATGGACAAGGCTCAGTACACTCCTGCCTATAAAGTTGCTCTGCCTATCTTCAGAGGTGTTAGTTCAAAGATTACTTCAGTATCAGCCTGGCTTTGTTGAAAGCTTTTCTTCGATGTATTATACCTTGTTTGTGGTTTCCCGAGGAATGCTGTTCACTAAGGCTAAATATAAGATTACTAAAATTGCTTTCCGCTGGGCTTTGGTTTTATCTAGTTATCCATGCCCCAAAATACACAGGAGAGGCAAGACTTAAGGCTGTCATAAAAAATTTATTTGAAAAAAAAAATTACACTCGAAAAACTATGATTTTTTTTTTTACAAAATGAGGAGGGTTTGAAGAGAATATTTTCTGCTATAGGCTGGTATGTGATTCCTGAACTCAAACATCTGTGTGTTTCCTTGTAACACACAGGAAAATGGTGGATTTGCATCACTTCTAAAATAGCACTGAAACAAAATGTCTTCTTCCCTGTGTTGTGTCTATAAAGCAACTTTCAGGAGTCGAATGAAGCCAAATTATCGCAATTTAATTGTAGCTTGTGCCAAAGCCTGTGCTGGCATGGTCAGTTTACAGTGTCAGCTCAGGATCGTGCGCTGGTGTAACTAAAGAACATCCTCGCCTTCCCTCCCTCACACAGGCCACATCTTTTCCAATTCCCTTCACGTTTCTTTAGTGATCTTTAATCTCATTTAATGTTTAAATGACGCCTCTGGATTATCTTCGCAACTGTTGGCTGTCAGTCTCTCACAGATACAATACTGTATGGGATACTTAGAACTCCTACCAGTCACTAGAAGTAAGCCACATTGGAAAAATAAGTAACCAAGCATTTACTGATTAATTTTTCCTGCTCTTTTCTGCTGTGTCTCAGTTACTCCACCGGCATCCTTATCCACACTGATGTCCCAGACTCTGTCTTCAGCAATAAATATTGCTGTGTGTTCTTCTCCACAGTTCTAACGTGGTTATATACAGACAAGTTCCTGTTTTCAGAATTCCTTTTCCCACAAAGAATTCTTCACGGATGGACTTGCCTCTGCACAGAGAACCACAATTCCAAATAAGGGGTTTGTGTATGGGAGGTGACTGCAGTTTCAGGGTGGGTGCAACGGGATGACCCTGAAAGAAGTGTAGCACAGTGGATATGAGGCTGGAAAGTAAAAACCAAGAGTTTGGGTGAATGTGACCATAGGAAAGTCACTTTATTCCCTGTAACCTCTGTTTTGTTATAGGGGCTGTTTTATACCACAGCCTCTGGTTTTAGAGTGTGTCCCCAGATGAGTGCCCAATTTTAGCTGGAGCCACCAGTTCAAATTACATAAATATGGTTAAATTTAACAAAAATTGCCAATATCAGAACAACTGCAAACTGTGGAAGTTGTTGAAAGCCTTACTTGGACTGTGAGTTCTCCAAATTGTACCTTTACGTACAATAAGAGTCCTACATCATCTAGGACTTCGCCAACACGCATCCAACAGTCCAGTGCAGGAGCTCACTCTGAGGGGCAAAGCCCTTATATTCTACACCAGTTGCTAAGGAGCATGCATGCATATCAGTAACTGGAAACAACCATTCTTTGCACATGGGTGTCTTCAAAATATTGTGATGAATTCCTTCAGAGTATGTCTTGCTAGGAAAAAGGGAATGCAAGTCCTGATCCTCACTGTAATATATTTTATTCACAATATTCACTTCCGATGATATCTGATAACATGATTGGTTTCACTGTTGATTTTTAAGTATACGTTTAATTTTTTTGTGGTCATGGTAACTTCCAAATTAGTTTTCTCCGAGTCTTTCAGCAAGAATTCTTTCCTACCCTAGCTGCTCACCGCTGAAGTTTTTCCTTTGAGTTGAGAACAAAGTCCACAAAGCCTTTTACAATTACCATTTGAATAAGGCTTCACATGAAAAATGGCCGGGACTGAATCTCCTACATGTCTTCTAGTTTTTGAGAATAAAGCACAGTCCTCTGTGAGCGAGCTCTGGGAAAACTAATACTTCACATGAAGATACTGCAAAAATAACAGTGTTACTGAGCTCAGTATACTTTGCAAGCGGAGCCATAGAAACCTTATTAAAATCAAAAAAGACATCAAGACCAGAAAATTTATGCCCTGAAACTCGTGCCCCTGTCACTTGCCCTGATAAAACTGTTTGTGGGACTGACTCCCTTCCCACTGGATCACTGAAAGTATCAGAAGAGGGATTATTTTTCACGTAGACCTTCTCAGTGATCCAGTTACACATCAAATTTATAAATAGTTGCACCAGTACAACTATGGGATTGGAAACTGGTGAGGGAGGAGGGAAGAACTGCCTCCATAAAGCTAGTCAGAAATGTATCACACTGCTTTTGCCTGCAAAGACAAAAATGTGGGATTACATCCTTTTTTATCATCAACAGCAGTTCCCCTGCGCATTACTTGTAACAAAGCTTCATGTTCTAAAGTCTGAAGCCACTTCCCAGCTCACAAACGGCTAATTATTTTCAGGTATCCAGAAACAGTGAAATCTGCCTTAGTTGGCCACTTAAGGGAGCAGAAAGAAGTTGTCACATAATGGCCTACTAATTAAAAAGGAAGAAAACCATACTCAAAAAATCTGAGAATACCCGTTAGATTGCCTAATAAGGATAATCTCCTGTACATGTTTCAAGGGAGCAGCAAACAAGACATGGCTGGGAGCCCATGCCTCTGACTGGAAGTTCCTTGGATTTTTTTGGTTGGTTTTCATTTTTTAGCAATAAAAATATGTTGGCCTGCCAACATATCAAGGAGATGTTTAACAGTTTGTGAAGCTTCAAGTCAGATTTAACCAGAGTTCAGAGACTTTAGAAGGGATGAGAAAAGCTTCAGATTCCTTACAGGTCTGTAGCTTTGAATGAAGAACACAACCCTGGGGTTCAGGGAGAGCAGATAAACCCTGTGCCAACCTAAACATCATGAATGAAACTTCCTGACTGCCAGTCTTGGAACTGATGGTCGCTGTTGTTTAACAGTGCTATTGATCAACTCGAATCTAGGACTGTTTCTTCTATCTGAAGCACAGCAGCTGACCAACTCAAAAGCCAGATGAGATATCATGCCTGACCATCTCCCTCCTCTCCCCCCTTCTAACATAACAACAAGTAACTCACTCCAGGGAATTTATTTGGAAATTTATTCCTGGTTTTCCCTGTCATAGCTTTTATCCCCAAAACAAAGTCTGCTGTAGACAATGACATATGATAGACTAAATGCCTGCCAGATGACTCATTACCATTCATGTGCTCCTGAAAATTAACCACTCCCTCATGCAAAGATTAAAGTATCCACAGGTACTTAAAAACAGGGCACTCTGTATACATCCGATTGGTAATATTAGCCAAGTTACTTCTTGAGAGATAAATATAATGCTTCTAGTGTGATCAGTGCAAAGCAGCCATGGTGTAGTCCTGAGCTGGGTGTGGAGCGTTTCGCTGTCAGCTTGGAGTTTGCAGGAACAAAGAATCCACTCCAAGGGATCGCAGCCCTAGAAATGACCTTAGTTCCAACAGATAAATGCTAAACATTAAGAAAACAAAGTGTGAATGTTTATCATTACCAAAATAATTGGAGTAGCCTGAAAGTACCTGCAGCCAGTTTGGAATTAAGTTATATTTTTTAGTTCTTCTTCAGGAAAGAGAGAACTATTTATCAGATGGAGAAGGAAGAAGAAAAAGGTATGGGTAAACTAAGAAAAAAATATATTCAATTTCTCACCTGTTTTTTTTTTTAGTTTTGTTAGTGTTCTTCCTTGAGCTTTTTCCAAAAAGGAGAGTACTTTTCAAACCAGCAAGGAATTCTTAATTAATATGGAATGTGGAATTACAAATGCCTTTGTTTTAGCTTAAGAGAACAGACATCATTGCAGTCACCTTCTGGACAGCAAAGATCCTTCTAGCTGAGCACCATCTGGTTATCCATTCTACTTGCTGCTGTGGCTTTTCAGAGACTGAGCATCATGCCAAAGTGGTCATCTCAATTAAAATACATTTTTTAGGACAACACTGCAACCCTTAAGAACACATAAAATTAGTCAGTATGTAGACCTCACATGCTGAATCTTAGGGATTTTTTCCCACAGTCATAGTTTATTAAATGAATGGCAAGTTTAAATAAAAGATGTATTTAGATTTTGGAATATATTTCCAAATACCATTATGTTCAAACCTCTTAGGCTGTGTGTCCACCCATACCATGAATGCCATACAATGGTACTGACAGAGAGATCAGAGAGTCTTTGGAATTGACCTTTCCAAGCCTGAGTTGTTTCCCAATAGAATCATAGAATCATCTGGGCCGGAAGGGACCTTCAAAGTTCATCTAGTCATCTCACCAATACAAGAGTTCTGAAAGCTAGAACAGGGCAGAGGAGGAAAAAATCCCAGTTGAGGAAATGCATGGTGTCTATATGGAACACTCTAGTCTCTGAGCTCATTCCCTGTAGGCTCTGCTGGTACCTGCTGGTTACTGCTCTGCAGTCCTTTCGCCTGTTCAACTCCCACTTGGGGTTCTCGCTGGAAATCTATGACATTAGGAATAGCTACTGGCAGCTTTAGGCCGTGTTTTTTTACATACAAACCATATGGAGCACTGAAACAGAAATATTTCCCCAGTGAGGTCCCTGTGGCACGAAATGGAAAAAATATTCCAGAATTGGCACCTCTACAGAATATCACTACAGCAACAAGGATAGCCTATCTAGTATATAAAGAGATCGCAAAGCAGCTCAGTGAATTTATTTCTCAGAGTTCCCACTCTGGCTTGTAAGAACCTTTTCCATATGTATGACTCAGATGTCCAAATATAACGCATAGTTTGGGAATGAGGTACTTCTCATAGACACAACTTCTAGAAACTGTGCAGCGTCAACATTCTTTGCAAATCGGGCCTTCTTCAGGTATTACAGAGGCTTCCCCCCCATCTCCTGGCCCCCACTGTTTTTTGAAAGACATGTTTTTAAAAAGCTGTCTCACACACTTGAGACTTCATACGTGGCAGAAATAGTACCTGTCAAATCAGGTGCAACGTGTCAACCATTTTGTGGTATACAAGGACAGGGATCATGGTAAGATGGAGTAGTGAAGGCTTTTCTTTCACTGTCATAACCATCAGTTTTCTTGTAACTGGAAGAAATACTTAATAGTTTTTTTGAAGCTCCATTATAAATGTAAGGTTTTGCACAGCTCATTTAAATAGCTTAAATGATACAAGCCTTTCACCAAAGGTTGTTAGTTCTTTTCAAAGATTTCATATTATTTGAAGTTTACTTTCCCTGCATTCTTTTGCCTTGGCTATTTCCCAAGTGGGTATAAGTTAATTAAATAGGATTTTGACCCTTTAACCTTCCCTATAAACTGCATCTTTACCTAACTCTAGTTGAATAAATCAGATAAAAAAACAATCATGTAGCAGACTATGTATTTTTACAGCTGGGGAAACAACAAACATGTCTATTAAGCTTATTTGTAAGTACTTAGTAGTCAAAGCAACAGCTAAGACTCCTGGATGATTTTAATTAAAATAAATCTGGTGGGCACATAAATTCATTTACAATGGCTTTTCCCAAACTGAAACTTCTTTAGCATTACAGAACAGCACGCACTACGGTCAGATGTCATTTGTTCGTGTCAACTGAAGTTCCATACACCTGATTAGCTTGTATTCATTTCATGTCATGGGAAGTGTAGCTTTGTCTCCAAGAACAATATCAAAGATACAAGGCCGAAAGCTGTTACAGGAAACGGGTAGAAAAAAAGAGAAGAACAGATGGGCAGAAAATAACAATACAGAATGATACCTGGCATTTCTGTAACAGACATGCTCTGGCTTCAATTATCAAAAGAAGGTGAAAAAGATGCACCAGGAGAACACCGCATTGCTCTCTACAAACAGGCACCGTGACTTTCTGTGTACAGTAACCCCTTTTAACCTTAAATACAGGCTTTTGAAAATAAACACCCCTATTGTCTCAGATTATAAAACCCTTCCAAAAAATGATAGACACCTTTTAATTTAATCCAGAAACAAAAGAAAATGTAGGTATGAAGGATGATACCAGTTACATATGAAGAAATGAGTAACTAGCTCACTTATAAAGCATGAACAAAGAATTAAGCTGCCACTTTGTGCCCAAGTGATATATTTAGGTCTCCACACGGGCAGGGACAAAGACGCTGCCACTGGAGCCTGAGCACTGATCACATCTCTCACCCCCAGCTGGGACTTCATAAATTGAGTTCCTCACAGAATGAAATCCTTCCAAAATGTTAGTCCTTTGGTTTGATATATTAATAATGATACCATCTAACCACTTTACTGGTGCATTATGTTCTGATTTTACAGCCATTTGCTGATAAATACATATTCAAGAGCATTTGACTTTGATCATTGATTGGGACATATTTGCCCATTTCCTGACACTTCTCTCAACCCATGTGAATGAACAGCAGGAAGATGACACCAACAGTCATGTCATGCAGAAGAAGTCCCGCACCGCAGCGTGAGCAGAAAGCAGTGGGCACAGCTGGGGAGGAAGACTTCCCATCTTCTGAGGCACCACTGAGCTCCTCATTACAGCACCTGGGGTTTTTTAATGGCATCATGTTTTGTCCACCTTCGTCAAAATACATTAGGTCAGGGTTGCTACTGCACACAGGCTGTGATAATGAACACCAGAAGGAATAAACTCTTCTGTTTGTCACACTGCACAGAAGTGGATGATGTACCTTCACCAGGAGGTTTCTCTGCTCCCCTTCACTATCCCCGAAACAGAGGTTTCTAAAGTAAGGCCTAGCGGTAGAGCGTGCCCAAAATGGAAAAAAAATAAACAAACAAACAAACTGATCAAAAAAGGCTGTGGAAATTCTGGAAATGACAATGAATAGTTTAAAGGCATGACAACAGCCTGTAACTCCCTCCTCAGAACATATTTATCCTTACAAGCAATGACCGCCAGTAATGGTACTGTAAACTCTGAGATAAATACTTTGTGCTTTGAAAGGGCTTTGCATAGAGTTATTTTAATTATTTTCTTTATATAGGAAGTGGAGGATGAAAAAGAGATTTCTGAAATAAGAAATATTATTGTTAACTCAGTAATTGCAGCTGAGGGACTTAGGGGCAGTCTGGTTTCTGAAAAACCTTTGAGTTTATTTTACAGAACTAAGTTGGTGGTACCGTGTCACATGGATTTCAGTGCAAGACACCAAAACCTCCTTTATGCAGAAGTACAATAGATAACACTGGATGCTGAAATCATATCCTGCAAAATTTTAGAACACTAATATTTGAAACAGAGAATTTTTACTAACTTAAAGAAGTTAATTTTTCATTTGTAAACACCTATTTATGAGGTGATTAAGTTTAAAGTTGATGTAAAACATACACAGTACATTATTTATTTTTCAAACACAAATACATATCCCTGCTGTTTTGAGAAACTACTGACCCTTAAGAGTCAAAGCAAGGGCTTGATTTCTCTCCTTTGGTTCTGAGGCCCCCACAAATGAGCTTCCCTATTTTGCTTCTTGACATTTAACACGTTTATGGCCTGAGACCAACTGAACAGCTGGGGGCAGACCAGGCATCAACACATAGGTAGAGCCACCAAGAAGACATCAGGAAAAAGCGGAGGTGACAGCCAAGGAGCCCAGTGCTGCGGAGCAGAGGAGGACAGCAGTCTGCAGCTGAAGCCAGGCAACCACACAGCTACAAACTACGAGGTTTCACAGCAGAAGCTGCTATAATATGGAAATAGATTCCTACCCTCCAGGCCCATATGTCATCACATCAGGCTAAGCTGAAGCTGCCAGCTAAAATGGGCAATTTCACATGAACTTGGCAGGGTGATTGCCAACACAGAGCTTGTTTTCCACTGGTGCCACCCACTCTGCTAATCCAATTCTGCCTCCTGATTTGCTTTTAAATAATAATGAACGCGGCAGACAGGAGGGGAAAATGTTCCTGGCAGTTAAGCCAGCATGCAAGTGAGGCTCTTTGCTTTTCACATATCTTGTGCAAACTAGCTCTAAATGCAATGTCAAGTGATTAAAAGTTGTTAAACGAGAAAGCCAGGATTTGCCATATTCTCAGTCATTCAGTCTTTGACCAGAACAGGCAGGCAAACAAAACAGACAGAAGAATAACATGCTGAAAGAGAAAGAACCAACACCAACTTCTGTAACATTAAACTTTAGTAAGGAGAGGGACAGACTCCTCTTCCCATCCTTGCAAGTGCCATTTGAATTTTGGTTGTCGTTTGGGGTTTTTTTTGGGGATGTGTGTGTGGAGATAAGGACCAGAGCAATATTAAAAATACCTTTAGAGCCAACACGCAGTGATGAGGACAGGCGCTGCCAAGCGTGATACCGTGGCTGGCTCCATTTTGAGGAGGAGAGGGAAAAGAGGCTGAAGCGTGAGGTTAGGGAACAGAGCCGGAGCTGTCAGAGCAGAGGCAGGAGGAGGCATGGAGAGGCAGAGGGCAGACAGCAAACTGCATACAGCCAGGAGCCTACAGGTCTTTTCAGCAGTAGCAGGAGGACCTATTATTCTTGGGTCACAGAACATTATCTCCTCTCCCACAAACAGCAGGTAGGCTTGTTTGCACAGTGCACTGTGTCTTCTCTTGTGTCAGCCTGACACAGAGGATAATCACCTCCTACTGCTACCTGCTGGCCTCACACTGGGGGTTGAAAGGTAAGAAACCCGCTGACAACACATCTCGATGAAGGTGAAACAAGGCATCAGTATGATTCCATACACTGAAACTTTTTCCTTTAACTTCCTCAGTTTCTGAAAATTTGGGAAATCACTTCTCTTGAAAGGATTTAAAAATGCTTGTGCAATATTGCATCTAATCCCTTTGAGATCTGTAGTAGTCTTTAACACGTGATCCTTTTCTTGCCCCATATGAGACCCTTGCCACATTCACTGCTCAAACTCTGTGCTGCTTTTTTAAGACAAAGAGTTTTATTGAAAATAAGACCCTTGCCTCCTTTCTTGTGGAAGCTGGAAGGTCTCAAGTAAGTTTAGCTGGAGAGGAGAAAAAGTACAAAAGTTTCAGTGGCTGAATGCCTAGAAAGTTGCTTTTGAATCCTGCTTCTGCCATAGCTCCTACATGATGCTAAAATCCTTCGTGATGCTAGAGAAGTTATACTAACCTATTTTAATTTTTTTTCTAAAGTGGCAACTCTCATTTTTTGTATAATCCAAGATAGTTCCTGGCTTGTACTGCTGATACATTGAGCTTTCACTGCTCCAGCTGAGGTCAATGCAAAATGAAATCCAATCTGAATATATTAAGCACTAAAAGATTGTAGGAGCTCTGAGAAATCAGGCAAGAAAAATTGATTTATTTTTAACAATTACCATTTTAATACATGTGCCTCAGCTCCTAGTGTGTAAAATGGACACCTCCACACCATCTCAGCTCATGGAGGTACTTTGAAGGTGGCTTCCCAATGCTGGCAAAGACCTAAGATACAATGCATCATGAAAAGCCCCCATGGAAATTAATAATTCTGTACCTGGCACAGGCTATGGATGCTGTAGCCATAATGCATAGGATCAAACACTGAATGATGGAAAGAAACATTAACTATCCATCTGTGTTCACAATACATTATCCTGTAAAAAAGTGATCAGAGGTCCCAGAGAAAGAATAGTACATGATCCTGCAAAATGATTACTGTAGTTGAATGTATAAACCACAGGTGGAGGAAATTAAATTTGAAACCTTAATATTTGTATTTCCTAACTAGTGTTTGAATTTCCCACTTTGTTAAAGTTCTTGAAGCAGACTTTAGGAGAATACAACATTGCTAAGAACTAATGGTACATCTTCTTAGGTAGTGACAAATAGGATGAAAAGATTCACAATATTAAAAACAAAAATTTTACTCAAATTTACTATTGGCTTCTATGTCTTTCAACTGAAATATTTTGTCTGGTTTGGTGTTGCAAGACCACAGCTACATAATCTGAGACAGCAACCTTTGATAATACAAGATAACAGATATTTCTTTGTGTAAAATTTATGATCTCTATTTTTCCGTCTAAAGTAGGGACTTTATCATATGCCTTCTAAAAACTGAAAGAATTCCATACAGGCATCTGTATTGGCCTGTTCTTTGTACTAATTAAATTAGTTTCCTGTTGAGTAAGTAAAATACTGGCAGCCAGGAACAGTTGGGGAGACAGCTCAGAGGCTTCAGCACTGAACCATGAATTTTTCTGTTTACTACAATATTAAACAAGTAGACACTCTTGCTGACATTATGGGGAATGAAAGAGCGTTCTGTCAAGATACTTGTTTAATTACTGTTTGTGAAGTACTGATCTTCCTAAAGAGAGATTTTTTTAAAGATACAAAAGGTATTTAATTTGACACAGTTAACTAAATATACAGATTATTTGGTTTAAAAATACATGTCAGTTAAAGCTGAATTTGAACTCCAAACCTAAGGGGTCAAAACTAAGACAGGAGAAATAAGTCAACCAGTATCCCAGTCTCATCTGGGGCTCTGTACCTCCACTCTAATGACCACGAAAGTGAAAACTTTCTACAATGCAGAGATCTTTGATCCAAGCTCCTCACAAGTGGTGTTGACACCTGGAAGAATTAGGGCAAGAGACATCATGTCTCTGATCTCCTATTCTAGTGGCTTTCAGCAACTGCTGGAGAGTTTGCCATATGTATAAACAAAGCACAATGACAAAGAAATGCATGTAGCAGATGAATGTGAAGTCTAAATATCCATCCTTACCTCAGTTTCATTTTTCCTTGTGATGTAAGACCTCTTACAATATTATAAATTGTTTACATTAAAATATACATGCTTACCACACTACATATACACCAAGACTTTGTGTACGTATATTTAGCTCAAAGCTAATCTCTGAGTAAAAGACCTTTCTGAAAATAGAGATTTATAAAAAGAAACACTGATAAACCTTCAGCTATAAGGACTCTGGTGGTCACTGCAAAACAGCATTGCAACACAAAACCTGTGTGATTTTGGGGATCACCTCATAAATCTTCCATTGTCCCATAAGTTCAAGTTCTCAAGCCAACATTCTTGATAAAATTAATGAAAAAAAGCTGCTCTTTGCCTACAGAAAAAGATTTTTCTTAATTACATTTTTTGCTTTGAATCATATATCCTGTAGTTTGATTAAATCCTCTTAGAAGTTGACTAAAAATTAGAGCTTTGTGGCGTGAACCTCACAGGTGGTGTTTGCTTGGAGAATATAAACCCACTGTGCCTTTGGAAGCTGATATTTAAAGCAAGAAAAACAGTAATATGCAAGACAGTTTTTATTATTTTCATTATGTCACTGCATAAATTTATTTTCAGGGCTTAGAGTTTGCAGAGATACACAATCTGGCCAATGTATTTATTAGAAATAAATGGGCTGTATAAATGAATGTAGATAAAGCAAGAATACTGGAATTCTGGTTAATCCCTTGAGGCAGTAAATCAGTCTTTCTAAAGCACTTAATGCAAAATGTCTGCATCAAGGGTTTAAATATATAAAATATGAAAAGTCAAAGACAAGAACTAGTTTAAAAGGTTACACAATGACGGTATTGAAAAAACTGAAGCCTGCTGCTAAATAGATATCCAGCAGACATTTATTTAGGTTCACTGGCTGCAGCAGCCACTGGCATACTCTACTCATGCAGCAAACAGCAATAAAATCCCAATGACAGTCTCTGATAATTTTTTAGTACCAAAGCAGAAAATTTCCTCGCGAGAACCAAGCTATGTGGACATGATTAAGATAATGCAACTAATTGCTCTAACTGAAAAATAAAAATGCCAATTGTCTATATCCTCACTGCATCCTTATGGCCTCGGTCGTTCAGATGAGTCCTGTATCCTTCTGGGCAGACTGAGTATGATCCCAGTGAAAAGACATCACTTATTAATTTAAGCACTAATTGAATCAGTTCCTATTCACCTGAAAAATCTCCCTCGACTCCAAAGTGAAACCAGTCCAAAGAACAAAGTCTTTGCCACCCAAAATCGTAATACAAATTGAAGAATTTATTTCACTCTGGCTTCTCAATGGTTTCATACACAAAAAATCTTCCAAAATCTTGTTTGCATGTACTACTGAAGATTTGCTTAAAAAAAGATTCCAAAACCCCAACCACCCTAACGAACAAAAAATGAATGTATTGCTCATACAATCAGAATGTTCCTTCCGATTCTGTGTGCAGTGGCTGTATTCCTAACACGACTGCAGCCACCACCATAACCAGTAAGTGTTGGCTCCACAGCTCACTGGTGCACTTTGATGTAAGCTATGAAGCAACAAGACATATCTTGATGTATATGTATTTCTGCATTTATGCACACACATGGATTAAACTGAACTTCATTTTTTTACTACCGTATGAAGACTGTAGCCCTGACCCTGTAAGGGACTCCATGCAAAGAAGCCAGTATCCACACAGAGCTTGTCTGAAGTCAATGTGGTTTTCCCACATTGGTTTCTTCCACAGGAAAAGATGGGAATTACTCAGTTAAATTTGTGTATTAGTATCTTCAACATAAATTAAATACCTCCAGCTAAAGTAATAAATACTGAAATCCCACTACGCATTGGTACCGTACCTTTGAGATCTTTGGGAAGGCAAGTGACCTCGATCCTGTCCCTTTTGTTCGAAGCTTTAAAGTTTTAAATTTTAAAGGAAATTTAGTCCAGATCGAGAGAATTCCTGTTCCCCACACTGGCACCTTCAGAAACTTCATTTTCGTCAGTAGGTCTTAATCAATCACATCCCTAAAGCTAAATATTTGTCTGGGTATATTCCTAAATTGAGATTTGTATGAACAGGGGATGAGAAGAGACGTTTCTTTGTACGACACATTACAGTGCTCATACCTTTTGTTCAGCAAGGTCACACCAAATACTATTTCACAAATCAACCAACACCCTCAAATTCCTACTGAGACATGCAGAGGATTAGCTCCTGTACACATCTTTTTCTGGTTGGGACAAGGCTGTCAGAATCTATTAAAACCCGGAACATGGTTAATATTTACTCATTAGACCTTTGTACCTAAAATTGATAGCATAGCAGTTAGTTCTAAACACGAAAATTCTCTTTCTTTTCCCACTTCTGTTTTTTACTGTTAATCATACACATCTCTACCACACTCAACATTAAGTCCTTGAAATGAATATTAAAATGAACTTCTACGTTATCTCTTGAAAGCTTTGGTAAAAAACCCTAAAAATGCATTTTAACTGCTCTGACATCTTGTTTCAATGTTACTATCTGTCTGTGGAGTACCCGTATTACCTAAATGTTGTCAAATCTCAGCCCAGCTGAGCAAGCCTTAGGGCGTTTTCTCACTTTTTATTTGGCCTCTTGATTATCACTCATGCACAGAAAGAAACTACCAAAAAGTGCCCAGGGAATGGCTAATAGTCTCAAAGCTACTATTTTTCAGGGAAGATATCGACAGAATTAGCTAACACGTCAGAAATGTGTGACCTGTAAATTGTGAATTTTATTCATTATGCACTCATTTTATTTGTGAGAACTGTATGGTTAACATACAGTTGTCAGAAGTCATTGTAAAATGGCATTCTATTGGCAACCCAGTTTTAGTGACACTTAGAATCATAGAATCATAGAAGACAACAGACAAGTGCTTACTTGGGAGAAGCAAATCTTGTAAAAAAAAAAAAGGCCACTTTAATCACTCTTTTTATTCATTTCACGAAGCTGATACCTTTACTGCCCTAGCTCTGAGTGAGCGTGTGAATGTACAGGGAACATGCTATCACAGCATTGTTAATTTGTTTGGATCTGACCTCTGAGGAACAGTCTGTGTCATCGTGGAGCAAAAAGCACTGGTGATACATTTGTCTAGATGAAAGACCTCAAGCAGTTAACCTGCTCAGCAGAGGCAACGCAACTGGGCACCGGGATAATGACCTCGGCCAAATGGGGAAGGTACATCAATGAGATACTATGACAGCAAGACAAAGGATTATGGTGGCTCAGCAGGAAAACATTAGCAATGATATAACTCTTGGTACTGTATGTGAATGAAATGCCTTAAGAAATACAATGCCAACCTGTTTTTACCTAATAATGATTAAAAGTTGTGATATTTAAAAAAAAAAACGCAACTACAAAGCTCTCATCTTTGTTCTTCAGTTGCATTTTATACCACTCCCTTCAATTCCATTTTATTTTTTGCTAAATAAAAATCCTGATAAAAGTTAATCTACCATGTAGGTAAAAGTTAAAAGTCGGATGAAATCAGCCTTTCTCATTTGATACATGAATTATTGGATGGCTACATTTTTCTGACTTCAAATAGTTACGACATTACTCTTCAACGTAAACCAGAAGAACCTGATGAGCCTTGTTTAGCGAGTCAAACTTGTCCTAACAGACAGATTAATTACTTTCTTATGCAGAGTATTTATGTTTAGGATGCCTTTCATTGTTTCTACTGAACTTTTCTTCTTTCTTTTTTTAAGAGGAGACACTGTATCACATAGCCATTATTTTTACCAGGCAGAACGCCTCGAATGTTTAGCTACTGCTCTTTTAGAGCCACACGAAAAGTTCTGAGCTTAAAGTATTTATTTTTAAAGGAGTAGCACGATCAGACCCGCATGTTTATCTAAAGATCTTGACTTTATGGGGGAGATTTTAGTCTGTGAGGTTTCCTCTACACATGGTAGGCAGCTGTCAGCAGCCGTGAGCAGGGCCAGGGGTCAGCACAGCTGCTCTGCACAGGCTTCCATCAGCACCGCAGCCATCCTGCGGAGTGGGAGCGGGGAGACACGGGTCTGAGAACACGGCGGCGTGCAGCTAAGGTCACAGCGTGTCTGCCAAAGTGGTATCAAACTGCTACGCTGCACAATACATTTTACTGTGTTCCCTGTTCAAAGAAAATAAAAGGAGAATGGACATGTGTGTAGCAGACCCCGGTTTAGCACAGAATTTCACATCGTCCTTTAAAACAGATGGATTTACTGTGTTCACAAACATGTGTCGAGATGTGATGACTGAGGGAGAAGTACGTTTCAAGAATTCTTCAGGTGAATGGGATCAAAGTAATTCTTATTAATTAAATAGAAGAGATTATTAAGAGAACCCAGATGTCCACTTTTCCTGAATCCTACACCCTAATATACATAAATGTCTGATCTTGTATACAAATGTCGATAGTTCCCCATAAAATACCTATTAGTATCTCCTTATGAAACTTCACCTTTATGAGATCAATAGCTTTATCGTCTTAATATAACTCTAAAATTAGGATAGATAGGTAGCAAACACACAGTTCTCATTTGTGGGTAGACACAAATCACCTCCCAACCTGCCTGTTTCAGAGGACAGTCACACGATATCGAAGTGTGGTATCTGTCAAGTTGTAGCCAATCCAGAGAATCTGGGTGTTTGTAATTCTCATTCTTAGGCTGCTTCAACCAGATGAACTGAACTATGCTCCCTGACAAAGAAAAGACACAGAGCTAACATCTTGCATGAGGAAAGAAGGAAATGGGTAGGGCAACACAGAATTTATTTTGGCTGAAATATGGAACAAATGAGATGACTAGACAGTAAATGATGTCTCGTACTTCTGGCAGTGTTGTGCAAGCTGAAAGCTGGTAGAGGTACTCAGGCAACAAGGTTTTATCAAACCACATCTGTCTGCAAAGTTAAAAAGTTGATGACACTAAGAATTTTATGCTGTTTCAAAACAGTTTCCACAATTTTGCAATTACTGGTAACCACTTTCAGCAATAGAAAATATGAAACATAGGTACAACGAATAAAACACTGAGAAAGTATCTTGATTACAAACTGCTCAGTTGTGAAGTATGAGCTGCTGAACCAATCAAATGGTATGATATAGACTAAAACCTCCCAAATATCTGAACCAGCAGGACTCTGCAACCTTCAAACTTCCTTTGAAAAGTTTTGAAGTTTTACTGTTTAATCCGCTTCCGTGGGGCACCCACCATGGGCATGGAAACCACTGTAAGAACTGATGACCCTGGCAAAGATTATGAAGTTGTCAAAAAAAAAGGTGTCACCACCTTAAGCAGAAGTAAATTAAAAGCCTCCCTTTCTCCTTAGCATAAATACCAACACCCACTTGCACAGTAAGCCCTTCAGTCTCACTGTCACAAACCCTTCATGCCTGGCATTCACTTACAGATGCATTTGCAGTTATTTCTCACAGCAGATCACCATTCTGACCTTGCCCAGTTGTTACCCAGGCTTCCTGGCCACACACGTCCTCCATTCCTTTGCAGGCATCCTCCTCCACTTCACCTCTTATCATAGAATCATAGCATAGAACCTTCTAGGTTGGAAGGGACCTTCAAGATCATCTTGTCCAACCATCAACCTAACTCTGACAAAAATAAACACCCACAC
>JAOTQQ010000012.1:22692289-22711719 GCA_026546715.1 Gallinago undulata | reverse complement strand
CCCCCAGCTCCCTCAGCCTCTCCTCACAAGACTTGGTCTCCAGACCCCTCACCAGCTCCGTTGCCCTTCTCTGGACCTGCTCCAGCCCCTCAATGTCTCTTTTGTGGTAGGGGGCCCAAAACTGGACACAGTACTCTTCCCACACAGAAGCCCTGTCTTCTTAACCATGGCCCAAATTCACCTGAGGTGCTGAGAGGTTTCTGAGCTCAGCATGAAGGGGTTTGTGTCTTTGGGTTTCTCCAGTTTTGTTTTATTTTAAGCAGAAAGCTTTGATGCTAGACCATTTCTTCCTGCTTTCCTGAGAAAGCCTTCCCCTTACAGTGGACAGGCAACACTTGGCAAGACTGAACTGAAGAATAAATGCAAGACAAATGCTCCCAGCAGCGCCAAGGTCTCTCCTTGGCTCCACCACTGCTGACCCAGGTATGGCCCCCTACCTCTGCAGCTTTTTACAGCCGTCCTTACTGTCCCAGCACCAGCACTCCCCTCCCACAAGCAGGAACACCGAAGCACCCGCTGCCTTAAGTGATGCACTCAGGACCAGGGAGGATCACACAAGCATTGTGCACTTCATTCTACCCACCGAATAATGCTTGAGCTGCTTTACAAATGGTTTCTCAATCTTAAGTGGGTTATCTTTGCAGGTGTCTAAATAAAAGTATTAAGGACAGTAGCAGAAATAAGAGAAATTGGAAAGTTTCCCATGGCTTTCAGCCCTGTGACTGCTCTTCCAAGCCACAGTATTGGAAAAAAAATAAGAAATCTGCAAATGCTACCTTATTTTCATGTAAGAATAGGTTTTCAAGTGTTTTTTAGTTTTTATAAATTTCAACCCATCCTAAGGACTGATCCTTTTGGGAAAGAAAAGTTCCAAAGAAAGTGGAAGGGGCAAAGAGTCGTAAGACTCTGAAAGCTATCTGAAATAGCTTTTAACCAGAATTATGAAAAATTTGGTCATCCATTTCACTTTGAAATCCTTTCTCCCACATCCTCTATTGGAAAACCATAGTACAGTATATAATTTTCTCTTATCAGTTCCTTTTTCTTACATTAATCTCAGTGTCCTACAGGTTACAGGGCACAGCAGGAGCTGAGAAGTGACACAGAGACAACCTGAATTGCCAACGTCCACAGTTCCTTCTGTAACTTTACTGGGCACATGACAGATGTCCCTTTCTTTCTGTGGGGCACAGCGATTTTTCCACTGGGTAGCTCAGCCAATGGGATAATCAATACCTGCAGAGCAGCAGCCCCGAGAGCCATCCTGTAACCATGACAATTACATCCGAAACACTACCAGCTCCACGTCAACAAGCAACCAAAGCAATGATTCAGAGCACAGCCCACATTTCAGGCTACTGAGTGGGAAGACTGAGAGCTCTTCAATAAGTCTATGTTAAAAACATCCTGGTTATAATTACTGTTATGCTGGGAACTTAATTTCATATATAATTATTAATCTGTATCAGAAGGGTAGGGCAAACAATAGCTAGCTTAAAGTAGTTAGCTTGCACTTAGCTCATAATGATTTCTCTAGTTGGTACATTGCTTTGTATGGCATTGTAATTAAGAAATGGTAAGGCAACAAAAAAGCTAGGTTATGCAAAGAGAGCAACTGAAATACCATGTGATCAAATATTTCAAAGTTACATACCACATACACATATAATTAACTTTTTCCTTAAGTATATAAACCCGAGCACATTTCCATCCCCCCCCCCCCCCGTGCTTTAGGCAGATAAATCGTATAAATGCAATAGATTATCTGAAAGTTGAACACGTCTGAAAGCTCTGCCCACCCCTCTTGGTACACGTGTCCATCTCTGCACACAAGTTTTACACAAAGGTCCTTACTCTCAGCCCCTGGAGAGAAAAGGATTCCTTAGCACAGTTCACTGTTCCTTTTGTACTGTTTGTTACAAACCAAATGCTGGTGACAGCAATAGGGATAATACTTTCAAAACAAAGGAACTATTTAATTTAAGCCCACAGAATGCAAGTTCATGTTTATAAATACATGCTATTCAGCGTGCAAGTGCTTTTCAGCTAGATAAAGCTTTTTGGTTTTTTTTTTTTTATTACCATTTTTAAAAAACAAACTAAATGTCTTGTGTCTGGAAGCAATCAAACTGGATGTGAACATGAAGTGAACGCCAAAAATGCTTGCAACATAGCTCTGGCCTATCACAGTGTTGTTATTACAGTTCCCGTTTCTGCTGGAGCTGCAGCCACGAAGCTGTACGGGAATCACGGAAGAGCAATCACAAAAATAGCCTTTTCCCCAATGTCCCCCATGGGGGGGGGAGCATTCCACCCTCACGGGCATTCCAAAGCAGCATGGATCCAATAACTACTGCTCAGCTATCTGTCTTTGAAATAAAAATATTTTCTTTGTTGTACATGTATCAGTGGCAGGTTGGAGTGTGTTTTGCCTCTGTTTTGTTTTTCACACCCCAGTCGTGGATCACCAGCCAGGATGGCATCAAGAAAGGTTTTGGCATGTTTTACAAACTTTACTCATTTTCTTTCGGTTCAGGAGAAAGCATGCGCAGAGGAACTTTTCTCCTGTTTAACACAAAGTATCAGAAAACAGTAATTATACAGTTCCTACAGGAAAGCAGTGAAAATGTGTCTATTTCACATGAAATTTCAGGTGTTTTCAGGGAAATGCTCTGTACCTATGATATACTCAGTACCAATGGTTTTGTTTTACTTTCTGCTACCATCCTACGTATTTTTAGGGGGAAAAACATCTCCACAAATGTGTTTATTCTCAAAAACAGAGAATTCCCTACAGAATTTGAAGTACTGGAGAAAAGCTTAGCCCAGAGTGTTAAGTGAGTCAGAGGAAGACAAGAAATAGAAACAGGTTGGTTTGGAAGAGGATGTGGGAGTGCTTATGCCATCTGCTAGAAACCTCCAGATTCAAGCTTTGGCAGTTTCTACACCAAAGGTTCCTTGAGAAGCAGACTGGGAACACAGTGCTATGTATTTGTGTCATCTTCTCCTCTCCTCCCTACTGCTTGCCAATGGCAACTCTCAGGGACAAAATACTCACATCAGTGGACTTCCAGTCTGCTTCAACATAGATCTTTTCGTGCTTGTAGGAGCCTTGAAAGCTCTAGTTTGGGAGAAGGTTAACCTGTCAGTGACCTCACTCAGGTACTTTTTGAGAAATGTAGTTCTCAAGCCCAGAACATTATTTTAAAGTTGTAGTGTAGGTATGTACAGGTATTCTGACTAGATTTCATGCTTAATTGTATATATTTTGATGTTAATTCCCAATTCAATGCTTTTTGAGCTGCAGCTCATTAACTCCTTGATAATAATGACTAGGAAATACCTAATCCTGGGATTTGATTCAATATAAGTACGTGTCCGACAAATTGCAATTTTCTGCAGTAAAACACAATACTTTATGAAAAGAACATGCATTTAGCACAATAGATAAAAATGCTCATCTTACAGCACTATACAAACAATGAAAACTGTTCTGGGCATCTGTGACAGCCTCTAAGCTCTTCAGCACAGAAAATGTGACAACACTAATTAACAACTGCCCATTAGTGTGTAAGGAGTTTCCTTAGCTGTCCAACTACTACCTTTCATTATCACAGATGCCAACCAGTCCTTTCAGTATGTATCTAACTGGCTGATGCCTTCCAGTGCGGGCAGGAGGCTCAAACCACATCCAAAGCTCCCAGCCAGGGATGCTGGAAGAGACCCACCAGGCAGAGGTGCCCTCATGCTTAGCCAGGCTCTCAAGAACGTGAAACATTGAAAGCTTAAGATAGAATTAAGATGGAGAAGCAATGTACAAAGTTTAAGTCAATTCTTTTACTTACATGGCAAAGCTGGGAAAGAAGCTTTTTATACATATTTTCTTCCATTATACCTCTTCCTCCCACCCCAACAAATACTCTCACTTATGGGAACAGGAGGATGAGAATGGTTGAGGCAAACGTACCTATGTATGGAAGAGTCTCTGAGTCAAAGATAGCTCCAGATGACAGATATGTTAAATTCTCCTCATGCCTAGGCTCCTCACAGTTACAGTAGAAGAGATTTCATGATGAAGGAAAAACCTGCTATTTAGTTCTAAGGGCTTCCCTACAGGAAAAAATACTTGAGAAACTGAGAGTCCTAAATTCCCATCTGTTTCCTCTCGTGATACCATCCATGATGTTAGTCTACATTTTTCAGTGAACCTCACACCTGAGAAAGTATTCTATGTTTTCAGTTAACAGCACTGTAAAAGTGCCAGATAATATTCATCAAAAAATGGTGCTGTTTTTCATTTGAGAAAGCACCTCCATAGCCAAATGCCTCCAAGATCAGTGTTCCACTGTAACCTTAATTCAAACCACAAGCCTGTGTGTTGTTTCTACTGCCAACATATAAAGTTTGCTGAATATTAAATAAAGTGTTCACAGACAAGCATTTTGCTTAAACGGATAAGGACACGGATAAGCAATGTGACTGCCAGTTTTATTGGCAGTCCTGAGGTATGCATTTAAATACTTAATCTTTACAATCTGGCTCTGCACACAGATTTTATCCATCTGCTTTCTCATTTTTACATTAGATGTATTTGCTATAATAACTATTTCTAACATGTGCCCTGTTATGTATCAAGGTTAAAGATTTATCCTCTCCTAACAATGACAATTTATTAAATCTTTCTTTTTGCCTTGAGCTTCCATGTCACTTAAAGACCTAATGAAGAATACTTCTCCCAAAAAATATTTTTTAACAAAAAAAACAGCTAATGACTAAATTGTAAACCAAATGAAAGAGGATCGAGCCTATATAATCTGCGTACACTTCAGAGCTGGATTTAAAAACCATCAGAGCCAGAATGCAAAATGGATTGAGGATGGTTTCATACAAGACGGTTTTTATCTTGTACAAAGAAACAGTATTTGAAGGGTGAAATACTCAAGGACTCCTTTTGAAATTCCTCAGCTTCTACCTGGAGTCTCGGTTCCAGCTGTCCTCTCCAACTCTCCATGGGCAATTTTAAGTATCCATAAACACACGTGGTGGGAACAGAGAGCAGGACTGAGAAAAAAAAAGCTACCAACTTTCACTCTCATCCCAAGCAAATGGGGAAAGAACCAAGGAATCCAAATATCAAAGCCATTTACTGTGTAGCGTAATGGCAGAATGGCAGAGGCTGATGGTTTCCCAAACATTCTGTAAGCAGATAATAATTATCATTATTTAATAGGAAGCTGAATACATTGTACCTAGTTTGGTTACAAGCTGCACAGATTGCTACAAGCTGCACGGATTTCTTAGCCTTTTTAGAGTTGATAAATAAAAACTTAGTATGTGCTAGAAGCTTCTTTCTTTGCTGACAGGAAACAACTACACTTTTGCCCCCTCTTAAACAAGCCAGTGTACTTTTCACTCCATAAATCTCATATTACTTCCTTCCTTTTCATTTATTTTGAATCGGGAGGAGGAGTTTTGAATAGAAGCTCTCTATGGTAGCAGGAGAAAACCAGCAAATCAGGGTGGAAGCTGCATATGGAACGTGAATCAAAAGTAATAAAATCATGGAGATCCAGCAAGCTTTGTAGGGGGAAATGAAGTTGAAGTTGACTGAATCCAGAGCTGGAGAAACATTTTACACATATGAGAAAACACCATTAAAAAGAGGCTGCACTCTTAACAGTTGATATGGGAAATACAGTAATAATTTATAACAAAGATAGGAAAAAACCTGCCAGGTTTGCAAATTTCAAATGAGATGCAAGATGGAATAGCGAGTGATAATGAAATGCAAGCACACAATCTTAAGGGTAGAACACCATGGAACAATTTAATTGAAAGGAAAACAATATGCTGTGCAACACAGGATCAGAAATAACATGCTGCCTGATGTTTCTGTTCAGCTAACTAGATGGTTATTTATCCGATAGGGTAAGCAATACATTCCAGTGCTTGGAAAATTTTGCATACAGGTTTGAACTTGCCCTGAAAAATATTAGTAATGATGCAAATCTTTCTAAGCAAGAATTTTTAAAAAATTCTTTCAGCTGACTTTAAGTGAAATGAGTATAAAACAAATGGAAATGTCTGTGGTCACAACAACTTCTGCTATGCCTTTAAAAAGCGGCTTTGCTTTCAGAAGCAGAATATGGCAAGCATTTACTGTAATAAAATATGGCATTTTTTTCCAGATTTCTAAGAATGGTCTTAAAAATACTCACGTGGCTTTGCGGGCCTTCAAAAGAAAAAAAAGAAATCACACTCTGGAAATCTCCCGTAACAGAGATATTAAGCAGTGCAATAAAATGGTAGCTTAGTTTATGTTAAAGGATATTAACTACAGTATGGGGTATTGCAGAAGAATAAGGCCTGCAGATTTGCAAAGGAGTTTCACACACGATTTATAAATGCAAATGTGAATAGTAGATGATAATGAAATAGAAGCAGGTAAGCACACATGATAGATCAGATACCCTGGGGAGGTGGGGAAGCATGCCACACTGTTTTTTCAAATGTCAGAAGTGGACCCAAGTAGCATGAGAAAGCAGCATCTCAATAGAGTGGAATGATAGTAAAATAGTGTCTGGGTAACACCAAATGAGATTTGGAAGGGAAAGGCAGAGTGAGTGTTAGCAGCTGAGGGAGGAAATACAGTACTAAGGTGTATTAAAAATAAAGACATTAATCTTAAGGCTGAAAGAGAGAATACTGGTTATACTGGCCACCAAATTTAGCCTAGATTACCAAATCTCATAAAGTCCACAAAAGAAGACACCGTATGTGTATGGATATTGGCTTAAGGTAATGGATATTCTTGGTTTGCCGTGATCAGTAATGCACAGCTGTGCACAGGAGATGCACAGGGAACACAGAAGCAGAGGACAGTAATTCCTGCTGGGGACCTGGGGCACCGTTAACACCAAGAGGAGCTTTTTCACTCAAAAGTGCCTTTGAACACACAGCACAGGTGCCTGCGATTTCCTTCCATGCAGCAACACTGGACTGATGGAACAAATCCATGCTTTCCTGTGTTCCCACTGGCTCTGTACCTGAGTTGGACTATTGCTCAGACTCAAGGACTGTGCACAAAGAAACCTTGTGAGCATCTTTTGAAGAATTCTGTGGAATTCTATTTAGGGATGAACTCAGGTCAGGCGAAAAATGTACTCCCTATATACAAGTTTGCCTGACAACAGACACTAAGTGGCACATCTTGATAAGGCTGTTGTCTTACCGAGACTGAAAAACCCAAACAGCTCCATCAAAAAAAAAAAATTGAACTGTTTTATAGGGGTCTTATTTTTCCATCTTGGCTTAGCACTATTGCAGTAGCTGTCTGCTGTTCTCCTGCTGTTTTTAAAGCTGCAGTGATTTTTGTGGTGGTTTGCAGAGGCACAGTTTGATGGCCTTCCAAATTTGTATTTACAATTTGAGGATGAGTCCATGCCAAGGTCATGCAAAGACTAAGAGTAGATAAAATGAAATCTCAGAAATGCTGGGCAACTCTCACAGCTGACTTTTTATGGCACGTTTCCATCAATTAAAATTAGAGATCTGCCTGATCTGCCTGAAACTATGCCATTTAAGGGCTAGGCGTCTGGGCTATTTTCCTTTCATATAATCCATGATCTCTACCTGAAGCAGCCAAACCAGCTCAGAGAATTTAGTATGTTTTAGGTGACACATGGAAAGATATATTATAAACAATTAAGCATGAAATGTGAGAACAAGTAAAAAGCAATCCTTAGAATGGATATATTAAATACTTTAAATATTTACGTATAATATATAACAAACTCCCAGAAGTGTGTGAGTACCTTTAGCACCCAATATATCCCCAGGATATAATGAAGTAGGCATTCAGAAAAGGGTATGCATGATTCAAACAAGCTGGCTGCCATAACATGGCATAACATTCAAAGGGTTAATTACACAGCTGAGTGTCTGCTCCATTTCCTGATAAGCAGAGAATGTTGTAATTTTTTGGATTTGTGAATAGCTGGGGTCATTCACCATCTTGCACACAACAGGTTGTGTCTAGCTCTATCCCTTACCTGCTGGATAGAAACAATCCCTCTCTCACCCGGAACCCTCTGAGCCACTTGCTCTGTAACCTTGGCAGCTAGGAATAACACAATTCTTTGTTTTTTTGTAACTGGACCTCTCTAAATAAAAACTACAGAACCTTGTTAACCAACAACTGAGCGTGAAATCACAACATTGCCCGAGTCCCCTAGTCTGAGTCAATCAATTTTTTTTCATTACGGATTTGCACGCCAGAGTCAACAAGAAAAAAGCACATGGACATAACTGCAGAGAATTACAAAATCTCCTCCAAGCTTATTTTCATTATGTGCAGTTTATAAAAAAATATGCTCTTGATATAGTGTTTTAATAAAAATGAAGAAAAACTAGTGGTTAATATTGTCCTTTGAATGCTACGTTACATTAGACTGGAGGGAACAACGTGTTCTGTACAGCCTGCACTGGTGTGTCTTGGTAGTATAATCTGTTGGACATTCAAATCGTTTACTATTCCTTTAAAAAAACAAGACAACATTTTACATTAACCAGAAAGTAAACATAAGCGACAGGTTTAAACTGCTAAATTTTCTGGATGATATTTTCTTTGCATTAATTAGTAGGAAGGAGGATTGGATAAAGGCACAGGGATAAGCTGGTATACTTTAGCTTGAGAATCAGGACCAATCTGCTCCACAACCCAGTTGTTACTCTGAGCCATTTCCAATAAGGTTTTAGTAGTATACACTGGACTACCCATTTTCCTGAATCGTGCTGAAAAGCCTGAAGATAGATCCAAACATACCTTAACTTACTGGTAATGCAAAGGCGGTCACTACAAACTGCTACCAGTTTTACTAGGATTTACACATACACATTTTGATGGCAGGGTAATAATCCCTAACATGAAGCCTGATCTTAACTCAGGATAATTTGATAACAGAAATAAAACCCATGTCTACATTTTAAAAACCTTATTTTTGCATAATCAAACATTTGTCTGAATTAATATTTTTCTCCTGTATTTGAAGAGAACCATCACCATGTCCTATCAAAGACTCTTAGTCTGGGGAATTATTCTTGCAATAAGCCAACCAGTGTCAGATGTGAACCTGTCTCAGAGCAGCTATGTTACAATGTGAATTGAACCTCATATGCCTGTACAGTCTTTGTGGACAATCACTGTCACTTAATAAGACTAATATGAAATAATAGTCTTGATCTGGAGGACAGCCATCAGAGAAGGACACAGAGTAGAACTGAATATAATCCTACAGGCAATTTTACCCTAATCAAGTCGTTTGATAAAAGCCCTAAGGTCATATTCTTTCCTGATATAAACACCCTTGGTTTTACTGTAGGTCTATATTGTTAAATCATTTCTTCTACTGGAAGAGCATCCATTCACTTGTCCAAAGAAAGTCATCCATCTCACTGCTGGGTGGGAATTTGCCTCTTCATTTTAACTTTGTCAGTCTATCCTTCTCTCCTAAAACCCAAACAAACCTTTGTCCTCCACCTCTGACCTACAGAGTTCAAAAAGCCAGAATACCAAGACTGAAAAAAAAAAATATGCTGCTTTGTAATCTACAGATTGTAACACTAAAGTATTTGTGTATTTAAAATGGCTTTCTCAAATTCAACTGTTCCTCGTCTCTGCAGTAAACAGGAGAAGTAACCATGGACTCCAAGTGCAGCGGCAGCAGCCAAGCTTGGAAAGCCTTTCTTGATGTCACAGCAAGGGCAACAAAGCTCTGGAACAGGCTGCCCAGAGCAGGTGGCAGAATCTCTATTACTGGATGTCTTTAAAACCAAGTTAATCAAACATCTATCAGAACGACACAGATACAGCCGATGCTGCCCTGGGGAAGGCAGGATAGATTAGGTGACCTCTCAAGGCTCTTCCTGCCTTATTTTCTATGATTCAGTGATTCAGCACGTAGCTTTGAAACTCCCTGGGGCTCGATTCTTTTCTCACCTCATGTTATTTTTAAACTGCTGCAATTTCACTGACTTTAGTAGAGCTTTTCCTCCCTGTCCTGCAGTAAGTGTGAGAAGAATCAGAACTCATCTTAAACAAATGGAGACTGGGTCTACCTTGCCTCTGCGCTGCACAGTTGATTTCCTGAGATGACTTTTTAAAATCTCTTTAAAGCAGGCAATATCAGTGATTTAATTCAACCCTTTTATTCTTTTACTAGAAATCTGCATCCCATTATATTCAGCAAAGGCGAAAAAAATGTTGAGTAGAAACATTCTTTGCAATTTTCAGCAACTGTCAACTTTTTCTCCCAATGCATTTCTCTTTGTGTCCAGAGACTGAGCTTGAGACAGAGAAAAAGTCCACCACAGCTACCAGAGGAAACCACAGCAGGTAGCAAAGAGGAGGAAAGGGAACAGGATAACCAACACTACAGTACTCAGCAGGACTCCAGGAACAACGATGCAGTATATCTCAGAAACAAGGACATAATACACTACAGTTGGCTGCAATATCTTGTAGACAGGGTATTCCAAAAATGTTACAGACTGGGGGCAGGTTTAGCACGAGAGCTAATAAGCATGGGAGCTAATCACATTCCCATCTATCAATCCCCAAGGACAAAGAAATAGATAAAATATGTCAGAAGCCCCTGAAGCTACACAGAATCTAGAATACTACTTATTTGAAAATGTCAAAGCTATACACATCCCACATGCAGTCAGCAGATTATGCAGAGCTGCAAATAGCCAGAAAATCCATAATCCATGCCACAGTGAGTAAAATACATTGCATCAGCTGTAAACAACAGAGGGAACTACAGAAAATACAGTCCATACTGCCTAATTTGTTCTTTGGCCATCTTCATCCATAGACATTACATATCCAGGGATGTCACCACTTCCCTTGCGGAATTTCTATATATATAAAATATCTCAAAAGTCTCTTCTTCTAATTTGATTTTGGTTTTACGGAATAATAGTCTCTTATTGAGTGTGAATAATGTATTTCATCTAATCTAAAATAATAATAAAAGAATAGGTAAATGGTTCTTGCAAATTCACTATGTTCAAAAAAGATTGACTATATATATCTCCACATGCAGATGATTTTAACATCCAGAAAATTCATAGGAATGAAGATTTTAAAAATCATCAGTATTAGACTTCATCTGAAATGTGCTGCTCAGGATTCCAGCACCTTCTTCTAGCAGATCCTTTCTTCTGATTAGTTTCAAAGTGGTCAATCCCATTCTGTGCTCCCATATCCCAGGAACAGTTTATACAGAACTTCATGAAAAAGACAGTGAAGATACAAATGGAAAAAATCTCATAGGCTGATAACTCCAGTGGTAATTGAACTTGGCATATTTCTTCTATTCTGTTCCAACTGGTATTTGAATATTTGTTTCATTCAAGTATATGTTGTGAAATCCCCTGAAACACAAAACTATGATGAAAAGGTCCCTAGTGTGCGAAAGAGATTTCATTTACTCGTGCAGTGCTTTGAGATTTGATTCTTCACTTAAAGTACTTGATTTCATTGGGATGATGACAGATTGTATAAAACCCAAAGGAATTGTGCAGGGGGTTATTTGTCCCCAGGTGCAGCACCCTACACTTGCCCTTCTTAAATTTCATCAGGTTCCTCTCTGCCCATTTCTCCAGCCTGTCCAGGTCTCTCTGGATGGTGGCACAGCCTTCTGGGGTGTCAGCCACCCCTCCTAGTTTTGTGTCATCAGCAAACTTGCTGAGGGTACATTCCATCCCTTCATCCAGGTCACTGATGACTATATTGAAGAAGACTGGACCCAGTACTGACCCCTGGGGAACACCACTTGTGTTGGACAGACTTCCAGCTGGATTCTATGCCCCTGATCACAACCCTCTGGGTCCTGTCTTTTAGCCAGTTTTCAATCCACTTAACTGTCCATTCATCTAACCCACGCTTCCTAACCTTAGCTATGTTCAAATAATTAGAGTTAAGAAACTTCAATAAATTCTACTTATTTACTTCTCTCTCGGTTTTTAGGTCTTCATAATAATGGGAATTCTATTATGAATATGCATTCATGGGGTTGTCTGCAATTGTGCATTAATTAACATTTCTCCTAAAGCGCTATTCCATTTATTGCAAGCCATTTTCCTACCTGTCTGCATAAGGCACCTAGAATTTCTTGTAAGATGTAGCAATTCAGTAATTACTCAAGATTCCCATCTACAAATGAATATGACTGGAGTATCTAACTATCACTGAACAGGCAAGAATGACTCCCGAGTGGAAAGGCCAGCCAGTTACCTGAAAAAAATAAGATTATATGCAGACAGATGCAGTAGTCTGCAAAGCTGAACACATGCCCTGAGATCTTTGCATGAAAGAGTATTATTTAATATATGATTGCCTGGTACTTTGAATAACTGAGCTAGGGGAACCACATCTTAAGACAAATGCAAAATAATGAGATTGCTCTTCCATAATACAGAGAAAACCCAAAAGTTCTAGAGGCAAAAATATGACGAATTCTTAAATACTGCAATGTCAAAACCTTATTTCCCACTTCAGGCAAGTTACCAGCCACATTCTGCAGATCAGGAAGAACTTCCTAAGATGAACAAATAAAGTTGACAGGAAATACAAGGGCTGTTCATCATGACATAGTAACTATAAAGAAAACATGAGACTGAATTGATTCAAGCAGTAGTTGCTAACATAAAGATGACAACTTATTACATCTAACTGTTGTGGCTGGAGGCAGGTTAGTAACGGTCATGTGTGTACAAGTCATTAGGATTTCCTTGTGGTAGCCCTGTAAATTATACACATGCACACTTTTAGGGAAATCACCTTTTTGCACTTCTGTAGATTTTATGCCAAATAAAAAAGCAAGGAGGCAAGCAGAATTATTCTTGTTTACGCAGCAATTTTAAGAAGCACGGAGTCGTCTCATAATTTTTAAAAAATCAAAATAAATCATATTATGTCAAAATGAATTAATGTATTCAAAAGTTATGATATCCAGTCTGTTGACTTGGAGCTCAGAAGGCATACTTTACCTAACGGCTACTGGAGAGGGGCTGGGAGGCTCCTTAATAAACACATTTGCACACATTTTGGTGTACGCCTGGTATTAGCCAAGTGCGTAACTAAATGAAGACATCTATAGGGATGATATGTGAAGCTGTTAGAGTGCAGTATAGCCCATATTAAAAAATGCTAAGGGGTATTAACACACATGAATTAATAAATAATTAACAAGCAACAATCTCTTCAAATTTAGAGAAGATATTTTCCAATCTTTCAATCCTCTCAGATTAGATTACCATCTCTTGAACAAGCACTTTTTCAGCAACCCCAGCCAGAAACCCTTCTTATTTCCAGGACATCAGATTTTTCCCATCCGATTCAAGATTATTATCACCATTTAAAAATAAATTACCCAGCAAAATTATTTTAATGTAACCAAGTAATAGAAGATAATTTTTCAGTTAAAAGTTCAGTGAAATCTGATTGACAGACATATGTGTGACAAGACTACAAATCCAGCTTTAAAGCTCCTATGACCGAGTGAAAATCATGCTGAATCAGTACAATCTAACTGGTAAAAAAAAGTCTGCTGGGTTAACCTTTATAACCAGCAGGCTTTATGGCCACTCCCTAGCAACCAGCACGGAGCCACTGTATTCTCCACAAATGAGATAAGGTATCCAGTTTTGATCCAGACAAATTTGTGCTACTGGCAAAGGAGGAGAGCACAGACCCCATCTCAATGACTGTGGAACCATGGCCTAATTGTAGTAAATACTGAAAAATCTCTACATGCAACAAACATACGGGACATCTAACAGAGTGAAATTCATGCAAAAATACATTAAAGCCCTTAAAATAATTAAGATACCTATTTCCTAGAATAAGAGACTTCCAGTGCTTTGAAAGACAAAATGTAGCAGAAAGGAACTCAGGTAAAATAACAGTTCTGCCGTATTTAGTTTCTTTATGCCAAACAAAAATAAATTTCTCAAAATAGGAAAGTTCTATTTGGAAAAAAAAAAACCTGAAAGGGAATGTCTGATCTCATAGGCAACCAAATTGAACGTATTTTGGATTTCTGCTGACTCAGCTACCCTGCCAGGAGGAATGCAGAATGCTGCTGTCACCATTAACCCAGGACTAACCAGGTGCACAGACAAAGCAAGGCTGACACAAGTGTCCCCCCACTTCCAGACCCAGGAACGTTCCCATTCCTCAAGAAACAAAATAGATCAAACCTTGACTCCAGTGTAAAACCTAAATAAAAGGCTGCACTTACTGAGTCTCTACAGAGGTCAGCTGGGACACAAATGCTGCTGCTTCACGACGAAGAGCACGCGTGATGCAGTTCTGTAGGTCTGACTGCCATTTCCCAGCAGATGATCCTTCTGGCTGGTGACTCCCAATAGCTCTGGATCCATCTGACATGCACCAGCATGCTACTGACTGTCACTCAAAAGGAGGAAGAGCTACCAGTTAAGTCCAACTCCATGGTTCAAAAGACTCCCTGCTCAGATTATTTTCTCCTTTGGCACAGGATTTGACTCACGGTCCAAATTTTTTTATTATCAGTGAAATTCACTGTATGAGAAACAACTCATGAAATCAAAAAAACCCTGAAGCAAACACTTTTTCCTCCCTTAAATCGAAGCCACTGTGCCAGCCTGGAAGGCCCTCATGACAACGTGAGCCCAAGAGAGAACAATGTCATAGTTGCCATATGATAAATCATAGAAAATGAAATCAGTATTTCATGAGTGGGAAAGCAGAAGTCTGACAGCAAACCAAGGTTCTGCCAGGATGTCATTCCAAAACAAGCTAGAATGAGCAACCAAAATACAAATAAAATTGTGCAACTCTTGATGACCTTTTGGTGGCCCATCTAAGTCACCTGCAGAATTGTAGGAAAGGAGAATGGTGACTTTTTTTTTTTTAAATGAACACTGATGCATTTCCTACCGGCTGTGTCATTTCTCAATGAATATACATGGACTTGCAAGAGGAGCTTATGCTTAAAAGTTGAAGCCCAATTCTACAGCCTACAGCTTTCCAAGTGGGAAGGCAAGTTGTGACGCTTGCGTGCATACCTGGTCACAAGCTCTTCTCATTTTCCTTCAGTTGTACCCCATTGTTCTTGCTCAAGATTTCACACGATTTCCAAGGATTTGTTTTCTCCATCATATCACTGGTGCTGCAGTTTGCACTTCGTACACGCTGTTGGGTGGCTCTAGCAACTTT
Organism: Gallinago undulata; assembly: GCA_026546715.1. Taxonomy (NCBI): domain Eukaryota; kingdom Metazoa; phylum Chordata; class Aves; order Charadriiformes; family Scolopacidae; genus Gallinago; species Gallinago undulata. The sequence goes on along the minus strand of JAOTQQ010000012.1, from coordinate 22,696,454 downwards.
ACAGAGTTGCATCTTCTAGCATTATGAGCCAGCACCACTTCTTTCAACAGTTTCTGCCCAGTGAGTAATAAGCCACTGTACCAGCACGGTCAGTCACCATGACCTCCCTTCTCTTACTACCATAGAAAGAAATCACTATTCCCTTATTAACATTAAGCATTTGATAAGAACGGCTTTTAATATGCTTAAATTTTACTTTGTGCATTGCTCTAAAAGAATGGAATTTAGATTTGTTTTTTAAATTAATTTTTGCATTCTGGTTATAAAAAATCTTTTATTTTACATTTTATTTTCAACAGCTCGCTTTCTGCTTACAAAAATACCCTCCTTAAAGCACATTCAAATGGTGAATCAGAAAACAGATGCTCTAATTTTCTTTCTAAATAAATTTACAAAAAATGAAAGAAAATGTAATAAAAAGATAAAGCCTTCATAGAGAATCGCAGCAATTATATCTCCACAGCTACAATATAACCCAAAACTTTGCACAGGCTTTGATTATTGAACCATGGCTGAAGTGAATAATTTGGCTTTCACTAAGAAAACAAGCACATTCATTCTCACCACAATGGAGAGAGGCAGTTTTAATTAAACCTTATCAAAAGATGAATAAAGAATAAACTCAATACCCATTCCACAGGATTCTATTTTCATCTGTTTAGTTTAAGCTTGCCATGTTCATGCAATAATTAACCACTGTCTAAGAAATGCTAGAGTTGTGTTAATGTTGGTAAAGATTTAATTAATTCAATTATCTGGAGAGTATTGAAGGCTCAACACACTACCAATTTCTTCAGGCTTTTTACATACCTCAGATCAAAATATATCAAACTGAAATAAAGCGAACAAAGTAAATTTACTATTTCACTTCAGCTACTGAATGAGTGTGTGTTTAATATTTTTATCACTCTCATTTCAAAATGAGGTTTCAGAAACAGAATATATAAGGTCTGACTTGCCCGTTCTTGCAGATCAACTCTTTTTTTTCCCTAAGTCAGCTTATAAACATATTTTAAACAAAATTAAGTTTACTTTAGAAAAGAAAACCCAGTACTTCTTTACACAGGAGAAAGTATAGCTCCTTTTACATTCCCCCTCCCTCCCGCCCCCCATACTCTACGTCTTTCATGGAAAGTGAGGCACTTAGGAAGCCTTGAACGGGGTGACACAGACAACTGTTTCCATCTGTCAGAGAGCACGGGCAGACAGGGGGGACCAGCTCAGGAACCAGCGCGGCCCCCCCGCAGCCTGACCCTCCTGGTGGGAACGCGAACACGGCGCGGTGCTCGACAACCCCAACAACAAAGGGGGGGATTTAGTTCCCCCAAATTCCGACACGCTTCTCACAGGAAAAATGCAAACCAGGATGAGGTGTTGCTGACTACTGCTAACAAAGGGCAATTTCTAATTAGAGATTGCACCATTTCCGCAAAACAAAAGGGAAGAGCTGGAAAGTGAAAACATCACTTCACTGCACACAGACCCTAAGTGCTGGAGTGAGCACGGTTCCTATTTTTCAAAACTGTTCAGCTCCGTATCAGACACTGTTTGAGATGGGAGATCTCTGGATCTGTACGTGCAGCTCCTGCTTCCAGTGGGAATGGAGACCAGGAACAGGAGGGAGCATCAGGAGATCTCCTTCTTTGTGTTACTAAAGTATTATCATTACATATTCCTTAGAGGGGATGTTTGAATAAACCACATTCCCTTTCCTGTGAGGTTTAAATGGCATGTTTATTACCACCGAGGTCCATCCTTTGCTTACCCAACACCGTTTTGTTGGGTTCCTCACAGTAGGAGTTCTTTACAGCCAGCCAAGGCTGCACAGAGATGGCAGCGTGTGAGAAAGACACGAGTTTATTTCTTTGAGGAGGTAAGAACCGTAGGAGAATGTTATCACTTTCTTACAAAGTAATAAAAACTTACTCGTTATACGTATATATAAGTAACTGTTTGGAAATTGCATACTACATTACACCCAAGTTGGATTCAAGCTGTCTGTCTGTCTGTCTCTGCAGGCAGTCAAAAACTACTTTATGGATAGCACTGCTGTGCTTCCCAGAAGTAAATACCATCTGGTAAATAAACCTCCTTAACACACTGTACCTCATTTTCTACTTTTTACATCAGTTGGAAAAATATAAACACTTTAATGAATAAATTAAACTAATAAGGGAAGGTGTGAGCTGCACATTGAGTGCCAGCTGATGCCTCAATTCAGCTCCTGTTTTGGCCAAAATTTGACCTCCCCTTCCAGTTTTCTCTAGGGTGGTAGAGAAAGGAAGATGCTGAAATTCATTCAGGCTTTTCTTGAGCCCAGATGGCAGATAATGGTCAGCAAGCAACTGGAGACAGCACATTTTCCATCAAACACCTCCACTTTCTGGCTCTTGATTTTTAAGTTGCAGCAACGTTCTGAAGACCAGGGGTGTGCTGGTGCCCTACAGTCCATCCCGCACAGACTTGCTTCTGCCTGGTGTCTCTGTGAGGTTTTATGCCAACCATGTGGGAGTAAAAAAAAACTAACAGATTATTAAATATTTAATGATTCACATTTACCATAGCTGAGCACAAACTGAGCCGAAACACCAACATCTGTCTCTGAGAGAGCATAAGGAATTATCTGAGGTCAAAAAAAACCCCACAAACAAGTCACAGCAAGCACGACAACTGAGAGTCAAGGACTTTGCTGACTACTAACAAAGAATGACAGGAAAATATATGTTGCTTTACAATGACTATTAGCTACAAAGCTCGTGACAATATGAGCTAAATATGCACAGATACATTTATAGAACAAATTTTATAGTCTTAAGTAAACTATTTCCACAAGTAATGAGATCTTTATATGCACCACATAAGCAACTAGACACTAAAATCATTAAAACTATGGCGATCACAGAAAACTTACATCATCCAAAAGCAAAAGCTAATGATTTCAGGTGCTATCCTGTTAGACGGCCTATTTGGTCGCTAAATATTAATTGCATCCCTGAGATAATGCACTTTCTTCCATGTGAAATCCTTGGAAGGTCATAGTATACACTGTAAGTGTATGGTCATTCCAAGGAGGAGTAATTTGTCTGCCAACACTTTTAAATAGATTCTGTTTTTGAAACAGAAATCACTTATTTTATCTGGAAAAGTTCTAAGGAATGGACTAGATCTGCTCCAGCAATATCTACAAAAGAGGTTTAGTTTGGGGCTTCTGGCTCATTTTTCAGGTGAGAAAAAAAAATACCAGAAAGTGCAGAAAAGATCCTAGTAGAGGCACAATCTTTCATCTCAACTAAATTTTAAACCACTGTTTTTAGTTGGCAGGAAACTGTCTATCTGCTTAACAAAGAACTGTTTTGGAGGAGGCGGCAAGAATTTGGCTGCCTTAAGCCTGAAGGGTATCTGATTTTTGCGCTCTCTCCCCTTTGAGAACATAATTCTTCTGTTTTTCTCCTAGTCTGAAAACATTTTTGTGATATACAAGTTCAGCCGAGAAGCATCAGGGAACTTTGTCTACACCAAAAAAAAAAAAATGTTAGGGTATTTTGTGCAAATAATGAAAAGAACTTGTGCAGTTTTGCCGTGCAAGTCCTTTTTACCACACAAATTCTCAGCTTTTGTGTTAGCAAAGAGCAATACTTTGAGTTTTTCAGTTTAGAAGATCTCGAGGCAGACAATAGTGTGTAAACAATCCTAAAGTACATAACTTTACTAGAACAACCCCCAGCCTGTGAGCAAGGGCTTCAGAAAGGTCCCTTCATCAGATTGCCTTCTGTTCTTCCCACCGAACAAAGCCTTGGCTGACAATACCAAAATCTCCTCCTTTCTTCAGCTTACCCCCTTGGCAGGAGCAGTATGTAAATCTGTGCCTGGCCCTGGTGGAGCCTGCTCCGACCCAGCTCCCTTTTCTCCCTGTTTCACCCCCCCAGACCATCCCAGGGCTGACAGGGGACCAGCCCTCCAATTCAGCATCTTTCACAACACTGACAGTCGGGTGCTGGGGCCTGCCATCAACTCTAAAAGGAGCTCATTTAGTCATAATTAACTATTCCCTGCATATTTCCTAAGGTATGGTAATTGTGCTAAAAGCCAACAAGTGAAGCATTCATTCTGATTTTCTTTTAAACTTTTACTTTTCCACAGCAGTCCCCTTCCCCACACCTCCTTT
>JAOTQQ010000012.1:22651765-22692211 GCA_026546715.1 Gallinago undulata | reverse complement strand
ATTTCTTCTCCCCCCCCCCCCCCCCCAAACTGTGATGTAGCCAGTTCAAAAGGCAAAGTCTGCCGTAAGATACAGGACCCCACAGCAGCACTCAGCTATTCAGCTGGATAAAACATAAAGAAAAACGAAATGAGTAGAATAAAGCTATGTCATTAATGCAGAATGATGAACATCCTATTTGGGTAACAGAGCCATGAATATACATTTCTAATTCCTTAGATATGGTGATAAGTGATCTGTTTCCATTAGCACCAGAGTATATGTATTTGACCAATTTAAAATTTTCTAAAGTTATGCAGATGGAATGCACTTTGCACAGTACTCACCCCCCTCCCCACACACTGACTCCCACTGCCAGGGGGGTCTCCCAGGAATGCATCCAGCCCTACATACAGTACAGACTGCCTTTAGTGCTGTTGGGATGGGAAGCCTTGGGAAGCTGACATGGCTTACTTACCTTAAAAGGCAAAATATGTCCTCATGTCTGTCCTTAGCTGTTTTCTGGTTTAGGTTAAATGAATGAAGGACCGACAGCACTCCCCGTTACTGACTGACTGCATCTGCAGGAATTCTGTTGCCTTTCAGAAAGTATGGAACTTAGAGATGATCAGAGGGATGGAGCACCCCCACTACGAGGACAGGCTGAGAGAGCTGGGGTTGTTCAGCCTGGAGAAGAGAAGGCTCTGGGGAGACATCATAGCACCCTTCCAATGTCTGAAGGGAGCTACAGGAGAGCTGGGGAGGGACTCTGTCAGGAAGTGCAGTGACAGGACAAGGGGTAATGGTTTTAAATTGGAAGAGGGGAGATTTAGATTAGATATCAGAAAGAAATTCTTTGCTGTGAGGGTGGTGAGACACTGGAACAGGTTGCCCAGAGAAGTTGTGGATACCCCCATCCCTGGGAGTGTTCAAGACCAGGCTGGATGGGGCTTTGAGCAACCTGGTCTGGTGGGAGGTGTCCCTGCCCAGGGCAAGGGGGTTGGAACTCAATGATCTTCCAACCCAAACCGTTGTGTGATTCTACCCCTGTGGCATCCTGTGGGACCTGATGGATACCTGTATGGATGGTTGCTCCATCCTCAGTCACCGCGTGTCACTTAAAGGGGATGGGGGTTTTATATGAAAATAGCCTCTCACTGACCAACTCTTTGCTCAGTCCCTTCCAACTCTAAGGATTCTATGATTCTATGAACTCATTTAACTTATTTTCACATATTCGTGATTCCAGTTTCACTTTTTAGTAGCACCCACCTATCTTCAGCACATACCCTTACACTACATTTTCTTTAAACTTGTAGAATAATTTAGAATAAAAAGAATTTGCAATTTTTGTTCTTCAAACACTAGAGTTTTTGAAGAATGAAAGCCCAATCCTAGGTTCAATTTGTGGATTGTTTTATACTGCCCTATTTAATTTGAAATATAATACACAAAACGAGTTGAAATGTTACTGATTGAATCACGTTTCATCAACAGCTGCTCATGTTACATAGAGCTGTTTAGACGACCTCAAGCCTCACTGGATTTTTCCATCACTCGCTACACATCCACCCCCCTCAAAAAGAGTCATAGGCAATTTATACAGCAAGTGTTTTTACACATAAGTAATGATAAAAGGAGTCACTGTCATTGAATATAAACCATGTGTTAGAGCTTCTTGCTGGCTGAAAAGTGATTAACAAAGATTGGCAACCTCGCAGAATGCACACTAGCAAGTTCCAGTGATTTCTCAGAAATTTGGGAGAGAAAAGAAGAGATTTACAAATCAGATGATGAATATGCAATTCTCTCACTCAGTGCTCTTGCCTGATCTTCCCTAGAGAGTCAAGGAACAAAACAGGATTCATTTAAGAGAGAAAAGTCAGGATTTCCGTGAATGACAAACAACTGCAGGATTAGTAAACTGGAAGGACAGTAAGCCATTTACTAATTCCTTCCTGGCTACTAGTCTTCATTTGGATTGTGAAGTTCCTAGAAGCTAAGGAAACACTGAGTCAATTTGGAAAAAACAGAAGTTGTCTGGTTAAAAAAAGAAATTACGAGAAATGGTTAAATGCCTTCTTTTGTTTCAGTTTACACTTCTTTTACTCGCCAGAAAATGTAGATATGTTGAAAATATTAATTGTTTAACTATTTTCTTCTAATTCTGAGTGATAACTCCTTTGGTCATGAACAGGTCACTGGGCTGTGTCACACAGTCCTCGAAAGACTGACCTGCGCTTGCCTGACTTTGTACCCAAACCATCCTTCTGCTCGTGTCCAAGCAGAGCTGCGAGGCGCAGGCAGACACGGTAAGACACCACAGGTCTCTCAAATGTATCTCAGGGTTAAAGTCTCGTGGGTCTGTCCAGTGCTTATTGATCCTTGATTTTACTCCACTGAGGTAATGCACTTGGAGATTTCCCAGCGAGCTTGCTCTCTTTTCCCAAGAGAAGTTTAATGTTCAAACTCCATCCAAATAATTTAAATGTGTATCACTTCCCCAAACAAAGCACCAGAGCAGACATTGGGCAGTGAATACCTCCTGAACTTTTCAAACTGATTTCCAATTTTTTACTTAAATAGTAGCTGGGTACCTGCAGAGCTACTCCAGGTGGGGAAAACTCTGCCATGGGATCTGCAGAGAGAACATTTTTATTCGGATATTCTGCTGTCTTTACTGAACTTTGCAAAGGACTGAGCCTGTGCATTCATTAGCAGAGAGCAGGCAGCCAGCATTCACAGTGCCCATCTAAAAGAACTTTACACTAAAAACTTATCTGAAAGGTAAAGAATGACTGTGTTTACAGTGCTTTGGTAACTCTTGGTTTTGGAAAACTAGAAGACTATGCTGAGCTTTATATATGAAATACAAAACAGAAAACACTCAACTGTTAGTCTCAGTACAAATATTTTGATTAAGAAAGTCCTTTTTTAAAAGTGTGATTCTGTTAGGTGGAGAAAGGGAAATTCAATAGCCTGTGGTTACCCAATAAAGCAAACCCTGGCTACTCCATTACCCACATAAAAACTTTGATGGATGGAAGAAAATGAAAGCTGAAAAAAATCATCAAAGATCAGAACACTAAGCAAACATTCCTCAGCATTCAACTAAGAGACTGCTTAAGCACAAGCTGCAAACTTCTGAGAAGTACACATTAAATATATTGAAGGCAAAATTCCTTAACAAGAAGAGATATAGTTTGCAAAATAGTTATTCAGGAACAGCTTGCAGCCTTTAAATCTCATTTGCTCAGCCCGGGATGGTATTGTTGTGTCTACATCAGCTCTGCTAAGGGAGTCAGCCCTACTCCCATTGAAATCTATGGCATTCTCCCATTGTCTTCAGGACAAGCAGAGCTAGACTCAAAGATTCAAAAGGATACCATGAAAAAAGACTCCGGAAGATACCATGATCCCATCTTATTTTTTTAACATTTCTGAAAAAGCTACAGGGAGAAGAAAAATCTACGCAGTTCATTCCTATTGATACGCAATATGCCTTTTATATGAAAATACAGAATAGTGAAGCAAATGAATAGTTAGCAACATTAATAGCCAGGGGCTAGCTAAACTGCCTGGGATGAAGAGCTCGCCTGCAATTTCACTGCTACATTATGTCTTGGAGAAGACTAAGCATTTTGCAATGCTGATACTTTAAATAAGCATTCTTTAAGTCTGTGACAGGCAGCAGACCCTGTAGTCTTCATTTCAGATTTAATTTTATACTCTAATATAAACCTAAACGCTTTATTTATTTTTAAATCTGTACTTTCTAAGGGTATGTAGTCTTTCCTGGAAATGAACTTCTAGCATGCAACTGGAATTGCATTCTGATTTTACACAGTCTGACTAGGCATTAAAAATGGGCTCTGTTATAATTCAACTTGCAACAGAAACATGCCTTTTTACAACGGCAGCTTGCAAAAAAACCTCAACTCCACTGCATCCTGAAAGCAAAACACTGCCCTGTGTTAATAATTAATGCAGCTCCTATCTACCACATTCTGTTAAATTGCTAAAACGGCCCAGATAAACCATTTGAGAGTATGTCAGGTTTAATTAATACAACATGACCTGATCATTTCCACAGTTGGGAAGAAAGAAGTTGGCATTCTTTAAATCCGGAGCTCAACCTGGAGATTATGCTAAGTTGCTTCATTCATAGTCCACGCTCCTCCGCACACGTCAGGAGGACAGCATTTGTCCCCTCTAGTGATAAACAAATTATACATGAAATCAATTCCACTTCACAATAATTTTCCCTATTGGGTATTATCTTTCCTCCTCTGTTCCCTCCAGTTAAGCTTGCATCCTGTAACTTGCTAATGAGCTGGGGGCTTTCTGTTTCAGGTGGCACCCCCTGCCTCGAAGTCATGACATTTCCCATTTCGAATGCTGCTGGCATTTTTCGACAGCTCCTGCTAACTAGCCTTTCTGACCTGCTCTAAGAGGAACTCATCTGATCGAATCCTCTAACCTGCCAATCATGTCAGCAAATGATCTTCACAGTCACTCCCGAGGCAGGAGGTGGGAAAAAAAGGGAGAGCGAGAGAGGGGGAGCGGGGGAGAAAGGTGGTGAGGGAGCGGTGGAGGACGCGAGCAGACACCTCTGCAGCGTCTGCAGCTCCTAATGAGAGCTCCTCAAGGCTCCAGGCAGCTGAAACACTCAACAACTGCTGGGGAAATCAGGACAGAACCCAATGTCTGGGTGTTGCAATTACTCATTTCTTTCCACCCTGAGATCATTTTGAGAGCAATGCCTCTGAGATGTGCAATTTTCTGAAAAACAAGTTAATTTTACCATACAAATACAAAATAGATATATTTTTTTCCTTCCACCATAAATATGCAAACCTCATAATTCTGCTCTGCCAAATGGCGTTCTTTACAGAATTAATTAGCAGTTGTAAGCTTGTTAAATGAGCATCTTCACCTAGGGATGATTATGAATATTTTTTTGTTGTTGATGCAAGCCATAAATAGCATTTTTGACCTAATTTAAATTCTGGCAACATTTACACCTCTGTATTTACAAGTGTCTGCACACAGATACATAAAACAACAAGTACAGTATCTACATAATCTAGATGGGACTTTATGGCTGAAACCAAGCAGAGTCATGAGACTGACTCAGTTGTTTTGATTTTCTTCATTTTATGATGTGGCAGATTACTTATTGCTAAATCTTTCAAGCACACGCGGACAGATTTAATTGTCTAGGTTTTCTTTTCCTTCAGATAACTAGTTTTGTTCTTAGTCAACCTTAGCAGGTGGCCTGTAAGCTAACTAGATTTTAATACACATGCAACGCACATACTGAACAAGAGAGGTATTAAAAAAAATTGTACAATAAAAATTTCAGAAAGAAAAATAAAATGGCTTATACCATGCTGTGACCGTATTGTTACAATATACATGCCAGAAAATATAATGCACAATCAGTCCTTGTATTAATGTCAAAATATGGATATGGAAATGGCTGTACGGAATTAATAGCTAGGTACTAAAGGCAGAGAATGATCACCCATAATTACTAATTCAAAATACACATATGCTCCAAAACAACATTAATAATTTATAGTAAGAACATAAAATTATGGAAATACCCAATTCTGCTTCTGCTTCATAAAATATCTGAAGATACTGTTTCAACATTATTCTTCTGTATCATATATTTTTATTGGAGAATTTGATATTTATTCCTGGTTTAGTTTTGTTTTTCCTCCTTCTCATAGTAATTTAACAATACAAGCATGCAGGAAACCCATCCACCCTCCTGACAGCTTATGGGACAGAATAAATTAATGTATTTTTATTAACTGAGTTGTAAACTATTGTGGGGAGATTCTTGCCTAAAAATGCAGCAACTATGAGTCTTCAGTGCACATTTACTTTAACGGCTGTTGCCTCCAGAGACAATTTTGCAGTGGCTGGTTTAGTTTGTTCCATGGAGAATCAGGCAATGTAAACTACTGGCCCAAAATAGCAACACAAAGCTCGCTCTCCACAGAAACAATTCTGGTATGTGGCATTACAAAAATTCATTTTTTTGTTTATGAATCGGCTGAAAGCAAAATGTTCTGTTAATTCTGAATGCTGTAAACGACGCCTAAGAGGTGATGCTTCTCATTCGCCTTGCTGTCTCTCCGGGTTACGGGCCATGTCTCAGCACTTTGTCTGCAGACCTCAGTTTCTCCCCTTCACTGGTTCCACTTTTCCTCTTAGACAAAGCCTAATTGAGGAGTCACATGAGGAAATAATCCTCAAGGAGAGGCGAGTGTCCATGGGAGAAGAGGGAGAGTTTAGACCCGCCTTTGCCTCCCTCCCAGTCGTTGTCATTTATACATTGTCCTCCCTGCATTCAGCTGTCAGCCCAGGCTACTGGCCCACTGCAACTCCAACAGCCTTTCATGCCCACACACTTCTGAAGGCATCAATGGACCACAAAGCCTGTCTACTGGGCATCGCCTCCTATCCCAACGTCCATGATGCACTACAGTGCACTCAGGGCACCCAGCGTGCCACCCTCTGGGTCCTAGATCTACGAACAAACTGGAAAGACAGATAAACAGATCTGCAACTGAGCACATGTATTTATGCAAATATCACTAATTATCTTTCCTATAGCATAAGTGACTGTTAAATTATAAACCTCTACATCAAAACATTTTTGAAAATGAGTTTTCACAGTGCGGAAGGCAAGTTATCATGCATTAGAAATGAACTGCAATTAGGCTCCAGACTATGCAATGGTACAAGAAAATACACTATTGTCCCTTGACAAAATTTCATCCGTTAAAGTAGTAATGCTTCCTTTTTCCTCTGCTAGGTCTGCAGCTGATTTGGCCACAAAACACTGCAACTCAAATAAAAATCAAGCCAGTAAGTACTCAGTGATCTTTTTGCCCCTCGCTCTTCACAAGCAAGGGCTGTAGCCACACCGCCCAAGTCACAGAAGGCTGGGGCAGGGACTGGGAAAATGAAAAAGTGCCCACTGTAGGAGAAGATGGGCTGCATCAAAAGAAGCGTGGCCAGCAGGTCCAGGGAGGTAATTCTGCCCCTCTACTCCACTCTCACGAGATCCCACCTGGACTTTTGCATCAAGCTCTGAGGCCCCAGCAAAAGAAGCTTGGGGCCTCAGCTTGGATGGAGCAAGTCCAGAGGAGGGCCACGAAGATGATCAGAGGGCTGGAGCACCTCTCCTATGAAGACAGGCTGAGAAAGCTGGGGTTGTTCAGCCCAGAGAAAAGAAGACTCTGCAGAGACCTTATGACTTCTAGTACCTGAAGTTGGCCTACAGAAGAGATGGGAAGGGATTCTTTATCAGGGAGTGTAGCAATAGGACGAGGGGGAATGGGGAAAAGGGTAGATATTAGGAAGAAATTTTCCAACCCAAACCGTTGTGTGATTCTATCCCTGTGGCATCCTGTGGGACCTGATGGATACCTGTATGGATGGTTGCTCCATCCTCAGTCACCGCGTGTCGCTTAAAGGAGACGGGGGTTTTATAAGAAAATAGCCTCTCACTGACCAACTCTTTGCTCAGTCCATTTCACCCTCTGTGTAGAGTCTACTGAATCCAGTGGACTTTCCTTTATGATTGAATTGGTTGAATACGGCAAAATTGATTGTATAACCTATTCTAGTCTTTAGGAACAAGATAATAAATACTTAGCTATCAACTAGAGAATGTAGTCCAATTTCTGGAGTTTTTGCCTTGTGTGTTAAATTTAGGGCCTATTCTATCAGTGTGGTGATCTTATTCTTTGATATTACGTAAAGCACAGCTGGAACTGTCTCATAAAACCATTATGTTGTTAACTTACGAAAATAATGGCACCGAAAGTATTAGAGAGCCACAAAATATCTTGGATCCTGCAGTTACCTTTCACAGTTTAATACTAATTTAACATTTTCCAAATTGATGTTACAATTTCAATTCTGTTTAGTGCTGTCATTACTGGACTCAAATCCAAATTGCTTTCAGCTGCCCACCAGAACTGCATCTTATTAGCCTTTTCATGAAAGGCAATTTATGCAAATCCAGTATTAGTTAAATAATTAAACTGACCCTCAACATTCATGTATAGACATTGTCTGGCACTAAAAGATGCAAGAGAAATTTAAACCACCCATCTTCAGGGCTTAGGCCTCTATCTTTTCAACTGCAGCAGCACAATGTCTGTTTGTACCCATCTATTAAAAAACCAGAAGTGTATTTAAAAAATGAAACTGTTAACTGCTGTGCAGTTAATAACTCTGCTCTTCTCTCCGAAGTGGTGTTTACAGTGAATTTCAAGATTGCTGTAAACCACTACTGGCTACTTTCAGCTTTAGATTAAATCAACAATGACAAAATCTGGCTGACATACAGTAACTCAGCCCAGAATTTCCTTTTACGCAGACCTCTGGATTTACTACTGTTTTATCCCCTGAAGAAGATGGGGAAATGAAGACTTAGAAGCACAGTATATGGCTTTCCACCACAGGTTTGGCAACACTGGGATATCCAGGACAGAGTAAACGCAGGGGAGTAGTGAATGAGAAGGACTTTTCAATCCTGGCTGCTGGACACGTACACTGCTGGACTGTAGCTTCCCTGCGGCTCGACAAGGGCAAAGCAGGCAAAAATCATGTTCCCACGTAGCAGTGCTGAAGAGGCACTCTTACACAAGCTGTAAATGTAAAACTGAAGATGACAAAGTTGAAAGTATTTGGATGGGAATGCAACAACTGTCACCTCTCTGGCTAGTGAAGAGAAAAAGGTAATTTTACATAACAATTCTGTGCTGATGAACACCCTTTGAAAGAAGCATCTAAATCAGTAACTAGCACTTTTTGCCATTGTAGTGGTAACTGTCACCTCTTCAGCTTCATTCTGTTTTACATAGCTGAGCTGACCCGAATGACGCCATGGTCCCTTAGATTGGCCGGGCTGGTGGCACTTGCTGCCTTAAAAGGACACAGAAGAAAGAACTCAGCATCCCGCAATTGAAATTCAGGATTGCTTGGATGCATGTGCATGTGGTGAAGCAATACAAAAATAAAGACCACTTTTTGTTTTGCTCCAGTGAATTGTCAAAGAGATTTAGAAAGCCATGGGATCTCATTATGGTAATACAGGTTAAATGCTTTAAAAGCATATGGAGTTACCCTCCTGAATGAAGCTGTCCCTGACAGCTCCCTGAAGCAGACAATAGGGTAGGAGCACATCTCGTGTCTCTGGTCCACCAATGGGAACCGGGGATTATTAATCACCACAAGAAGACATTGTGTGCTATCTGCTATCAGGTAATGCCTTGTCTTTTCAATTACAATTTGACTCATCCTTCTCCAGTGAAGAACAAGGTCCAACCCACATATTCCACTGGCCAAAGGAAAAAGCAGCTCTAGAGCTTCTTATGGTCCATTCATTCCTCCATAAAATATCTGCAGAGATGGGTGAATACAATATATACAATATATCTCAACAGTATGTGTAGCAGTGAGGAATGGGGGATGCTTACACAGAGATGCTTTCTGCCCAAAGGGACACAAAATACCAGTGAAAATATCAGGCACAAAATAAAAATGCTTTTCTTTATCACAAAGCTTTAAAGATGCTTGGATATGGCTAAAAGATATCTTTTCTTTCTCTCCCAAAGGTCCCACCTAATTCACGGTTAACAGATTCTTCTTTGTGAAACGGAGCTCATTACCACATATTTGTTAATTTTCTCCAGTAGGGAGCATTCTCAAAAAGACCTTGGTAACTTCAAATGTCAGCTCTGTCCCTGTGGGCACTGAAATAACTTGTTTTCTCTCTCTTGGAGTCCATGACAACGACACAGTGTAGTCCAGAAGGACCCTATCAGTAGCCTGTGTCTGACAGGGCTTATCGAGGTTTTCAGAAATACTTCCTAGGTTTCTGCTATTTCAAGCAGTTTTTTGGATTTGTAAGCAACTGTACTGCAGACAGGCACCTGAAAGACTACAATATTTTAGACAGTACAAATTCTCAGGGATGCAACAGTTTCTTCAGTTGCTCCTTGCAGCTATTTCTGAGGACAGCAGGTGAGCTCCCACAAATGATGATGGAGCCATTTACGAAGGCTGTATTTCTGTTGCCTCCCATGCCATTCTAGTTTAAACTCATTGATCGTCAGTTCTCTACATTGTAGAAGTAAGAGGACTTTTGTTTGGTACCGCTGCTCCCCATCTTATAAGTCAAATACTAGTACCAGCAACTGGTATTTTATTGCACTGTAAGCACCTAAGACAACAAAGTCCCAAGCCATAATGGAAACCGGTAATCAATAATGTATGCATGTCACAACATTTCTTAAGTGCCTCCAGATCTCACACAGTGAAAGGTGATATTCTGTATTAAAGCTCTGGTTGAGTAGCCACAACTGCACAGCCATTATATCAAAGGTACACATGGTCCTCTCTGCTGACATGTAACACTTAAAAAAGTCATCTGTATCTGTTTAAATAGATATTCAGTAAGAATGATCAAACAGTTCTCTTTTGTGATATTTTACATGCTCTTTTGTAAATACAAACTTTCTATTGTATAAATGAAAAATTACGTTTGGAAACACCAGAAAGGAGATTCTGTACACGAGAAATCAGATTCTGTGCATACGCTTAGAAAGAAAAGGTCTTTAGCACATTCTAAATTTACTTTAGATGGATGATATGTCACGTTAGAACAGACAAGGCTGGAGAGATGTCTGCAGGGACACGGCCCCAGGAAAAAGTTGGGATTAGCTTGTCAATAAAGATGTAAACAGACTGCTCTGAGGCAGCCTCATTTCTGACATTAGAAAATCTTGAATGGTTTGCTGGCAAAGAGCATCTGCAATAATTGGGGCAGGCTGTCAAGGCCAAAATCTATTCATTTCAGTGTTTCAGTAGTTGCTGCCTGTCAGGGAAACAGCCTCCTTAGCATTACAGGGTTAAAAAAATATTGCACATAAACATACAAGAGTAAAACTGAATATAATTCATTAGAAAAAGTTGTATCTGATACTCTAAGAAGCAGACTTAGCTAAAGACAGACAACGAGAATATCAGTACACATATCACCCTGTATCTCTGAACAGGTACATGAGCAGCGTGTGCGTTTTCTCAACTCCTAGAACCTCCAGAACAAGCTGCTATAACATGCTCAACATGCAAAAAACCCCACGACTTCAGAAAAAAAAAGGCATGCCTGGGTTTTTGAATTAAATTAATCTGCACTTTGGGTATTTTGTCAAACACTATGAGTATGAAACTACTTACAGAAGTACAATAAGCAAATCAGCTCTATAAGAGGATACTGCTAATCTGGAAGAGTCTGTGAAGTGGTAAATCCCACTGAACAAACACTGGGGTGATGCATATGGTCAGGAGAGTTAATGCTGTGATACAACAATCACCATTCCCTTACTTTAAGTCATGAAGTAGCTTCTTTACTCATCTGCTCTTCCCAGGTTCTGTTCTACTCTTAGAATACCTGAAGTCATATTACACACTATTTCACTGCTGAATAATTAGGGTTAAAAAGATGTTGAATGAAAGTCATCCAAGAACAAAACCAGTTCTAGTAGATCCACTGATATAGATGCAATCCAGTGATATAGATCAAATTCAATAACATGACAGCACCTTTGTCTCCATCAAGAACATCCTTCTACTATCAACGCTACCAAACCTACTAAACTAATTATATTTGTCTTTGCCCCAAAGTTTAACAACAGAACTGGCAACAGATACTTTATCTCACCAGGGGAAAAAAAAACAATCAGTCCAAATTAAAGGCAACCTAGTGTTTAATCTGCTGGCACTAACTTCTGCAACATTTTCAACCTGTCAGTGACACTGAGCCTGCCTACAGGTCAGGTACTTACACTCCTATTGACCACGTACACTGCAAAAACAGATCATCCACCTCACCGTGAGCAATTTTAAAAAATGCAGTTGAAATTTATGTTTTGTTTCTCTAGAGAGAACTAAAATAAGGAGCTTTTTCAAAGATATACTTTCCAATAGTCATGTCTTACCTGCATTATCAGTTGTAAGCATCGGTATTCTTCAATGTTTGCTGTTTGATACACCTTTGCCATAACTATTGTTTTTTCCAAAGACTCTCATGCTTTCTCCAGTCTCTGTCTGTAATTTTACATTCGGTACAGTAAAAATAGAAGACACTGCAAAAAAGAATGGCAGATCAGAAATTTGATTTTTTACTGCCAAAGCAGTAATTTAAAAATAACTAATTTAAAAATAATATGGCAAATACAACACTGAGTAAATACATACAGCTTTTACATATACCCCCTATTCCCGCTGGAAAGAACGTGCATACATGATGACGGAAGCTGTAGGATGCAAACATTCTCAGTTGCATACATCTAAAATACCCTTTTTCCAATGTGTGAGGTTTCTTTGTCCTGACATTGCTATATAATTAATATTTCCATTTTAAAATTTCCTCTCTAAAAGCATTTAGAAATAAATAGGAATGTGAAAAAACGCAGCAAGATTTTTCAATAATTAGACATCATGCATTACATCTTCAAAATACTGACGCCAGTTTAGCATCATAGAATCCTATGGGGTTGGAATCCCTTCCCTCTGGAGATCATCTCGTCCAACCCCCCCACCAGAGCAGGGCCACCCAGAGCAGGTCCCACAGGAACGTGTCCAGGCAGGTTTGAATGTCTCCAGAGAAGGAGACCCCACCACCTCCCTGGGCAGCCTCTGCCCGGGCTCTGCCACCCTCACAGTAAATAAGTTCCTCCTCATGTTTAGGTGGAACTTCTTATAGTCAAGTTTGTGCCCATTTCCTCTTGTGCCATCACTGGGCACCACTGAGAAAAGACCAGCCCCATCCTCCTGACACTAAGGCATGCCTAGGTTTTTGAATGAAATTAATCTGCACTTTGGGTATTTTGTCAAACACCATGAGTATGAAACTACTTACAGAAGTACAATAAGCAAATCAGCTCTATAAGAGGATACTGCTGATCTGGAAGAGTCTGTCAAGTGGTAAATCTCACTGAACAAACACTGGGGTGATGCATATGGTCAGAAGAGAGTTAATGCTCTTGAACTGAGATATTTCATTTTACTTCATTTTATTAACTATTAAAGACAACTAGGCTTCTTAAAAATATCCCAACAACTCAAAAAGATTTTACATAAAGCAATCCCCTTCTGAATGAGCTAGAAAAACCTTGAAGAGTTCTACACAATGAAAGGCAACTATTTATTAGTAAACTTGATGCATTAATCACAGGCATCAAACTGAAAATGGTTAAGGACTCATACATACATGGTATAAGAACTCATGTTTACTTAGGATACCTCACACTGGTGGGAAAAAAATCACTGACTTTTAATTCCTTCTAAGAACAAATGTCCACATGAAAATATCCTCAGAGAGCTGCCACTGCATGATTGCACGAGCAAATGTTAATAGACTGGCTGTTTAAAGAACTGATCAGGGCAGGAACAGTTTTGTTTTCACACAAAAAAACTAGCACAGGTGTAGTTTTTGGAGCAACACTTTCATTTTTATGCATTTTAAAGCCCCAGCTATTGTATTATCCACAAGATCTTCCCACTATATTTCTGACATCTCAACTTGCATTTGATCTTCTGCTGCCCTTGTAAACATACATTCTATGCAAACATATATTTTATGAAAATAAGTCAATATCAGCTCTCAAATATGAAAGTAGAAAAGGAGGAGGACTGTGGTTTTTTTCTTCAATAGAAAACAAGAAGTACACTTATTTACTAAAAGCAGTTAGCCTACAGATTATCGCTCCAGTCTAAGACGAATGAAGGCTGTGTTTCCTCATCAACTGCATGGTATTCCTAGACAATATTTTTTTTTCAGAATTGCACAACTCAACTTTTTAATGTAACATTTTTAAAAGATCAAAGTGGCTAGATGGTAGACAGACCTCATCTGGAAACTGAACCTCTAACTCAATTGAAATGATGCCTTGACTTGAAACCAAAACACACCAAAAAAAAAAAATATCAAATTTTGCATCTCACAGAAACTTATTTTGTACACGTTTTAAAAAAAACCACAAGATCAAAATGTTATCCTGCAATATAAATCATAGTACTGAAGTCAATATTCTTTCAAAAGAAACAATATTTTCTGATGGAGTCATTTCACTGATTTTTCCCCCTCTCTCTCTTTCTTCCTCCTCACCCGAGAGTCTTTCCTTGGTTTTTAGTGCTAAATCACCAACTGTGCAATTCAGCACTAGGAGTACAAAACATAGTTCACGGTGAACACATCATGTAAAATTGCAGTGGTGTCTTGATTAGAAGACAGTAGATTCTGTGTGCACATGCACTTCTGTTGTGCATAAAATCTTAATGTATTTATACCTACATTTCATTAATTATCAATAGCAAGTCTTTCCCAATATAAAATATTAACCCAGAGAACTAGAATCACAAAAAATGGTAATTTCACTACACAGCAAACATTTTCCCAACTATCCAAAGTACATGACTTCTTTGTTTTGTAAATATGTTTACAAGTATATCCAAGTCGTACTAAATAGAAACGATTGTAGTATTTGATACCAGAATTGTCCTTTCTTGCATCTGTATTTATGCTTCATAATTATTATCTACTAGACACAGAAACAGTCTTTCTGTAACTCAAAATTTTACTGGAGGCATTTAGAAGAACCTTGCTTTA
This sequence comes from Gallinago undulata, assembly GCA_026546715.1. NCBI lineage: Eukaryota > Metazoa > Chordata > Aves > Charadriiformes > Scolopacidae > Gallinago > Gallinago undulata. The sequence goes on along the minus strand of JAOTQQ010000012.1, from coordinate 22,677,528 downwards.
AAATATAATGATTTTTCATTTTTATTCTACCCCCTTCAAAAGGTTTCACTGCTCCTGATGTTTAACGTTATGCAAAGACGTGTTTCTGCCAATGAATATCGCCTTATGGTTATGCTTCTGCAAATAACCTGCTGTGAGCTGATAAAAGGATTAATGCAGCCAAAATTCTTAATCTGTGAAATTACAAATTAAATTCTCATATTAAAAATACCACCCTGAGGTATTTTTTGTGGTTTTAATTCCCCTCTGGTGTTCTGCATATATTGTGCTTGTTAATGACTAGGACAAGACCGTCTCTGTTGGCAGCCTGCTGCAGAGTGATAATGTGTAGGCATTTACTTCACTGATAGAACTGGATTTAACCACTGACTGATAAACTAAGTGGCAAGTGGGTAATAAGTCCGTATTAACAGAAAAGTACTACTGCAGAATGCAGAATTCAAAATCCTGGCTAGACTAAATCACACAGGCAGAAGGATTGAAATGTCACCACTGCAGAGTGATTTTTGTTTTCCATTTAGTGCAAAAAGGCCTCCTTGATGTTTCATTAGTTCTGAAGAAATGAATCTCTTCGCATAACTTTCAGCAAAGACAGCCTTCATTTACGCTACCTCCTTTGAATTTGTAGCTTATAAAGTGCTGCAGTCAGCAAACTGATTTTGGGGTTGCGTGGCAGAGGAGGGAACCGGGCACCAGGCGAATGCAGAGGAAGGACATGGTCTCTGACAGAGATGGCAATGGATAAAAATTAGTGGTCTGAGTTTGGTTTTAATGTTCATATTCTATAAATGTAAGAGTGGTCTTCCGAGCAGATTAGGGAGTAGGGCACTTGGGCATCCAGGCCACAGAACCAGTGCAAAATACAACTATTCCAGCTGTTGGGAAAGGAAATTACAAACTTTTAGAAGATGGAAGTTTTTGTACTGACACTGATGTAAACAAAATCTAAACCAAAATTGTAAACGAAATTTTGTATTCATATTCAGAAGGCAAGCTCTATTTTTGTAAGTAGATAAATCAGCCATAGTTACACAGCCATGCGCCGTTGTTGCGTTTCTGAACTTTTTGCCTCAAAGTACTGGATTTCGATCTTTTGCTAATGGATGTATGCTTGAAAGCTGAAAATAGCATACACTGTTCTAATGCCAAGCTGCTTCTCTTCACCACATTGAGTTAAAGCAAAATGCTGATTGCTATTCCCCTCTGAAACCTATTTTTAATAACAGAATCAGAATCAAAAATATCACGCATGATAATAATTTTCACTAGAAGAAACAGTAGTGTGCTTTTAACACTGGAAAGATTTACGGACAAGTATGATATAAAGGATTTACAATTATTAAAGAGATACCTGACAGCATACATGATGATAGAAACATTTTTGCCAAGTGACCTGGAATGAATTTTGTTTAGTGAAATAAATAAAAAGATGTATGTAAATACATGTAAATACTGAAAGCATTCTTACTTAATAAATAAATCTTACACAGTCTAATTCAGCAAATTAAAAGACTGCCTACTTTGTTTTTCTCCAACTCCCGAATGCTAAGTCCATTCTTAAAGGTTACTGTTATAACAGAGATTCTGTGAATCAAACACAGCTGGATTTTTATCCTGTATGCTGCAGGTAGTTAGAAGTACCGTATGTTATAAAGTGAAAAGCACTAAATATGTAAATTGTATTTTTCCTTTTGCTTTATGACAATTCAGATAATTCTCTTGGCTGCACGCATAATCAAATACAAAGATAGCTGGCTGCAGACTGCAGAGCAGAGATAGCAAAAAAAAAAAAGAATCAATTTTTTTTCTGTGTCAAGCTAACTATGTAATTTCAAACTATATAATTGCACTCAAATATTTTTGTGTGTGGCTGTGTATGGCCATGAAGCCATCTGCATGAGGGTTAGCATACACACATGCATCTGTATGAACTAGCATCTTTGTTTTTAATCGATTCAGAGGTGTTTATACTCACTATCAGTTAACTCCCATAGCCGTGGGGGCAGATCACTGAAATACTCATGGCTCAGGGCTGCCTGTGCTGATAATCTGTTCTTTGGAAAACACTGCAGTAGTTTGGAGGCTAGATCTTCTGCATGATTCACATAGCTCAGCCTGAAACACAAACAAGAACGTTTTTCTGAAAAACAATCTCATTATTGTGTTTACCAATTCCATCTACAGTCAGCACAGCTGAAACCAAGTCTTGCTCGCCAGGATAAAGACAAAGTCTGTTTGGGAGTTCTACCAGGAAAGACATTCCTCAGGTTAAGGAGTCAATGAATTATTTCTGGATTGATAGCTCAGAATTCATATATATATTTTACAAATACAGAGCATAAAATGCACCGTATCACAGATGCCCTGCCTAGCATGCTAAAGCATCGCGAGCAACAGCAAATGAAAGCCACTTTTTTGATTCTTCTATTTACATTTTATTGAATGTACTGACAGACCAAAAATTTACAGTGCTGAAAAAGAAATGGTTATTGCTATCTTAAACCCATGAAATACAAGCTTAAAGTAACAGCAATATTCATAAAACTTTGTGAAGTATCAAATTTTAAAATCCAATGACATGTAACACACAACTTACGCATCATGTCACATAACGACATTTGTCTTTTTGGAATTCTGACTTCTTATTTTTTCATATGTTCACACAGCATTGGGCTGAAGCTTCAGAGGTGTTAATGCAGTGCAAGCATTACATTGTAAGTGAATTATCTTTTCTAAGACACCGAGAGTAGTCTGAGAAAACTTACTGGTTTACTAGGAGCTATATGCTTGGGGATATTATCAGAAAATATGAACTAAAAAATAACAGATTCAGAAGGGAAGGAACAAAATGGTAATCAGCAAGATGTGCTTGGGTCTAGTAACCTACAGCTGCCTCCTAAATTTCCAAAGTCACCAAACTTACTGTAATATGCAGTTGGAAAAGAGGTGCTGAATACTGTCGACATCATGGTGCTATCATTAGTAGGTAACTTTTTAAATTCAACTATGCCTTTGCTCTAAAAGATCTCTTGTCAGGTAAAAATGCTGAAGTGTACAGAAGGTCTCCTATTTTTCCATACAGTGGTTTCCCAAAACAGACAGTATAGACTGCAGTCCAAAATACCACGCTATTTGAAAAAGATGGTGTCATCCTCTAGAATCAATAATCCTACAGAATGTTTCATGCAAATGTTCATTTTTATTCAGCTCAAGATATCTTTCTGGAAAGCCATTCAAGGAAGGTGGATTCTACAGAGTTACTCTTTTATTTCCACATACTTAATATTGGGCTGACATGGCATAATTTATAAAGATATATGCACAAGTGAAAACTGTCTCTGCAACAAAAAACAGATAACACCGAAAAAATAAGTTATTATAGTGAAAACTTTGTCAGTCACAAATGCCATAGACATAACTTTCACAACTTTTTGTCCATGCCCATACAACACTCAGTGTGAAAAAAAAATAAATTTTAAAGTCAAAAGCATCTCTGCTAAGCTATGTGCGGGTGTATGTATGGCATGCTGGTATTTTTAATGATTCAAAACACATGCGACTGGCTTTTTAATTTCTGGAAACTGTACATGCTAGATAGGATATTTCTAATACTGTGCCCATCTGATCTCTTTTTAAGAACAGGCACAACATTTGTCCAGAAATTACCCAGGGATGAATGGTCCAGAAGTGCTGAATGCATCAGGCCATTAGTTCTTATTAGCCATACTCTTACAGAATCCCCAGGATTAGGATTTGGAATTGTTATTCTAGCTTAAACAGATATTCAATTTTAGTGCTTCTGGTGGGCGTAAGTTTTCTGTTTTCATTTTCAATTCATGACAACACGAAGGCATCTTGAGTGAACCAGTCACTGCTTATAGATTCTACAAGAAGATTAACTCCAGATTCCTTAAACTATTAGATTGTAGAAATTTATTTTTTTTTTAATTACAGGAAAGTTCATTACAGAAAGCAAGAAAAATACCAGGAGAAAAGGCTATTCTTAACAAAGAAAAGAAAGGGAGGATTGGTCTTAATTCTTCTACACACCCAAAGTTCCCACGGACTGGTGATCTTACTGAGTCTACGAGGACTGACTTGTGTCCTATCCCACCTGCATCAATTATTTGGTCAGGGGTCCTGGCAAATCATTTCATCAATGTATTTTTTCCCCACAGAGGTGGCTGCATCATTTTTAGGAGCCATAGTAAACTTGCTCTGTTTTGAATGAAAGCTATTGTTAAGTCAGAAAAATGAGCTCACTTAAATAAGTAGTGAAATATTACTCTCCAATATAAGTATTGTACCATTCCGTAACTGATCCATATGTATAGTGAAGATGACAATGAAGTACAGCAAAGCAAAAGAAAAGAACATGCAAACATTAATGAATTCTGAATTGTAGGTGAAATTATGGATGATGACACCCAGTTCCTCAGTGCTGTTGAAGTGAACTGTGCCAACACTTTCACTGTATTAACGGTGACCAACCTACCTGCAATACTGCTAGGATCATTTTTTAATTTATTTTTTTTTGGCAAGAAAGTCAGATTAGCTAATATAAAGTGAAAATATTTTATATTTTGAGTAGGAACAGTTTAGGAAGCCAAAGTCACTGTCCCAGCTTAGCAACAAAGAAGATACCGGTTCACTGAGATCGCTCAGGAAGCCTAAGATAAGGATCAAATATTCAGCAGATATACATAAATACAGTATAGAGCCAACAAAAAATAGCTGCAAAAGGCATATGTATGTGGACTCCTAAGATTGTTAGTCCTAAAACCGATGTCTTGGCAGAATGCATGACTAATTTTATTGCTTTGTTTAAGGACAAGCTATTCTTTTACTTATGAAAAATGGACTGTGTGATCACATATTTAAATTACATCTACTACATCAGAATTCTTCGGAGAAAGCCATTTAATGCCTAACCTAAGTGGTCTGGAATATTGAAACCTTTGGTTTTGTTTCTTTCCTTTTCTTTTTTTTTTTTTTACTTTTGCCAATAGTCTCTTTAAAATCTCCTCCTTAAAACATTAATGATTTGTCTGATTTAAGTTTGAAACATGATTACTCAATAGGGACAAAGGCTGAATTTTCTGAGGGGTTCAGTAGTTACAAAAAAGTAAACAAAAAAACTAAAGAAAAAAAGATTTTATTTTTAAATACACCTCCTTTTGTATGTGACGAGGTGGAATTTCATACAATATGGCTTTGTGTCTAAAACATAATAGCATGGTTTGTCTCACAACAGTTAGGGTACCCAGGAACTTGGCACGCAGGATATGGCAAGTCTCAGTATCCACAGCAGTTACTGTCACACTAACCGCTGGGAAATACAGCAGACACACTTTCAGAAAATGTGGTGTACAGCAGAATAGAGGGAAACCTTTGGCAACGAGTATTAAATCATATGTAGATATTGTTCTGAGAAATACTGGAAATGTATTTCAGACCTACTCTCATGACATTTGTGAAACCCACTGATTTTTAACTTAATCTCAACTGCTATATATGACCTCAGCTCAAAAAAAACCAAATACCGTATGAACCTGTCTCACTTTAAACATACATGAATCTGACTAGACTTGAGCAGTTGTAAATCTCATTGGATTACAAGAATTTGATTTAATTTTAGAAAACAGGTTTAAGCGTCTTCCTACTGCAGAGGCAGGTCAGTATTTGGTCAAGCAGAACATGACGAAGATCACTGACGTTTGGTTTAAGCTCTTGAGAAAAAAAAAGTTTTGGGTATATGCAGTGAACTTCTGAACTTGGGGTGATTTGCTTTTAAATGCAATGAAGGAGACAGCTCAAGTTCACATTAATAATTAAGGCAAATGGGCATTAAAACAAATGGAGATAACATGCTGTCTATATACTCCTAACAGCATGATATAAATACTTCCCAAAGCAAAAATCATTTAGTGTGCATATTTTTCATGTGAAGATAGGATTCTCGCAGTGTGTCATTAATTCAATTCTTGACTGGCGTGTACAGCACAGCCTGGGGGAGGGAGGCACCTCGTTCCCCTTGGAAAGCTCAGCTCTGCTTTATTCCAAGTAATCCCTTGCAACCTGAAGCGCTTAAAGACAAAACCACAGTTAACCTGAGCAGTAACTCCACTTAGCAAGAGTTTAAAAATTAATGGCAAGAAGAAAATTAACAACAAAACTCACATCTTGGTGCAGCCCAGAGAGGCCACACGGTGATCCTCGCAGCTCATTCCACAGCAGATGCCAAGGTCCCTGCAGGGTCCCTGTGGTATCTCACCTACCTTCGCACAACCACGAGGGCCACGTTCCTCACGCTCACCCGGCTCTGCCCAGGGCCAGCAGCCTTTCCCCCTCACCCCAGGGTTAGGGCTCTCGTGAGTTCTGACACAAAACCGTGCCTACGCCGTGTATGACAGTTAATGACTTCTATGCAAATTCATCATCTTCTGACCAGCTGATAGAGAGATGCCCTCACACGCCACGATGCTTTTGTACGTCTGAATACGCGTGCAGCCCTACCAGCAGCAGCTTCTCTGCACACAAACCCAAGCAGGACCTACCTTAAGTAAGATTTCCTTTTTACTGAACATCGACCTTTTACTAACCATCTGTTCCCGCCGTGCCTGAGGTGCCAGAGGGCCCCTCTCGCTCTCCCCAAATGGGGGCAGTTCAGACCTAAAACCACCGAGCCCTCTACACGTGCAAGGCAGGAGAGGAAGGTCTCCAGGCTCCCACGGCCATCGGTTTAACTCTTCCAGCCTGGTCTCTCGGAAGAGGCAAGGCTGCCCCACACACTGCTGCAACCGCCCGCCCCGGGGTCTCTGGGGGGCTGGGCACCCCGCACCAAGGGGGTTACAGTGCTCCCACTGCTGTCCTTGCTCTGTGAGCAACACTCACGCCAGTCATCAGATCCCCACCATTTCTGTAGGGGCGTACGAAACACTCTCTCGGGAAACGAAGCAATTGGTTTGATCCCTTTTCATTGTATTTACCGTATCACAGCATCAGCAGCCTGATCTGTTGAAGGACTGAAAAGGCAGCCAAACTGTTTATGATTAAAACAAAAGTGGAAAAACTATTGAAAAACTATTCAACAGATATGGAACAGAGATAAAAGTATCAGTGTTTGACTCTTTGGCATTGCGTTTAACGTAGATGTAAAAGCGGTCAGAGTCCCATTTGGGAAGCTGTGGAGGGAAGTTCTTTCCATGCATTCCAGGTCTGGAATAACAGCCCTGACCTGTCTGAGCTAATTCCCACCTGACAGTTGCAGAGATGCCATTAGCTGGAAAGCAGCCAAGGTGAATAGCATTTCATGAAAAAAAAAGCAAAGGCAATAAATGAAGCTTCTAGCAATATAGGGAACTGGGTTTGTTTGGTTTTTTTTCTATTTTAATTAAAATAGATTTACCACTAGGTGTACAATTGTTATACACTTGGTAAATTTTCAAAAGAATCTACCAACTCAGTAGGTAAACCACAAAACTGCAGCTCCCGAACTTCTCAGAATAGAGAATTAAGATGCTTGCTTAAACTATGCGTGAGTCACGAGAGGCATCAGCCTTCATTTGGCCATACCTAACCTAGACAATGGACTGCTCCAACCTCCCACAGCAATTCTCACACATCTGATAATGGCCACTGAGCTCAGTCACGACTAGATCATCAAATCATTTGTATGTGTCATCACTGAATGCAGCTCACGACAAAAACTTAGACATGAGCCTATTTCTCCCTGATACTGCACTCAATCTGATGTGTTTTAGTGTCCATTTCAGATGTAATGCTGCATTTCTATAACACAATGCTGCTTGCAATGTCCTACTTGAAAGATTTGTTTCATACAGGAAGCAGAACCCTTACAGAATGCACCAAAATTATACATTGAATTTGGCTGATTTAAGCTTTAAATACTAAGCTTAAAGGGGATCAGTCAATACACAACAGACTTAAGAGTACCCTGAGTTCTGTCCTACAGCCTCCAGGCACCCAGGCCAACTCCTGCTCTGCTGCCGCAGGATGAACGTGCTGGGCTATGGAACCCTCCAGAGACACCAGTGTCTTCCAGAGACACCGAGAGCCTCGGGCAGGAGGAGAGCCAGAACCATCCACTGCCGATTCTGCAGGGATTTCCCTTCGTTCTATAACATTTTGATACAGAATAAGGTTTCCCTTTGATAGCAGGTATCTTTTTGCCAGGATCATATATGCTGGAGTCACATGAAGCCAGAACTATCGAGCCTGAATGGCAGACACTGAAGAGATGAAATATAACCTTATTTAAACAGCAAATATACAAAACATGTCCAGTGATAATGTATTGTAAGCTATTGAGAAAGTACCTTTCTGTGTCCAGCTTTGGAGTCCTCAACACAGGAAGGACATGGACCTGTTGGAACTGAGAGAACAGTTGGAACAGGCTGTGGGAGCTGGGGTTGTCCAGCCTGGAGAAGAGAAGGCTCTGGGAGGACCTTAGAGCAGCCTTTCAATATCTGAAGGGGCTACAGGAGAGCTGGGGAGGGACCCCTTGTCAGGAAGGGTAGTGACAGGACAAGGGGCAATGGTTTTAAATTGGAAGAGGGGAGATTTAGTTCAGATACTAGAACAAAATTCTTTGCTGTGAGGGTGGTGAGACACTGGAAGAGGTTGCCCAGAGAAGCTGTGGCTGCCCCATCCCTGGAGGGGTTCAAGGGCAGGCTGGATGGGGCTTGGAGCAACCTGGTCTGGTGGGAGGTGTCCCTGCCCAGGGCAGGGGGGTTGGAAATCAATGATCTTTAAGGTCCCTTCCAACCCAAACCATTCTAGGATTCTATGATTCTATGATATGATCACATAGCCTCCTTAAATCCTGGGAATTCTGAGGCTGTGATATTCCAAGTACCATGACTGCTGGGTATGATGTTTTGCTACTGTTTAAAGCCACAACTAATACTAAATATTAAGTATTTAATACTATTAATACTATTTCACTTGGTTTTCATCAGTTTCTCTCTGATACAGATATATTTCCCAGGAAAAGTATTTCCCCCCAAATTCTAATTAGAACATGCCTTACCATGTTGCCCTAGAACGAAAGAGTTTAGCAATTACTTCTTTTTGATTTTACATGCCACCACCAATCAGTTATTTTACTTCTTTCAGCATCCCAATTAGCCCAGTATTAAAGCTATTCATTATGGAAGACATAGTGTATTACTTACAACACGACAGACTACCACTGAACATGCTAGATTTATAGTTTACTGGAAGATCTTTGCTTGCTGTAAGTATAATTAATGAAGAACAACAACATGGTGACGACATCTAGTCAGAGCTTTTGATTTTTTTAAAATTCTTTAAAGGGCATGAATTGTCTGATCAAGGAGAGTGCTTTCTAAAGGCCTTCTTCGGGTACCTCATCAAGTTGAACAGAATATCCCTAGAAAATAAATAGTGCTACAAATAATTACCAATACCCCATTCGTTTTATGAGCTATTATTTCATCAGAAAATGAGGAAAATATATCTTTAATCCTGAATAAAAATTCAAGGTTTATGTTCTCTATAAACCTCTCACTGAGAACGGAAAATATAAGTTAGTAATGCAATAAATGCCCTAACAAATATATCAGATTTTTCACTTAATGCTTTTTACAGGCTTAAACCAAACTGAGTGAAAGAAAAATCACCTTTTACAGTCTGACTCTAAAAGGAAGAATGCCTTTCTGTTACGCTTTTTAAAAGAAGGCATGGTGAATTTATATGAACTTCACTGAATCTTGGGGCATGATAAAAGGAAGAAAATACAGCAGCAGAGTTAGTATTCCACAGCATTCTTTCTTCACATATTTATTTCCTCACTGGCTGGACATAAGCCCAAAAAAAGGAGAGAATAAACCCCTCTCCCCCCTTCCCCCCCCTAGAAACAGCCGCAACAAACCCTGACACACAATGCAGCCAAAGCTCTGGGCTTCTCCTCCTCCCACCCTCAACAACCTGCAGTGTTTTTCTCCAAAGAAATCCAAAAATTACTCCAAAGAAAAAACAACTAAACTCTGAATTTCAGATTTGTCAAGTGGGTGCAGCCACTATGGCAATAAACAAACTTTCCCCTATTTTCCCTTATTAAATGACTACAGAAAGAAAAAACAGTTGCCTTCTTGGGACTAGTGCCTTTTGAAAACTAAAAAAACCAACCATGACAGCACTAAGTTCTAGTAAAGAAACATTAGCACTGCCTTGTAAATCTCTGCCCTCTTGTTGTCCTGTATTTTATCATCTCAGGTTTGAGAAGTCTTAATTTCATTGTGATGTAAATAAGCACTGGTCTGTTTGCACAGAGTTTGCTGCCAGGCTGCAGGCACGCAGGCAGCACCCCGGGAAGGGTGACCTTGCTTTGGTCAGTGAAGCCAAAGATCATTTATCAAACTTAACCTCCAAATCTGTCTTGCCAAGGCCTCAAATCTGTCAAGCACTTGGAAGCAGCTACTTGTCCTGTCCTCCCACAGCTCCCTAAAACATCACACGGGTCTGATCTGCTCTATTATTGTATACATCTCAGCTAATAAAATATATTTTTATGGATACGGAATGGACAGGAGTAGTTTGTATTTATTTATACAGCTCATTAAAGGTGGATAGAGATTTGAAGGCAGAAACGATGCCCCAAGCCTAGAAAGCTCTATGAAACAGACTCCAGGCATCTGCGTGTATTTAACTTTAGGTATCTGAGTCACACAGCTGGACCCAGAGAGACAGAGCAATTCCACACGGGTAGGCATCCTGCTCCTTTTGCAGTGACACTCCTCAGCTGGGACCTGGCAGGGACATTGAGAGGAGGAGACCAAAATGGTAATAATGAGAGCATATGGGCAATATATTCAAAGCTATGCAATCAGAAATACTTTATTATTATGCTCATACATTTGGACAGACATATAGTCCAGAACCAGCTGCAATTCCCTGACCCAATCCAGTACCCCATTCAGGTGATGCAAGAACAGATCACAAGATGGGCAACCACACTCACAGCAACACTGCAGTGGGAAGGTGCTGTTCCTTCTCCAGATTCACTTTCCTGTCTTAGCACACCACTCTTTCTCTTTACATTTATGGAGATAAATACTTTCTAAAGGGAATGCTAGGTCATCTTCCATTAGGGAGAAGCTGGCAGACTGAAAATTCAATGACTGATACCAACAGCAGTTATACTTCTTAAGGGACAAATACGCTTGTGCCAATCTGTTAAAAGAAATCTGAATTTCACTTTGAACTTCAACAAGGGAAAAAATGAGCGTAATTATTTCTTTGGCACAGAGATCACCGTAGAAGGAGAAAACAGTGATCTCTCCCTAGTAGGCAATTTGGAAAAATAGTAACATGATTTTGCACAGATTTTTTTTTTTTTTTTAAAAGTGAAACACTACATATCCACACATACCTGTATTGAAGTGTCTTTTTAAAAAGTTGCTCAGACTTAACACAATAGTTTATGCCTATTTAACTACAAACAGGTTGCAGAGGAATTACCAAACGACCCATTTCATATAGTTTAGCTATCAATTACTGCAATGTGTAGGTCTGAAGGGCTGGCACTCACACAGGAGTGAGGATGCAGTGCTACCTGACAGTCAGAAATGGGCTCGCGGTAGGGACGGACTCAATCTTCAACTATTTTTGCAAAAGTGAACCTGTCAAAATAGGATGAAAGAGACAGCTAAGCAGGGAGTTACTGCTATTTAGACATAAATGAGCACAGGTGATTTAACAAATAAAATAAAAATGTGTATGTATAATAGTGACCAGTGAAGGTCAGATTTCCCACGGAGCTCTGTGACTGGTGCTCATGAGCATTGCCACTGCACCAGGGCAGGCAGGTAAACAAACACCTGGGTTTAGGGCCCAAGTGGATTCAGCTTCTGTGAAAACAGGTATTTGAGGCAAAAAAGAATTAGTCCCAGCATCTTCCAAAGTGGGAACAAGAAGCCTGGAGGAAAGGACCGCACTCAACTGGTAAAGGCACTATCTGGGCACAAACCCATCTGACTCCCAGAAAGGGTGACAGCAGCTTTGAGCCTGCCTGAATTACCTAAGGGACAGGAGAAGACTTAAATATGAGTAAGGCATGTCTAACATAAGAATAGGGAGTAGCAGCAGATACAAAGCTCTGTGAAGGAAGGGAGGAAGAGGCATAATTATGGAGGACTTTGAAAAGGATAAGAGCGAGCTCAAAAACAATGGAGTAAAAGAGCCAGTGTTGGGAGGGGGGCTAAAGAATCCACAAGAAAATAAACTGAATTTACTCTTTGCTTTTTATATGATCTGAAGAAAGGTGCTGTCAGGAGAGGCCATTAGAAGTACATTATGATAATCAAGATTTGAGTGATGGAGTTGGTTAGGGAAGGAAAAGAAGTATCTTGGAAAAGCTGCAAAGAATAAAACAAAGTAAAATGCGTATAGCAGTCTGGATGCACGAGATAGGAAAGATAAAAAACACTGCTAAGGCTTCAGGCCTCGATGACAAAGAATGTTAGTGTTACAGAGGGAGGAGAAACCACTGGGAATTTGCTCAAGTGTGCAAGGAGCAGGGAACAGTCAGAGTGTCTCAGTGAAGATTAGGATTGCTGGATCAGCAGGGCTGGGAAGGGAGACTGACCATTCAACTGCTCAGTGTCCACACTGGCCCCTGGAATATTTTGGCCCATGCCAACTAGCATTCTCCAAAACCACTCCTAGACAAACATTCAGGGAACAATCCATGCCAAAAGGCAGCAGGTACCTGCCTCCTACAAAAAGGGCGTACAATGTACTGCCTTCCAGAATCACAGAATCTTCGTGGTTGGAAGGGACCTTTGAGATCATCGAGTCCAACCACCAAAAAAAAAAAAAATCCCAAACCAAACCAAACCAGAACACCACACCAAAAAAACCCAATACCTTCAACTGTATGCTAGAAAATGCAATCCTCATTGTCTGCATTATTGATCTTATGTTATTGTGGAGATTTTGGATTAAACACTAATACTGAACACCCCAAAAATAATAATTGCAGCTGCACAGGGACCACAGAAAGCCCAGGAAGATGCATGCCCAAGCCTTAGTTAGCGCAGCTGTAGCCAAGGTCCCCCTCATGCCCTCAGGGCCAGGTGACAGTCCCTGGTTTCGTTGGCTGCACAGACACAGGCTGTATCTGACAGAAAGTGATATTCACCAAACGCTGTCTGTCAGCATCTCGGGACACATTCATGCCCTCGTGGTCACAGAATAAAGCCTGACTCAGGGGCACGTCATGGGTCAAATATGAAAAAAGTAAAAGTTATATAATGCTATTCTACAAAAGTCACAATGTTGAAGGAAAGCCAAAAATAATCTGGAATATGATTTTTTATGTCAAGGTGGTGAAATTAGTTCAAGGCACACTAACAGTACAGAGTAGTAATCAGAGCTTTAAGATTGCCATAGAATCTAACCAAAGAAGGCAATGCAGGAATGATGGCCCATTCTTAACCTGCAATGGTGTCAGAGAGAAAAGCATAAATGTCATCTATTTTTACAAGATTTCCTTGTATTTTTTAAGTTTAGGTCTAAACAATAGCAATATTTTAAAAATATTCTGGATTCCTAAACAAGAGGAACAAAAAAAAAAATCAAACAATACACTTCTGAGAATGTGACAGAATTAAAAAAAATTTTTTTCCATTTAAGCTCATTGCAGTAAAACTCTGAGATCATAAATCCAACAAGAAAAATTAGAGCTTTTATGCATTCCAATCTCCTATTGCAGCAGTGATCATAACACAAACACAGCTGGGATCTTTATTATTTTATTCACTGAAGGATTTAGCTGGACAAGCATCACAAAGATAGTGCCTGCTTTCATTAAATTTACGATCAAATAAGCTCCAGCATAAGATCAACTCTGGAAGATCAACTATTATGAGGTGAATAATTAAACAGAAAGTTGTCTATTTGTATATCAGATCTTAGATGTATGAATTCACCTGAGGTAGCAGACAGTGGATATACGCTGTATTATCTATTACATTACTTAAAAGGATGCAGGGTTTTTTTTGTGAATCCTACTTAGTGATAAATATTGCCATTTACATCTTGGTATCCAGCAAGCTGCTAACTCAGACAAACAACATTTCATAATTTTATTTTTAACTTCAATTAAATTTATCTTAATTAGAGAATAACCGTCTTTCAAAACTACAGATTAATTTCCTATAAAGGCTTAATTAAAAACAATACACAAATCACCATCACTGTAATTTCATGGGGTTTTTTAATAGATTCTCAGCAGAGTCTGTTGTTCAGCATAATACCAGAACGTGTGCCTTAGGATATGGGATTGACTCAATGCCTGAAAGAAAAAGGTCAGTTCCCTTTGGAACCACTTGCTTCTTTGCCCTGCAGCGATGGCAGGTGCACCAGCCCTGCGCTGAGGCTCCTTGTTCACGTCCTATTGCTGAAGACACATCACCTAACCTCTCCGTTTTAATGCACCAGCAAGGATTATTGTCTCCTTTCTTCCCGTTTTGACACTCAGGTCAAGCAGGCACTGAACATGCATACATGAGGATCTGCTGGCAACCAGCACCTTGCTCAAATTCTCAAATAATAGCTCCAAGCTTTCTGAAAGAGGTTACTGAAAGGAATCACTAAATTTAACTATGAAAACTTTCTGGTCACAGCCAGAAACACAGGAGAGGAAGCAATTAAGATTTTCTTGACAAAATTGCAATGAATTTTGGGAGACAGTCACAGGAGATTCTCATGAATGGCAATACCTATGGTTTCCATCCTACCACAGAAAAGGTGGTGGTCAAAATTAGGCTGAAAACCCCATATCAAATTGTCATAAAATTCAGTAAAAAAAGTATTTGTCTAAGGTAAAGATAGTTTATGATGTTTGTACTACTGCAGAAACCTTAACTACTGCCTTTAAGTCTTTGGCTAGCAACAGAGCCAGCCAGCATGGGGGCTGAGATTGGCTTAAACTATCTTCAGAGGTGGCCAAACTCACCAGCATTACTCATATTATCACAGTTATTGCCTGTCTGCACCATCTCCCATGATTACATACATTTCTGAGACCCGAAGATGAAAATCAAAGAAGCTGTTGAGTTAAAGAAAAATTTTCTGTAATACATGACAAAAACCAGTAGAAAATATCAAGCCATTTAAGCCACCAGCAGTTGCCTTGCCCAAAGCACTCGAATGCCAGCCTATCGTTTTGGCTCTCTTTCTGGAAAAATCTTGCCTTTAATGGCTACATACAACTAACCACAGACCCAGCAGTAAGGTCTACTTCACTTATACTGCTCCCTTCAGAGTATGCCCTCAGTTCCTCAGGAACATATTTTTAAAACGTTCTCAGAGACTCGGTGTTGTCAGCAACGCCATTCTGTGGGGAAGAAAGGCTACAGGAGAGAGGCCATGGTACACAACTCCAGCAAGAGCACAGAATTAGGAACCTGAGGGTATAATGATGCCCGGTGCCTCTGAGCAGAAAGTGTTAGACCTCAAACCAAGAAATGAGCACAGAAACTATGGCAACACATGAGTAACAGACTACCAAAAACATAACTCTGAGAAATTAGCAAAACGTTGGCATGTAGAAATGCATTAAGGAGGAAGAACAACTGGAAACATCTGAAAAGAGCTGACTGGTAAGTACTTAAAAACGTTAATGAAGAAGAAAGAAAAAATCACACCCAGAAACACCAAATAAACATGTCTATCTGATAAACCTCTCAATATCTTGAGGAATTCTTAAGCAATTGGTGAGGATAGCAAAGGTAAGGCACCTTTTAAACGTCTTCCCAGGAAAAATACTCAAGAAGAGTTAATTCTCTTTGCTCATTTCTGTACACAGGATTATTACTGTAGATAAGTTACTGTAAAATTAGGTAATTTTGCTCTGCATTCTGAACTATTTTACTAGACTTAAAAAATATATATACATACATACTTCCTTTCTGGTTTTCAAATACAGAAAAGAATCTTGGCAAGTACTTGCTGGACAATATAGAAGTGAAATATAGACAAAAGGAACAAGATATAGACAATAGGGAAAAAAACCCTAGTTTTAGGAAAAAACTAAGATGAACTGGCAATCAAAAGAAGTGATGACTAATGAACAAGACATCAGATAAATTGATTATTTTTTAAAATGGACTTACTCATTGGTGGAACAAAGCAATTAGGGAGAATGTTTGATACAATTTCTGTTAAGAGCCTTGCTCTGTGGACAGTCTCCATGGAGCTGGGATGCGATACGCTACCGCATGGACTGAAGAGTGGCTGGGAGAGCCCGGGCAGAGGGTAACGAGGAGGACAGTGTCCTGCGACGGACGCGCAGTGTCCAGCCGTGTGCCACGGGGATTAGCGTTAGTCACACTCCGATTTAACATCTTTATTAATGAACTGGACTAAGGGATACCCTGCACACTCTATCAGTTCTTGGATGAAACTAAATGTTGAAACCACCACAGGACACAACAAAATTAGTACAGAGAAGCTAACAGAAGTGAGATATGGGGGCACAAAATCTACAAACAAGATAGAGCATAGAGAACTACAAACAATTACTTCCAGGGAAAAATAACCCAAAACTGGACAGGTTCAGAGATAAGAATCTCAACAAACTCTAGTCCAATGACAGAAACTGAATTAGATACTGCAGAAGACAACAAAGAACACCCATGTATATTGGAGATGTATTTTCTCAGCTGTCATGGATGGGAAAGGTATAGGGCAGTAACAACGTAATTTTACTAATGAAACAACATAGAGTCATTAGTACTCTGAAAAACAGGGCAAGTGCTTTTGTGATCCAGTTTAGAAGGTCTATTAGTTTTTTTTTTAATTGGGCCAAGACAATCTAATACAGTATTTAGCTTGACAAAAGAAAAGAAGGGGAACTTAGAATAAAGCAAAAAATAAACTGTATGTCAGGATAAACATTCTAACAAAGAAGTCTGCTGGGAATAACTTCCTCCCATACGTATAATGCTTCCATCAGCATCCTGGGTTCCATTACCATAGAGCTGACAAAACCTGCAGTGCATTTCACCTTCGCACAGCCCGTCCCCGCGCTGAGCCGAGAGCTTTTGCTTCACTTTGCACTTTTGGAGCTGAGCCCTTTTCGGTGCCGAAGCCACACGGAGCAGCGGGACGGACAGACACACAGACAGGCACTGCAGTTCCACAGGGAGCTGCCACCACCTGGGAATTAATTTAATCAACCCCACCAAGGAGCGAAACAAACCAAAATCAAACAGTGTCAGGAAACACATTGTTAACAAAGGCTCTGGTCCCCACAGAGGGCGATGCTGATTTGGTGGGCACTGCAAATCCTCAGGAGACAGAGGCGGGTTTATATGTATATATGAGATATATATATATATATATATCACAAATGCTTCTACAAAGCCTTTTCCCTTTGTGTGTGGTTTTCACCCTCGCTCTCCCCAGCCCAATTCCCGTCCCCCCCAGCAGGGCAGGGGACAGCCCCCGCACAACCACAACGCACCCAAAGTGCACGCAGGCACACACCTCTCAGCCACCTTCTGCACAGGTAGAGTCTTACACCCTTATTGCTTAGCTTTATCCATGGGAAAGGTTTTCATCATGACAACACTAAAGCTTTTTGTTCCTTCTGTGCTCGACAGCTTGAATATTCTTTCAGTGGCACTGCAGGCTGTGTCACGACGAGCAATGATGGTGAAGGGACAGGAGGGGAAGGGGTTAAAAGCGACAATCAGACAAGAGTTTTGGCTTTAGTCAAAACCCCAGTAAGGCAAAGATTTTCTTAAAAACAAAAACCAAACAAAAAAGCCCCCAAGTCCTTCCCAAGTCTCAGCTGTAAAGAATCCCACAGCCTGTGTCATGCCTGAAATGAAATCCAGCCTCAAAACATGGACTTGTCTCTATTCACTCCCTCTGCTTTCTTCAGGAAGTTTTCAGTGAATAACAGTCCCAAAATAGGTCAGTTCACCCTGGAATGAAACTTTTAAACACCCTGGCCCCAGGAAGGGAGGTGTCAAGTACAGAGGCCATCTTGTTAGGGGAAAAATCCCCAACACCGGGACCAGCTGTGATTTCTATAATAAATACTGCCCTGTTGGGGAATTATGAAGTAGTAGCTCTATTTATACATAGCAGAATTTGTTTTCAACTGCACCTTTTCTTTCCAACCTAATTTCTCACAGTGCAACCCATTATGACAGAAAGATCCGAGAAAGCTTTTTTTATCCTACCAAATATACACAAGGATAATTAGTTCTCTTTTGTTATTCTTCTGTAAGGGTTTATTATTGTGGAGAAGCTTTTGCAAATTGAAACAGGTTCATTGAATTCTCAAGGCAGAGCTGTTCTTAGTTTTTATTGTGCAGAGATAAATGAACAGAAAAATTCAGCGGGAAAAAGGTGAAAACAGAATTCATTATGAACTCTATGGGAAGATCAGATTACCACATCTTAATTCTTTTTGGACCACTATTTTATAATCACATTCCACAATATTTTAGGTCATGCAATGTACGTGAAGCTTCAACCTAGATAGAAACAACTGTCAATGCAAGTTTTGTTTCCTAACATTAGAAGCATTTTCTACAAAATTTATAAATCACATCTTATCTCTGCAGTTTGACAATCAGTGAAGAAAGTGTTAAAGCCTCCAAAGAACTTTCTATAAGTGATAGTTACATTATTTTTCTCAAACACTTCCCAAAAGTATCCTCTAATACTGACCAGTTCTATTTTAAGAATTTTTGGGATCTGACTTCTTATATAATGAGACTGCTGGGTTTCACTTTGTCATTGCTGTAACATTCCACACTTTTAGCTCATTTCCAGTTAAACTGGGAATTAAACAGCCACTGGCACGTGCTCATCATTGTTCTATTGTTTGCCTTTAAAATCCATATCTCATGAAAGCTTGTGTAGTCAGTCAAGGTGCAATTATTTTGCCCCCAATCTAGCATCTGTGGCTTTTTTTTTTTTTGCCTCTGTTCCTTCTGTCCTACAGAATTGAAGCTGGGTTTGTAGATGTTGGAAGAGTGTTATTCTTCCTTCTAGTAACCTCTCCTTACATAAATTGAATTATAATGTACATTTTGAGGTAGGCCTCTGAAGACTTCTAAATCATATTCTCACTCTTCCATGCCAGGACCTCAGAATATACACACCAACAAGGTAAATGGCCAGAATGTGAAAGATGGAACAGTGGATGGTGAAAGCTTCATTGTCTTTAGAAAATCAAAGGAGTTCTCTTCCAATTTGGGAGCACAAAGTTTAATCTCGTTCTCTGTTTTACACCTTCTGTGGCAGGTCCTGTGTGACAAATTCCTTCATTTCTTTGTAGCCCAATACCTCCTCTAGAAAATACAGTAACAGGACTTCACCCCAGAGGAGTTTAAGCACACATGTAAATCCTTCCAAGACGAATAAACATTGTTGTTTAAGGTCTGTCTTTCAAAAGTACTAAGATGTTGAGAGGAAGTAACTCTACCACAAAACCAATACATATTTAAAACAAAAAGCTGTATGCTTTTATCCACATCTTAGGTCTCATGTTTATTCCAACTACCCCTAATGCAATTCTATTTCATTTCAAATTGGACATTTCTGTGTCATCAACAGCCTTCAACAAATTAAATCAGGACGTTAAAAATTACTTTTTTTTTTTAAGATTAGAGACTGCTGCTTTTTGAAACATGCTAATAAAAGAAGAAAATTTCTAGAATGAATCAGTCCGTCCACGTGCTAAGTTTTGTAGCTGAATTATAAACCCTTGGGAATATGTTGTCTATAACATAAATGTTTGTATATCCTTAACTACAGCTGTGCAAGCAACAGTGTTCTAATACAGCACACAGATAAAGATTTACATCAGAAAAAATCCTTTACATTTTGAATGTAAATGATACATAATTCTGAGGCACTGAATATTTCCTATTACAGTAGAACTGCACATATGAAGCACTGAACTCTGTGTATTGTCATTGCTTTTGGTCTTTCAATCCCTTCATTCATGCTGAAAAATTGCAAATCCTTTGTGTGTGGAGCATTGAAAATATATAAATATTTTTGAAGAAGTCTCTTAGAAATGAAAAATCAGCCTGTGATGTGATCATAACTTGTGTCAATTATGAAGTCTCAGGGGTCGAGGGTTTTGTTCTTTTTTTGTGTTTTACAGAAACAGAAATTTCATGCAATGTTCTTGAAGGAAATATAAACCAGCAACTTCTAAAAATCAAATCTATTATTGTACTTATTCATACATAAAAGATACTGCTGTGTCTAAGTGCTGTTAAAATACAGAAAAGCCCTCAGTCCACGCCTGCAGAACGGCCGGAATAGAGTGCCCGTATCTCTTCACATCACCTATGCATATATATGCCCCCAAGCAAACACATTCCCATCAATATTAGTTTCCTTGTCCCTCTTTCCCAATCCAGATCTAATTGCCTATGTTGTAACATAATTGCTTCTTCCAAACTTTTTGGATTTCATTGACTACTTTCAAAGAAAAAATGAACTTGCAAGTTTGTTCATTGTTAAAGCTCACAGAAATAACCAGGAGGACCTGGCAACAGGGGACGATTATGTGGAAAAAACCCTCAAAAGTTGATTAGAAGCACATTATTTAGAAGTCTTTTAATTGTTATACTGGAACAGAGAAAACGAGATTCAGACCTGACGGCCCAAAGCAGTAACACAGCGTCTCCCAATGAGCTCAATACACTCGCCAACACATCCCCAAGAAGAAAACAACATGCTATACAGCTTCCCCCTATTTAGGGATAACTGGTAACTCAAAAACATTCAAAACTGGCAGAAGCAGGAAAGAATAATACCTTACTAATTCCACATCTGTACTGTAAATAAAAAGGATAGAGTCTTTTTAAGGTAGCTGTGATAACTTCAGCTTGGCATGAATCATATCCTTGAAGAGTCAAAAGAGTAAATAAATAAAAAAGACTTACTTATTCCATGCTTGTCTAAGGTTTTTAGGGCTGTACTGTGTAAACCGTTCTGTAAGGAAAAGAGGCATTCAATTATTTATGCTAAAATGAAGAAATTTTTTTCAAATATATTTATCTACTATCAATTTTCATCATTTCATCATTTCTATGTAGCTACTGTAGCTCAAGTCTCAAGATAAAGTAAGAAAGTCAGCATAGGAGCAACTGTCAGACAAACAGGAAGAAAAAAAAAACCCAAACCACTAAAACTCCCCCAAAGACCCCAATTTGTTAAAACAAACAAACAAAACAAACCATCATGACCTAAAACTCTTTTACTCCAGCATCCTTAGAAACTGAAATTTTTACAATTCTTTCTAAAGTTTCTGACTGCTAGGATAAAAAAAAAAAAAAATGCCTGAAATCTAGTATTTCTTTTTCTTCATCAGGAATACAATTCTCTGTGAGCTCACTGCCATGGTTCTGTGCTTCTCAGAAGGTAAGTGTGAGTTTGGGTGACACACAGAACACGATGGCCACATTTCCTACGGAACACATACAAATAATGAGCAGAAGAAACAAGTACAATGACATCTTATCTACTCAAACATTAAGTTCTTAAGTTCAGATTTAAGTATTCAAGAAGATGCTTGTTCTGCAGTAGGACTCTGGCTGACAGAGGAAGATGCTATGAGAGCTGCTGCAGAAGTGGAGAGCCAGGACTCCGTTAGCTCTCTGAACAGGAGCTCTGTGCCTCTCAGGAAGAAACAAATGCAATCCAGCTGGAGAATACAGGAGCATTTTCCATGAAAATGGAAATTGCACTGAAATCCTACTGTGTAGACAGGTACATGCCCTGCTGAGCTACCCTAGTGTGGTGGCATTAGCTGTTACTAAGAAATCCTAAACTTACCAAGTACTCCATGGAACTTCAAAAATTAATTCTGCTTCCTCTCCAGCCATGAACACAACATTTAATAGGCACACTGTACAGTTATAATAGTTATATATATATATATGCACACACATGTGCACGCACCTTACTGTGCAAAACAACTGTAAATGTAAAAAATTGAGGGGCTGTGTAAAAATTCTTGTATTTTATACCTTGCTTGTGTCAGCTCTAAAGTTGTGACATATACTTCATACATAGTGAGTTCTAAAGATGCACACAACATTCTAGCATCCAGGTGGATGATTTCGGATCTAATACCCGTTTTCTTTTTTTTTAGTTATTTAACTAAAAAGATGTATGAAGAAACATATTGGCTTCATATTGGAAGCTTTTGGCAAACGCCAGACCTGCTGACTGTGTTTGAGGGGCACTTCACATTTACACGTTTTGTTGCTTTAACCACACTGAATCAGTTAAAGCCATAAAATCACTCCCTCTTGGATTTGTCAGACAAGTGTACTGGAACCTGGAAGCCACATGACTATAACTAGCTTTAGCACCGATATAATTTATAAATATCATTTTTGTAACACTGTGCCTAAATTTATTCTAATTACATTCTTAGCAAGAAAAACCCAAACACTAACTATAGTCATACTCTAAGAGGCTTATTAAATGTAGATGAACATAGAAAACAAAAGGTTGAAAGTTTTTTTTTGTGTAGCGGTTGCTTGGTTTTGTATTGCCATCAAAAAGTTGGAAAATACTTGACTACTTTAGATGACCGTCAGCCTAGCATCTAGCTGACTTCTGTCAGAATGGAGAGACTTAGCCAGGAAAAGAGACAACTCGGCAACTCCAGATCCGCTATCACTATGCAGTTCTCCACAAACTAAAATTATTAGGTTGAATTATTAGGAACTATGTCATACAGGGTTATAAACCTTAATGTGTTGTTCGGATTAGGGTATTGTAAGAAATGAACTATAGGTCTTGTCATACATTTTACTAACAGAAAATATATTGCTCTGTGAGTGTATCTCTCCAAGTTAAATACTTTTACTGCCGATTTTGTGCACACTTTTAACACATCTGAACTCGTTTCTGATAGTTCTCGTTGCTGAAAATGCTACCTTATTACTTAGTGTGAGCTTGAGAAGCATTTACATTGAATAGCATGCTGCTGACATGATCCTAGATTTTGTAAATTAGTAGCTCTACGGTACTTTCCAATCCCCGGTTCAGTCAGTTATCCCACACACTGGGCAGCTTGGACACGATAAAAAGGAAGAGCAATTTAAACCGTTGTGGTAATTTCTTCTCTTTTTTCTGTTAAGTTGTGATACCACAACGCGTGCAGAACGTTAAGGGTTGAAGAGGGGAAAAAAGTAGTTGCAGGGTATGTTTTGATTTTACCTGTCATCCTGCAGTATGTCTGGTCAGACACTGAGCTGATCCGACCTGGCACAGCAACGCTTACCTCAGCAGAGCACATCCACTTAAAAGAGTTGAGAAGCACTGTATACCACACATTGTCTGGACTGGACTGTCAGGGGTTCGCTCTACTCAACTTAAGCTGTTTTCACTATGGGAGGAAAACAGAATCAACCATGTGGCCAAATTGCTTAAGGCCTTAGTGTCCAAAGATCTACTTCATTTCTGCAAGAAACTGGGAAACTATTGCTCTGCCAGATGAGTGTTTACTAAAAAAGTGACACACTGGAACCAGTTACGTAAATGGTGCTGTAAGGGAGGTGTAAGCAAAATCAACAGACTTCTCAAAAGGATCTTCCTTCTTTACTGTCTACTGCTCTGCTCTAAACCTCTTCTTAATTAAGTACCTTATTCATCACATTTGTCAGGCAGGGAGCGGGAAAACTAAGAGGAAAATATGGGAACGGTGAAACCCGCTCTATAGAGGCCAATTTTAGTCCTGAGTCCTTAATTTCAAACTCCATTTCTATGCTGTGTGACTGCAGACCATGCTTCTCCTAATCATCGATATCAACTCTTTCCCCCTTACTCCAAGCAGACTAGAGGTTCCTCACTTTACGATCTGTATAAGAAAAGAAATCACATACTGATAAAATACAGCTCACATTTTTCTACACATTTTTGCCATCATGCCTCTAACCAGGGTCTCGTTAACTTTTACAGACAGTATAACTAGATGGGACTACTGTGGTAACGAAGCCCAGCCTCGTGTACATGCCAGCTTAATCTACTTCCCTGAATTAACCCTTCTTCAGTAACAAAACCAGCTGATTTCGATCTCAGAGCTGCCAGAACAGTGGTGCTACAACCATCTTCTCCTTGAGTGTCCCCGTTGTCATGCAGATTTTTGAGTCCTGAACTGTGAAACCACAATATAGCACACCTACAAACACCAATCTAGCAGTCACAACACAGGCAAAAAAAAAGAAGTAACTTCCCAACTTTTATGTAAGGTTCTCCTGCTTGAGTCCAATTAATGAGAGAACTGGAATTCAGTCTCACAACTACATCCCCAAGTTTTCTGAGCTACTTTTCAGCACGAACTACTCTCACATGCCTGTATGAATGCCTCAGCCCTTTGTTGCTAGATACAACCAAATCTAAAGCCATACATACATGTTTCTGACCAACTGCACAAAAATATATTCTATGATAATTTCAAGCATACAGCTATGCTATTTGTTTTTCCCATTTTCCCATTACCCATTTTTGATGTTCCCATTCATTTGATCATAAAAACCCACTAATATCAGTCAGCAGATCTTGACTATTTGTGATATTTGGGAATATTGCAGAATTACCATGAATGCTCCCTCAAGAAAGAAATCTTTGTCTGACATGCATTACGAAAGGCAGCAGCATAGGCTATCTACATCTCCAGCTACATTGTGGAAGAAATGCCATGTAGCAAAAACTTGCAACCCCTTCCTCAGAACTGAAAGGCAAACGGGCACATGAAAGAATTTCATGCAGCTGCTCACATCATCACTCTCCCACCCACGCACACCATCTTGCTGAGGCATCAACGCTGAGATTAAAGAAACCTGAAAAAACGTACATTTTTGATATCTTGATACAGATCAAGATTTGATCTCAGATGTATTTTGAATTTTTATAGTTCAAATTGTGAGTATATATACTAGAGTTCACATAATTTCAGATTATTTTAATTAAATGTGCTTCTCTTGAATAAAAACACGGAAAGCTGTTCTTCAGCTGTTAAGATGCAGGAAGGCAGATCTTATTTCTAAAGCAAATCTATATTTATTGATCGTGTGGGAAGCAAAGCAGAATTTCTGAGTCAGAACACCAGCACTGCAGCGGTTTTGCCACTCATAGACTCAGGGTATTTTAATAAATCTATTAGGTGTCTATCAATCTCTGGCAGACTCTGTTATGCAGTATTTCCTATGAATGCTGTTTCCTCACTCCAGTTTCTTTTTGTCTTTTGCTTTACCCTAAAGGAGAGCCTCTTTCTCTTAACTTGTTTCATCTTGACTTTAGGGATTCTCTTTTAAAAATCAGTGCTCAGTAGATGCTTCCATTGTCTCATAAAGGCACCTTTCCAGGTGTATTGCCTTATATTACTATCCGATCATCTGTTGAAAATAGCGAGGTTCAGGCTCCTGCACCATCAGCCCAAAATTAGGTATTTAATTTTCTTTCACCTAGGAACACTATTGTAAGGAAACTGATGCACAGTGAACATTCTTACATTTTGCCCACCCTCGCCTACAGGAAAGATGGGGAGGGACGCTTTATCAGGGAATGTAGTGATAGGATGAGGTGTAATGGCTTTAAACTGAAAGGGGGGAGATTCAGATTAGATATTAGGAAAAAATTCTCTCCTGTGAGGGTGGTGAGGCACTGGAAGAGGTTGCCCAGAGAAGCTGTGGCTGCCCCATCCCTGGAGGGGTTCAAGG
>JAOTQQ010000012.1:22615178-22638131 GCA_026546715.1 Gallinago undulata | reverse complement strand
CTCACAGGAACACAGAATCAGTTCATGTTACCATGGAAAAAAACACAAATGTTTAAAAAATAGGAGTCAGGAAACACGAGCTTAAAAAGTTCTTAAGCAATCTCTCACATAACAGATGAATCTGTTCTATACAATCACATAGTTAAGCCATTATTAAACATAAATAAACATCAATCATAAAGAGAAAGAAATGTGGTGTGCTCGGTTGCATCTACTCCCGCTGTGTAGATATGTGAAGAATACCCATGGTGGAGACATGCAAAAGTGTTTAGAAAATCTTGCTTTGACTTCTACCTGATAATCGCTGAAACAGCATTCCTACAATGTATTTTAAATTCATCTACATAATAATGGGAAATGATGCAATAGGAAGTCAAATAGACACTTAAGAATTTTAAACCGTTACTCACATTAAATTTTGTTCACCTTTTCTGGCTATTACTTATTAGCATTTTGTGACTTTCCTACTACAATGCAACTGATTTCCTAAAAGCCTTAAGCTGCAACCTGGACTCTCGGGAGCTGTGGATGAGCAGCTCTGGTGGGGAACAACGGAGACGGATGCGACACGGACTGACGTAGCTCTGGGTGCAAGCTGTCTGTTTTAGCAGAGGACTGCAGGACGAAAGGATGGGTGGGAAGGGGGACTGCACCTTACACCATTTTCAGAAGAATACCCTTTGTTACAAGAAAACCACCACTATTGGATGTTGAAAATGTGAACTATGGGAAGACCTTGTGGAGAAGTCTTTGATTTGTTTCCTTCACAGCCGTGTAAGTGCTCACTGTGTGGGAGTTAATTGTATTAGTTATCGGGTGTAACAACCTGATTCATTTTGTACTTCAGCACTATTAACTACCACACTATAATACATGATTCACTGGAGAATAAATGAATTTAATCCTTCTGTTCAAATACAAAACCAAACAAGAATAATCCTTTGTTTTATAACTTTTAAATAGATAACTTAAATTTTCAATAATGCTTAGAGTACATTAGGAAGGCACTCACTGAAACTATTTAGCTAAGGGTAACTAAACACTTCCATTAGAAAGCCTAATTAATTGGGATTTAAAAATTAACTCTGATTTACAATAGACCATAAAACTGTCCAGTCCAAAATTCTATCTTTTCTTTTTGAAGGCTTGTAAAACATCAAATTAAAGAAACAGTAGTAAGAAATTATCCCTTGTTATTTCAACACAATTCTTAATACTGGCAGTTGCAGTTTTAAAACAGAAATTTAAAAAAAATTGGCAGGCCTCAAAACTCATCCTGGGGTATATTTATCTTGGCATTTTAACACACAACTAATTGTGAGGACAGGTAAGAGAAAAGAAAAGGTTTACAAGGTTTACAAAAATAGGTTTTTATCATATGCGTATCATTATCACTTTTTGCATTTTATCGTCCAATCTCATACGACATAGGGCAAAAAAGCCCTGTTAAAGGAAGCACTGATTTCAGCTGTTACAAGCCTCCTCCATTTCCAGAGCAAAAACACTCACTAAAATTTTACCACCATAAATGAAATCAAGCCCCAAAGAGTGATTTATAGTTTCCAAAATTTCACTTTCTATAAATAAGGAGGAAATTTCATCCCAATAAATGAGAAGCATAATAATTTAAGAAAGCAAAACCCTAAAACTGGCCCAGAAGTTGCTAGCTTAAAATACAGAAGCTGGCGAACAAACGAAGCATTTGGACACGTCAGAGGAGCGGCTCAGAGCTGCTGTTCTCCCTGGATGTTGCAGAAAAGCTATTTTTCCACTGCACAGAATTTTCAGGGTAACAGTCAAGTGGGCAGAATAACAAAATATTTTACAGAAAACTGGATATTTTATACCACAATTAAATGAGGTCTTGTTTTAGAGAGATATTTTTCGAGTCCCTCCTAAAAGCAGTTGCTAAATTTCCTGATGTTCCAACAGAAGTATATATATATAGTATATATAGTGCAAGTCTGAGTCTGAGTAAAATGAAGACTCTAATTTTTATAAATACATTATGAAAGATTTTCTATTCATTCCTATGGGCCAAAAAAGAATCCCAAGTAAATCGTCTGCATTTGAAATAAATGGCTACTACCAAAATAATCTTTAAGAGCTAGGGTACACTCATGCTTCCCCTCCCCTCTAAATTTGTGGTCAGAAGCAAAACAGAGATTGAGAGGCTGAGGGAAGAAGCTGCTCTTGCCTTACGTGCCCCGACAGCGACCCCGCAGCACCAGGGGCCACTTTGGCTAGTCCCTAGGTAAGCAGTGGCTTTCCTGAATAAACCCACTCCTCAACAGCACAGGCATCAGAGTGAACGAAACCCTTTATAGGGGAGTCAAGGATTTGGAAGGGAACTGCCAAAGCCAGAGCATAAGGGGGGAGAGAGAGTAAGTTAAAACCAACCAACCAACCAAACCACAACCACGAAATAAACCAACAAAAAATCCCCCCAAACCAAAACCCACAACCCTGGAAACAAAAACATGTAAATGATGGTTTATGCTCAATATAAATGACTTCTTCTTTCACCCCCAATAGACACGTCACCAGTGCCTATGTGGTGTCCATGGACCTCATGATGGGCGCAACCAGGCTGCAGAGCAGTAGCCAGGGGCTCCTGTTGAACTTGAGGGTAAGCATGTTTTCTGATTTCCCATTTTGTTTCTCACCTACTTTATATGTCACAAAACAATAGTTCCCACTGACATTACAGCATTAGCATGGTATTGATAGAGCACCAACCAGAGCTGCCACTTGTAAAGTGAGGATGACAAACTGGGTGGATTTCCTTTGCCTTACACTTGGGAAGCTTTTTTTCCACAATTGTATAAAAACCTTTCTGTAGATTACTTGAAAAGCAGTAATTGAAAAAAAATAGGATCTGATCTTATTGCATAGTGTTCAAGAATATTACAAGTAAACTGTATCTTGCTCATGGACTAGGCTTCTGACCTGTATCAGTAATTTACTTCCTGACACAAAGAAATACGTGAACATTAATCATTCAATCCTTCATTTTCTTAGGCATACTACTTCAGCTATAAAGAACTCACCAGAAATATCCTTTCCAGTTGATCTTGAATGTCTTTCATTCCTGGAAAAGCAGCGACCCCTTGAATCATTTCTACAAAGATACAACCCACTCCCCTGCAGAGGAAAAAAAGAGAAGTATGGAACGTTAGAAAGATTCCTTACAGGTTAAATGGCCAGCAGAAATGCTTTTGTACCCATCACCGGTATTGAAATAGCATTTATTTATTTATTAAAATCCACACCAGCCTGAAGGACAAGCCTGTAGACCCCATGTCCATGTACCCACACTGGCCAGGAGTGAAGGCAGGCGCGGAGGCAGCGGGAGCAGGGCCGGGGGCTGGTGGCCCGGGGCAGCACAGCACCCCTTCCCTCTTCGCACGGGGGGTTCCCCACCAGCACACTCACGCTCCCAAAGGGATCCTGGGGATGTGGGAAGGGCAACGAGAGGGCACTGTTGGGACAAGCTGCATGGGGACAGGGATGGGGCATGGAGGCACACCAGAAGGGCAACGCACGGGAGAAGAATCTGGAAAATAGAATTAGTAAAGAGGAAAAGGGCGTGTGGCTGCTCAGTCACTGAACTAAGCTACTGCCCAAATGCAGGTGACTTCTGGAAGGGCCTGGGCATTCTGCTCCCCTCTTCCAGCACAACAGAATGAAGCCTGAAGCCCACACCACCGGGGGCTGCTGACCCGTCCCCAGAAGCTCCGGTTGCGAGGTGCTGGATGGGCTGGAGCAGCCATGGGCTCCCTGCTCTCCCTGTCACGACAGCCACGTCACTGTCACTACAGCTCCTCTCCCTGTCCCCTCACAAAAGGCCCCTCATCCCCTTAGATGAGCCGCTGGTAGAAGTATTAGGAAATCGGGGGGGAAAAGTATCTGAGACGTAATAACCACAGCTCAAAGAAGTTGAGGAAAGTTTCTGTGACTCTAACCCAGATTTCAGATAACGTGTGGACCTCCCGCATATGAAAAGCAAAACAAATTACCTCAAGAGTTGCTTGTTCTCTCAGCAAAAATAATTGCAGGAGAAAACATACCCTTAGCTATCAATAGGATGCAGAATTTTATGACATATTTTAGCTTATTAAATCACATTTTTCTACAACTTCTGTGCAAACACCTAAGCATGCTGTATAACTGCATCTGTGTAAGTAACCACACAAAAAACCCCTTCACTCCAAACAAACGCCAATTCAATAATCCAAAATACGATTCAAAATGTAACAAGAATTTGCAAAACTAACTACAATACCGGCTCTCCCTGGTCACGGGAAACTGAGTTATGTTTCTGTGTCAGAAATTCCCAGCAATAACCTCTAATTTAAATTTGCTTTTAGAAGTAAATTGCTTGGAATATAGTAATTACATACCTTTTCATTGTTTATGCATTGTGATGATGCATTCAGAAAGCAGTATTTAATTTCAGGGATATGTGTGCATACACTGTTGAGGAAGTGGTTCTAGAATAAAACAACTTAATGAAAACAGATTGCATATTTCCATTAAGGCCAGGGTTGAGTATTTAAGATACCACTTAACTAAGGTTATCAGCAGACAATCCATGCTTTATCATTTCTGAAGGCTTTGACCACTACTGATTAATGAAATAATTTTATGTTCCAGGACAATGAGAGTTGATAAAACAAATTTCTTGGAGAAGAAAATGAAGCATTCATCACTATGTTCTAATCCTACATCCCAAAGCATAGATCTATTAAGCAAGTTTTTCCTTAGGCATTGAAAAGTGGGGGAAAACTTTGGAAAGAACAATTTTGGTCGAATTTTAGAATAATTCAGGTGTTTATAAAAGAGAGGTTAAAATTTATGTTCCATATGCTTCTGCTGGTTACCAAATTAACTGAATTGATTAAACTGCCATTCATCATTTAGTCTGGTTAGTGCTTCATTAGGCACAGACACGCACAATATATCTTAGTCAAATACTTATAAACAGTATCAGGATCTCAGGCAAGGAACAATTCAAGATTTCAGTCAGAAGCCATTTAATCAAGATGAGAAATAAAACAATTTAATTTAGCCTAAACAAAAGAGGATTAGAGTCCTATTCTTGGAACTAGAAAACAGGCATTTGATTAAACAGTGTGTCCTTTGAGGGCATGCACTGCTGGCTGCAGAGAAACCCCAGCTAGCTCTTCGAACAGAAACGCTGTAAAAGCAGTAAGAACATTTTGCCAAATGGATATTGTTTCACAGTATCTATTTACAAAATTTCCACTTTTAGTGGGTCTAACACAAGTATGAGCCAAAAATCAAGTAAAAACTGCAAACAGCACCACTGAAGAAAAATTTCCTGCTTGGAAAGAAGAATCCTATTAGGTGTCTTGGGCTCCTGCATAACATAGTGCTGCATTTAATCACAAGCTGAAATGAGAGGGAAAGATCACTAGAGTTAAAGAAACAACTAATACAAATATCAAAAGATCATTAAAGTCATTGAGGAGAGAAATGTAAGCAACTTTCAAGGTTTGAGCTGGAAGAATGCTGTTCCCTTTGGGCCACTTGAAAATTACGCTTATGCTTGATGTCAAAGGTTATGGTGTTCAGCACATTGAAGATTAAGTCCATAGAAAGAGGATAATAAATGAATATATAAATTCATAATATCATAATAAATGAATATTTTAAAAAGATAAAATAATGGGGGGGGGGGGGCACTGAGCATTAGGAAATGCCCAGAAAGCCATAATAACACGTAAAGACTTCAACATGCCTGGATGGTGGTTTTGATGTCTCAGTGGTATCAGTGAATTTTGGGCTCACAGCAAGTACAAACTGAGGATGGAACAGGATGCCTGACTGACAAGCTGTAAGTGCACACACACTGAGCATGAGAAGAAATAAAACCTCTGCAAGGCCTTGAAATTTAGTCTTGTTTTTGCAGATCGCAAACTATTGAACAGGTTAGGGAGATTTTTAAGCCAAGCAAAAATTATTTTCATGCCAGAAGCACTGGTTTCTAAGGAAAAATTAAGAGAAAGATGTCATTCTTGGCTACAAGAAAACACAAGGGGCAGGGAGAATGTGATGACTCTGTATTAAAAATTAGGCAAAATGAAGGACAGGGAAGAACCGATTAGGATTTTAACGGTTCCCAGAACTGCAGGTAGATTCAAGATAGTATAACTAGAAATAGCAGAGTATCTTTAGGAACCAAAAATTTTAGGGTGAGTGCTAGAGAAATACACTTAACCCTTGTGCTGTACCCCAGCCTCCCAACGGACACGGAGCTCTGCCGTTACAGTCACGCAAAACTACGCAGGCTGAAACACTTAATATTCCTCAGGGAACAGGCCTGCATTAACAGCAGGGTGGATAAGATGATCTCACAGATCACTCCATGTCTCCTTCCTGGGATGTAAAGATCACTTCTTGAAATATGACCTACGACAAATGAACTTGGATTCAATGTGCACACATCTCCAAGAGTGCGCTATTTGTGTACAGGCTGTGCACACTCAGCATTCAGTGCCATCTTCAGGCAGCACCTGAGAAAGAAATTGTGACAAAAGAACATTAGCCTAATATGTTTCAGTGCAGTTGATTCAGATACTCCTGTGCTCTGAACAGGACTGCTGCTTTTGATTAAATAAGCCAAATGCTGTGACTCCATTCGGAGATCTCTGCGATGGAACAGCCAAGGATAACCTTGCAAAGTAAGAGTGACAGCCATTTAATGCTGAAATGGGTGGCTTACCCTCTGATGGCAAAACGCATGACTAAACCTATTGATGTATTGATGAGACCATATGTGGCCATACCATCTAATATTGCTCTTCTATTGTTCTGCTTAATTTTCTGGGACCCTGGCTGTCACCACGCAGCCTTACACGGAGTAAGAGTTAATAGCACAGCTAAACGAGTTACTCTTGCATTTAAATTGACACACTAAATGAGCCTGTAAAAATGAGGTTGAATGCTTTTATTTTTTTTCTGTACAGCTTCTAAAATTCAAGAGGGTATTCCCTGAAAATTAACTTGCTTACTAGTGTGTTGGGTTTATATTTTTGGTTTAAGAATTCTCATTTCTGTCTCTGTGGAACAAAGATTCTTATTGTGACAAGAAGAATCTCCAGCCTATCTGGACTTGAATACTGTAAAAAAACCAACCAAACAAACTCCAAACATAAAAGATTTGGTGAGGCATAATCTATAAAAGATTACTACTAGGGTTGCTTCCTTCAGTTAATATTTTGATTTTCTTAATGGATACATAAAATAGACTACAGACGCACTCTAAAATGAGTTGATTCCAAATCAAGTTTTAGTTTATAATTAAATCAAGATTGTAGACACCTAAATGCTTACTGTATGTGTTCAAAACTGTTGAACTTTCTGCCCCGAACAGATCTAATTTCTAGCAGGCTCAGTGCAGGTGGTAACGTTCAGAATGTTCTTCACAGTGAAGACCTATGATGGGTCTTCATGTAAGGTTTCTATTTGGCCATGAAGCCTGTTGTCAGCGTGCAGGATTTGGCTTCAGAGAGTGAAGGTATTTTATGAAAACCAAGTAATCGTTTCCAGTAATCCTCCTCATGAGATTTCTGAAATTCAGAGCAACAGTGAAGTTTTCGTTCACATTTCTAAAATTCCGTGCAGTTTGTGCTGTTCAATATATACAATGTATATATATATATATACACACACACACAATAGGTTCATTTTGGTATTTTTTCCCTATGCTACAGTATTACTTATATATGGGTTTTAGTAATTCATAAGCCCTTTATGTACTGAAGCTTATTTTCCTTTCACCAACTTTCAAGGGACTGTAAAATTCAAGGCTTAGGACCAGTTACACCAGCAGCAATGCAAAGCCCCTTTCCTAGCTGGGAGTGATTCCTAATCAAAAGCCCGGGGGAGGGGGGAAACATATATCAAGGTTATCACAACTCTTTGATGCAGTAGTATGATACATTTTCACAATGCCACTGTATCAAACGCTGTCAGCAGTAAATCACAAAGGCCACCGCGCTGATCTCCATCACTGGCCTGACACCACTAATGCATGTACGTCTTTATTAACATTATTTTACTGCCGATGGCTATTTAAAAAAAAGAATGCAGGAGAATGGAAAACTGCACGTGGATCATTAGCTTTCAAATACTATCCTAATGCCCTATTACTATCCTAATGTGTAAAAATAGCCCAGAGCTTCTGCCACCTGATTCCCAGCCACTCTCCAATGGTTAATATTTGGGCTCCTTTTTCACGCAGCTGGTCTTCTATTCAGTAGGAGTCCTACTTTCCGTTCCTTGGGAACCACCATGAAATATCATTTATCATGGCTACAGCAAAGGCCTCCTGTCCTTTTTTTTTTTTCCTAAATGGAAGAAACAGCTGTGTTTTCTACCTCTACATTATTTAAATATTTAGTGAAGTGCCTGCCTAGTTTTGTCATCGTGTAGATCATCAGTAAGGACACATGAGAGCACACACTATCTGCCATAAGGACATAATGCCAGTAATTGCATAAAAATGCTAATGCTACAAACAGTTTTGATAATAAATTACCAAATTACCTTGGAATCTGATGGTAGCTAGGTTTCTCCACATCTCCCTTCCTCTCACTCCAGGAAGCCACTAAGTGGTTTTAACGTAATTATGGCCCAGCTCTGTACAAGCGTTATATAAATAAAGCCCCAAGCCTGTTTGTGCTCCAGCAGAGTGCTGTTAGATGTGTCAAATAAGCACAAGTGACCTTACCATGCAACTACACCTCTCACAACCAAACTGGAAGCACTGGCTCAGACAACCCAGCAAAGTGGAGAAGTGAGAACCTGAAGCTCTTCGGTCCCGTACAATATATATTTGCTGAAATCTCATTTCCGATGTGGCAGGAGATGAGCTTCTACATAAATTCCTGCCATACGAAAGAAACTATATCACTAGAGCTTTTTTTCTAAGCTTTTCATTGTTCTCCAGTTTGTGCAATGCAGCAAAAATTTCTAAGTGCTATAAATCTAGCACATTTTTCATCTGAAACAGAACATTGAAGGGATGATGAAAGAGGACATCATTTATTGTTATCATTGAAGTTGCAATTATTGTGTTCTTCCTCGATACTCTTGCGTCGTACAAAAGTTCTCACAAAACCATGACCTGGATTGCTGCAGTGGCATTTTGAGTCCTTCTTTGATCTTCCCTATTGTTCATGTAATTTGAACATAAACATATGACTATGAAGGGAATGCTCAGTCTGCAATTATAATGGATTTTAAATGCTTCTATTAGCTGCATGGCTTAATTTGATCTCTATCACAGTAACACCAGACAGCCTACACTTTTTAACAGATATTAATAAACTTAGTGTTTATTAATAAAAGTGTATTAATACACTTTAAATAGCTATTATTAAAATAATTATTGGGAGGAGCAGTAAATTATCTGGGTTTAGGAGTTATTAAACATTTTTCTTTGTGGAAAAAGCTTCAGTGAGAATCAAGTATGTTTTAAAATCCTTTGTTCAGTTAAAAAAAAAAACAAACAACAAAACCCACCTCTATTTCAGAGTGCAATAATACTTTAAATTGGTAAATGTTGAAACAAAAAAATAATTCCAATGTCTCTTTTGACTAAAAAAGCATTTTAGAAGATTTCTTGAGCAGTTTGCTCTATTAAAGTGGTTTTCACATATTCTCTTATTCTCTTTGTACTTCACAAATTGAGACAGGAATGTACACATGTACACACAGATGTGGGACTCTCAAACTGAACACATGTAGACTGAACTACAAGAACATAAGCAGAAAGAATTATTTATATCTCCCAGCTATTTTCACCCTCTGATGCAGTTGTCCTGCCTCACCCTAAGTCAGTCAGGCTTCTTGCTGAGAATGTCAGAGGTGTATCTGGGAAAGGAGGTGACTGCAAAATGTCAGGAGCAGATGGGATGCAGAGATTGCATACTGTTTGTGAAGACACCAGGTTGAACTTGATCCCTGGGAAAACAGGACCGCTTTAGGATAGATGAGCAGCTGAGATGCAGAGGGAAACTATTTTAGATGTGAGGCGGAGAATGGTTTGAAGAAAAGCAGACAGATGATACAGAATCACAGAATACCAGGCTGGAAGGGACCTCAAGGATCACCTGGTCCAACCTTTCTTGGCAAAAGCACAGTCTAGACAAGATAGCCCAGTATCAGGTCCAGCTGAATCTTAAACACGTCCAAGGATGGGGAATCCATCACTTCCCTGGGGACATTATTTCAATGGCTGAATACTCTCATTGTGAAAAATTTTCCTCTTGTGTCCCTTATAACATGATAGCATCCGATGATGTCATCAAAAAAGGAGCAAGATGCTATTGTTGTATACATCAAACTGCATTTGGAACCTGCGGGTCTAAATAAAATCTGTAGGTTTGAAAGAAAACTATTCAGTGATGTCTCACAATTTGGTTTACTACTAATAATTACAGTAGATGAAGAACTGAGGCTGTACAGGATTCCACAGAATCCTGACTTTGTCCTGGGCATGCTGAAAGCGTATCTTCTGCAAAAGAACTATCATACCATGTCACATCAAAGTACCACATTAAGACTACAGAAGTCAAGGAACAACTCAGTCTCTTGCAAAGCACCAGTGACTCTTCCAGTGGCGTGTCAGCATGGGTACCATCTGCCAACTGGGGGGTGGCAGGAGGGGATTCCTTTAGGCAGACACGGAGTGAACCACACAGATTACTACATACAAGTTTTTTAGCCTGTACTGCTAATCTTGCTGTGTATTTGTGTTACACACACACAAACAGAAAAATCCGAGCTAAAGCACCTGAACAGATTCTTGTGTAAGGATTCCACACTTACCACATGTCAAGGCAGGTGGAATATTCTGTTGATCCCAGAAGTACATCTGGAGGCCTGTACCACAGCGTTACCACTTCATTGGAGTACGTATGGCTGGGAACTGATTTAGCTCTTGCAAGACCTGTGGGGTAAATACAAATAAATTAATGCAAACAAAACAAAGAAATCGTTTGCTGTATAATGTACAATCCTAAAAGGATACATGAGCACGCATCATGAATGATGATATATGAGGGATGATGAGTGATGATATATGAGCACATGATGGCATGTTGCAAGTGGTTTGTTTTTCTAGTATTGGAAGAAGTTACTCAATGAAAGAATATGGTAGTATCTATCATTTAGTACCTGGCTAAACAGAGCTGTGACTATTATGAAGGAATAATAAAATATGTTTTTCATAATGACAACTACAGACCCAGGAGAGATGCAAAGATACACAGTGGTATGCCTAAATGAAAGACAAATAAACAAAGATTTTAATTTCCATTAACTGCTCATTCTTAGGCATTGATAGTCTCTCATTTCAATGTTACTTAGGAAAAGGAAATTCCCAGAAAAATAGTGACACAGGTGGGATTTGGTATTTTAGGGGAGCCTAAGGAAACCTTCCACAGTTTACACTGCAAACTTATTCAAAGCAGTGGATGCATTTACACATTACTATTCAAATAAATATTAATATTGCTGTAATACATCAGAAAATGTTATGTGCAAAATGCTTCTCTTTCAACAAATATATACTGGCAGCACACCAATCTCAGAAGCAGAAATCATTTTAATGCAATCCCTGACCTACTAAAGATATACCATTTGCAGTAATTATCTTTTAAGCTCGTGTTGCAGTTTCAGTTGGGATGGAGTTAACTTTCTCACTATCAGCTGGTGAAGTGCTGTGCTTTGAATTTGGGAGGAGAAGCACTGCTGATGGCACACTGGTGCTGAGCTGCCTTTTCTGCACCTCGCACTGACCAGCCAGAGCACGGGCTGGGGGGGGCACAAGAATCTGGGAGGAAACCCAGCCAGGACAGCTGACCCCCGCTGACCGAAGGGCTGTCTCATCCCGTCTGACGCCATGCTCAGTACGTAAAGCTGAGGAAAGGAGGAGGAAAGGGAAGACATCCATGGCGTTTGTCTTCCCAAGGTAACTGTTAGGGGTGAGGGGGCCCTGCTTTCCTGGGGGTGGCTGAACGCCCCCCTGCCCACAGCAAACAGGGAGTGAACTTTGTGGTTTGTTTCGTTTGCGTGTGTGCCTTTTGCTCGACGTATTAAATAGTTTTTATCTCAACCCACGAGTTTTTTCTCACTTTTACTCTTCCAGTTCTCTCCCCCATCTGAGCTAGAGGGAGTGAGCAAGTGGCTGTGGTTCCAGCTGCAGGCTGTGGTTACACCACGACAGACTGCCAGTCATTTAACATAATTTACGTTACTGCACGATGATAAACTATGTCATGGAAAACTGGAAATATTTTAGGAGGGACCCTCATATGCTAAAAACAGCAGCAGAGAGTATACTTTTGTAACAGTTCTCATACAGAAGTCTCTCTCCTCCGAGAAATGGAGACCTATTTTCAGGGCTACGGTGGTGTCCCCATCCCCTTGTCCAAACCCTCTGCTCCCAGTTACTGCTGTGAGACCATCCGCCCCTTGCTGGGAGCACCCAATACACACAAGTAATGGAAACCAGAAGAATGTGCCACCAGGTCTCTCTGTGTTTTCCTAAGCAAAGAACTACTGATTTCTCTTTCACAAAACAAACAAAATTACTATAACAGAAGCTCATGTCTTACACGTTGCAGAAACCACAAAAGTGAAGTTGTACACTCAGAAGGAAATGTGCAACATAAGAATTCACGTAACAGTGCAGATGAGAGGCCTTTGCACCTTGATTCTTAATACACTGGAGAAGCCATTTAAGAACAGCTAATCTCAGTGAATATATCTCCATAGCAATGCTGGTAAATCCTGCCAGCAGATTGCATTATCAGCTGATTATAGCAATTAGACCAGTGGAGGGGAATAATTTGACTTGTATGCCAGAATCTATTCTAAAATAAATTACATTTCAAATATGAACAACATCTTTCTTTTTTTTAAGTTTTCAGACTTCCACTCTTCTACCGTTGCATACCACCAGCCAGGGTTGGCCAGGTACAGTCCCAAGGAGGCTGGAGGAGAGGTCCCATCACATGCTCTGCAGTGCCTCTGCACCCAGATTCATGTTTTTACTTCTAGGAGCTCAAAATCCACCAAATGCTCTAACTGGTGAACAGTTCTTATTCCTAGCCCAGAGAAAGATTAACAAGTCTGAGTTTCTGAGTATTTATTTCCCATATGACTAAACTGAAACAGTAGTCCCTGGATTTGTGGATATGAATCTAATCCTACTAAGCCAAGTAAAAATGATGACAGGATTTGAGAAGCCTGGATGGCAAATGCCTCCATCCTCCTCTGCCTCTCTGAGCCTCCCTTCAGTCTTACCTGAGGAAGACTGAATTTAGTTGCAAGTGGTTTGCTCTCTAAGCCCCTATCCAGCTTTGATAGGAGAAAAGGCATTGGCAGGGAGGGAAAAGGCATTTCTAAGAAGCCAGTAACATCAAGTGATTTGGGGAAAACTGTCAAAAAACTTTAGAGCTTGTGAAGTGCAAAATGAACTTGAGTCTCCATGACACAAATTCTTCGATCCACACACTCAATAAATCTTTCGTGTAGCAAGGAATGAGGACACAACTTACCATACCAGCAACCATACTGCAAATACCAAAATATCCATTCTAGCCTGCCAGTTTGTGCCACTTGACTGCCCAGGATGGAGCTGTGCAAGGCTACAGTCAGCCCAAGCACACCTGTCCTCCTCTTGTGCAGCTCTTCAGCATGGAACCAGCCTTCCCACCCTGCTGGCCCTGCTGCCCATCCTGTTTCCTCAGCCTACTGCTTCCAGATCTCCTCCACCTCTGGTCTGTTCCAGGTTAACTGAAATCCACCAGACTTTCCGAGGATGGCCCTTTTTGGCTAAGCCCAGCCTGTTGGACAGGCTTTCTTTAACCTGCTCTTCACTCCCCAAACACCATGAAAACCTCATTTGAGCTTAGCTGCTACATCTGCTTTCTCAGTTATAAGAGGATCGTTACTGGAACAGAGATAGTTATAAATAAAACCTTAATTTGTAAGAGGACGTTGAGGCCATACATTGGCATGGGAAAGTTTAGGAGGTGTATGGAACCAGGCCATGTGTTTTAAGTTGTGGCCAATGGTTTCCAATTGGGCATATACACTACTTTGTAAACTAAACGGCCAAATGCAAAGTAGGAGTGAATACCCGAGGGAAATACCCACCCAGGCTAAAATTTGGCAGAAGAAAATTTGGCATAGTCCTGCTGTTCAGTCATCTGCTCCCCACGTGCAGAACTGAACAGATCTGAGTTGGGGTAACACCTCCCAGGGGCAGCTTCCTCAGGGAGGGAGGGAATTTGGCTTTTCTGAATAATGCTCTGCATAAAGAAGACATACACAATTATGAACATTTTCACTTGAAGACACAAAGTTAATGTAAATGTCTCTCACCCCACTTAGGACATGAAAAAATAACCTCATCTTTCAGATATATTTACAGTTTTAAAGGAATGGTATCAAACCCAATAACAATAACAAGATACTGCTTTTCTAGTTTTTACACTCCAGATGTGAACAGATGAACAGATGACAGTTACCAGGGGTTTGTTTCTTCTCAGATATCCTTCTGCAAAAAAATTTACTACATATTTTATACTCTTTTGCACACCCAAATATGCTTACTCATGGAAAATTTATTTAACCACATCCTTCAACTGAAAGAAAACTGAAGGGTAGGATTAATTAGCACAGCATGCTCAATCACTTTCTTTAAGGGTTCCCTGTCTGTTTCCATGGCTACACTACAGGAAGAGAGACAATCTCCTTTTAAAAAGACAGAGCTTATGGGGCATCATCAGAACTTCAAGTCTTAATGGTTAGTGTGCATAAAAGCCAAAAGGTAAACGGCGAGCGATCACCCAGGACTTATATATTGCTGCTTGAGCACTTTTTGCCTGGGAAGGTGAAGGTAGGACCTCCTGAGAGCAGTGAACTCCCCTCCAGCTCCTGTGTCTTCCAAAAAAGAAAAGCTGAGTCCGTGTCCTGCTGTTGCAGCCGTATTTTGAAAGCAGGAAGCCGAGCAGAAGGCCACTTATTAAAAGTTAGGTCACGTCAGACCCACTGGGGAACTCGTGTGTAATTATGGAAAAAACAGACACTGCTTATGTTCTCCAGGCACTCACATCTACGGCCCTGATTTATCCAAGCTGGAAGAGGAAGCTGTTGGGATGCAGGACACACTGCAAGGCTTGCACAACAGCACCTACCAGCACTTGACACTTTCTTCTAATTCTTTCATTAAACAACAGCTCAGGACACTCTGCAATGCCCTGTACTTAAAAGACAGAGCGAATGACCTATGCCCATGTATGTGTCTTTAAAACACAACACTTCCTGCTACCTACTACTCTTGAATGTAAAAAAAAAAAAAATATTAAAATTTTTTAAAAAGTAAGAAGGTATTTCCTTCCTTGGTAAATACAATTTCTTTTCTGCTTCATCTGACTTTATCTTTTATCTCAATCTCAGAGGCTGTATTTTACCTAGCACCAGTTATTGACAAAACACATTGCACTGATTTATCACTGTAATTTTTAAGTTGTATTTTGGTTTTACAAGAGGCCGTAGCTATATCCAGACTCAAGACCTATTCAATACACCTACTTTGGCACAAATATTAATATTTGCTGCCTCTTTAGCTGCAGGATAGCTTCCTAGAGAAGTTCATATGACAATCAGGAAGTCTTTGTTCACAGCAAATATGATTCTCACAGTAAATGAGGAAACCGGTCATGACTGCAAAAACGAGGTCTTGCCAACCATGCTCATGTCTTCCCTTTCCAGTATACCTTAAATATGTTTGCCTGTTTACTAGTTTGATTTAGATATATCAAAAAGGGCTCCAGCAGAGCATGTTGCAAAAAAAAAAAGGGTTTTTTCTTGCTCTTTTTCCTTGATTCAGATGTTTTTCATGCTTGCTTTTTTAGCCTCCTGTTTTGTTTATTTTAACAATTACCTAGAGTTTGAGGTAAATTATTTATAAAACGGTAACTATGATTCAGTACCAATACTGAAATATTGTTAATGTATTCCCTTGTAGATCGTGAACTGTCAACTTCACTTGACCTATTTACTCAGCTACTTGTTTTCCAACAGAAGCGCATTTACTCAGTGAATATTTTACTGACAACCAGACAGAAGTGAAATGAGAGGACAGACTGACAGTGCTCGAGTGGAGCAGCTAGCTTCCCAGCCCCCAGGTCAGCTCCCCAGCCCCCAGGTCAGCTCCCAGCCCCCAGGTCAGCTCCCAGCCCCCAGGTCAGCTCCCCAGCCCCCAGGTCAGCTCTCAGCCCCCAGGTCAGCTCCCAGCCCCCAGCAGCATCCCGCACCTCCCGTCCCTCTGCTCTGCAGCCGAGCGGCTCTGGCTCCGAGATGCAGCTTTACCAGAGCATCAGAGTTGAATTCCTTTGAAGTAAGATAAATTACCCACAATATCCCGTGTCTGAGTCCTCATACAGCCACTAGATTACAGTAGTGCTGTTCATTTATAAAAGTTAACCACTATCAGGGAGAGCAGAATTAGGTTTCCCAATTAATATTCCCCAAATGCACTTGAGCGTTGACTGGTCTGAACCGCAGAGCAGGAGCCAGTCTTCAAGAGACAGGCAGCAATAAGGCAAAAGGCATGTGTGTCCCTCAGCCTGTCTGCCTTTTCCAGCTGTATCAGTTTTTCTACTAAAAGATTGGTTTTCCAGTCTTTCCAAGTCTTATCTTGTGTATGTCTTCAGAGGATCACTTGCAGTAATGCAGATAATTATTCTGGTCTGTGGATGGGGCTCAACTGACAATTTGACAAACACAAGATACAGAAAGGGGAGACACAGAATTACTTTTTCTGCTACCAGAAAAAATGTCTCTAGCCCTCCCGAAAAGCGTTTTTCTTTTTTCCACGACATCTCTTCCACCATCATCCCTCTCCTCTGCCTCCCGAGCCACCCAAGGGATCACAGGCAGTGGAAAAGCGGGATACAAGAAAAAGCTCAGCTGTTGGTTGTCTATTAAAAGTTCCCTTTGATTAATTTGACTTAGAGTCATCCTAGCTATAAAGCTGTTTATTTCCCTGCTTTAAAATAGTTATAAAAAAAATTCTTGACACATTTTGAAAAAGCCCACTGATGCTGAACACGTACCATGACTGGCAAATTCATTCATTGTCTATTAGCAGAAAGAAACACACTAAAATTTTGGTTCCAACCAAAACGTGGTATGGAAATGCAAAAGTGTGGGAATGAGAAAGCTGGAGAGGCGCTGCTGAGCGAGAGCTGGGCAGGTGTTCTTGTGTTGATGGGAAGGAGACCTTGAGATCAGTAAAACAATGTCCTTATACGGTGATGTGTGTGTTGTGAAACACATAGCAATGTACTGAAATAGCAATGTTTTGGGTAGCTAGGCGGGATAAACATTTACATCTAGCCAATTGCATTGCTCACGAGGGTGTATGGACATCCACTTGTACCCTGTCCGTGTAAAGAGCACAACGCCTGATCAAGAGACAGAAACTATAGATGCTGGAAATGTAAAACATTAAAGGTCTTCGCTTCACCAGTTAGAGGAGTCCGTGCCTCCAGTGCCACACAAAAGAAATACATGTTCCA
The DNA here is from genome assembly GCA_026546715.1 of Gallinago undulata. Lineage (NCBI taxonomy): Eukaryota > Metazoa > Chordata > Aves > Charadriiformes > Scolopacidae > Gallinago > Gallinago undulata. The sequence goes on along the minus strand of JAOTQQ010000012.1, from coordinate 22,620,504 downwards.
TTTTTCACACCAGGAAAATATATCTATTCCCATGGCTTTCTGGGTCAGCATCAATATGTTCAAACTGCCTCTGCGAGTCTGAAAGCAGGAAAGTAACAGCACGGGCAGGAAAAAAAAAAAAAAAGAAACAATCTGCACCAACCTTGTAAACATTCCCACAGACAGGAGAGCTAACAGAACTCAGGGCAGAGAGCAACTCACAGCAGGGATAACTTCTGCATTACTGTAACACACTGCACTATGGATATGGTATACATCCCCACAATACCTTAACAGCTGACAGACTTAAATCTTGCTTTCCAGAGTCTGGATTTTCACTCGATCCTCAGTTTGTTGTCTCACAAAACAATCTATATGAAGATGATGCCCTCTACTCCTAATAACGCACCAGCACGAACACACCACTTTGCTAATATGGCTCTAAGTGAAAATGTCACAATTACTCATTCCACAATGAGGTTACTAGGTTTGAAGTATAGAATTAACAATTGTGGAACAGATGACTTTAAATTGGGAAGATTCTGCAGAGCGGAAAGGACAAACAGACAGAAAATAATTCTTCACTGGCAATGAGAGGTAATGCATCTCAGGATATTTTAATATTCCCTGAGAAAAGACAGAAAACTGGAGATGAACCAACCCTTATCAACCTGTACCTTGATAACTTTCCACTTGATAAAAGCGCCTTAGGTACCTGACATCTTGCATGAGACAAGCTGAACACGAGATACCAGCAAAGAGATAACCACACGTGCTCTGTGCTGGACAAGCCTTGCTCAGACAACCATCCTGCAGACAAACTGCCTCCCACCTCGCTCAGGTGCTAGAGGACTGAACACAAACCAGCTGTAAGCCAAACATACACAGCATGGCAGCACTGCCATTTCAATCCCTCTGGTTTAATGTTGTATCAAATCTGACAGCCGAAAAACTCTTAAATAAGCACAATTTGGCACTACTGTAGTGATTCACAGTCATCCAAACAGAAACACAAAAGCTAAGTTTCACCCAGAGTTTTATATTCAACCATTTGTAACATACATAAGGGAAGGAAGGTGGAGTTAACATTCATTTGTACAGCTCTTTGGAAAGGCAAAACGCTGGAGAAGCGTTAAGTATTCCTAAGACCAGCACTGCCTGACCTCTTCCCTCTACCACCACGCCAATTGCTGCGGGGGAAATTCTCATCCTAATGCAGGTAGAGCCGCAAGCGTGATTTCCATTTACATCAGTATGAATTCTGCATCTATAAATATATTAATATAACCAGCACTATATGTCCTTCAGAAGCAATGAAAAAAACCCTGCATAAATTATTAAAAATTACCTAGATAAAAAGAGAGTGTATTGCAGTAAGGTAAGGTTTTAAACTGTCTGGGGCAAAGCAAATGATGTTATAAATTACAGAGCCATCACTTCTTTAAAATGCAACCTCAATTACGGAATTATTTCATATCGTGTTAAATGACAAATTTCTCTTAATGAACTGCCAGTCTCTGTTCACATTAATCTTTTTCTTTGCATATCAATATTTTTGTTCTGATTGATGATGAATTCTTTCTTTTTTAATCCACATCTTTTCCAGTTATTCTCTAATTTCCATATAGCTGATCATTTCCCATGTAAAATAAATCTGTATAACTATTAACACATCCATAAAATCAACACTGTTGTAAAATCTGGCATAATTTTCTCACTATATAATACAGTATGTCCTCTTAAATAAGGAAACATTAAACAAAACCATAATCAGACCAAGAAAGCAAACCCATATAAAACTAACAGGAGAACGTCACCACATGACTGAATAAGGCTCTTTTTCAATTAAAAAATCCATTGTTATTATTGGCCAGATTTTAAATACATCTACAGATTCATCTGGATAAATGGATCTCTCTTGTACAGATAGTTGATCACAGTTCGCCACGGTTTTTGTGCAATTATCACATTAACAGCCTGGTCAACACGTGGGGAATACAAGACACAAGACAACAGATCACAATTCTGATATAACACAAGATCAAAAATCAGCACTGAGCGAGCTGCAGTACAGATGGCATCTAAATCCCATGTTCTTGAATACAAAACAGCCAAACAGATTTTTCAGCACAGTTATTTTAATGGTGTCATAACCAACTTCCTTTATTGCCCTTAATGGATAATTAACATGCTTTCCTCCTATTTAAAGGCTCAATATAACTGTAACTTGTACAATAGAAAACTGGATTGAACCCTAGGTAATCCGAGATGCGTTTAACAGGGGACTCATTTAGTGAGTCACATTGATCTCCAGCTCCTTAATGGTTTAAAAAATATATATTTAAAAAAAAATTTCAGCCAATAATCCTACACAGTGTTTCACAGTGGGAAGAGCTTAAATTACAGCATCTACTTTATTATAGCTGAAAAGACCGGTATATTTAAAGAATTTTGTTAAAAAGCAATTAGTGAAGACTGACACAGACAAAAATTCAGTGTGTGGCTCTACTTTGTAGAGAGAAGTGTTTTTACTCTTTGTAGAGAGAAATTAAAGTCTTATTTGAAAACAGAGCCTCCCAGCTTTTGTGAATTGCTGTCTCCAGACAGTAAACCTGGGTGAAATTTGCTCTTTTCCAGAGACTATTCCTGCCCATGCGGAATTCCTCCTTCCCCTTTGCGCTGCTGGCGCCTGGAATTTCTTGACACCTACAGATGTCTTCTCCCCCTTCCCCCCAGAGCCGGGCGAGACGAGGGGGTGTCGGGAGCAGAGCAGGTGAAGGCAGGGAGGGGAGGGAAGGAGGCCCTTTGGCTACTCCCTTGCAGCAGCCAGGAATACAGTTAGAAACTGGGAAGGAAGATCTGGGGTCGGAGGGAAAGCAGATGCCTGCCCCAGGAGCCGCTGCTCCAGCCCAGCTGCCGCTCTGAACGGCATCGGCAGCTCCTGAGCCCCCCAGACAGCACCGCACCTGCAGTTAATTACAGAAAGGGCTGGGTCTGTGCAGACCCACAAGGTAACCCAGGGCTGAGCACTTCGGGTTGCACTCTCCAGGTTCCCACTTCCTTTTTGTCAACTTACCCACAGCATTGTCACTGACATTGTCTTCATGTCTTGATATTTAATACAAATAGAGCTCTCAAAGAAATGCATTACTGACCTTCCTGGGGGTTACGAGAACAAATTCTTCAAATTTCAAAGGCTGTTACCAGGGGGACGCGGCGGCACCTGAGGACACAGCAACCTCCCACAGCAATACGGGACAGAAATGCCATTTTCTCTCTCTGTTCCATTCCGACAGGGTGCTGGAGGGGCCGGTGGGCCTGCTCTGGGGTAAGCTGTTCCTGTCAGCAGCAGCAGCCTCTGACAACAAACATCCAGGCAGCTTCCACCATTTCTCCCGCCCCGACAAAGCCCGGAGCCTGCTGGGGCCAGCTGCCTTGGAGGTGACCCAGGGGCTCCTACACTGAGTGCCAGGTGGCCACCGTGGCACGGCCGCAGTGCTCCTCGAGCTTGCCTGAGGCAGGAGAGCGGAGGGAGCCCGCCTGCACAGCCAGGGACACTCTCAGAGGCGTTCTGCAAACAATCCACCACTGACTCTAACGCACCAGTTCTTCAGGCAGCTCCTTACACCATCTACAAGAACTGACGCTCTGTGGAGCATTTACACCCAAACCCACCGCAATTGTCCACACAAGCAACCTTCTATGCTGTCCCACCTTTCAGATCAATCTTATATGGTGCATCATAAAAAAATTCTTACTGTGAAAAAATAACTAGTTTTTTTCAAGTTGCCAACGTATCTTCAATCATTTGAACAGTAAACTACAGCAACAGTCTTGTTCCTTGTGACATATCCCTGATGCCCCCCAGAGAAATTTGTGGAAACATCCTCTGTAATACTCAGCTGCAAGTTTAAAATGCAAGTCAATTGAGTATAATTCTTATAATTCTCTTTATTACAAACCTCAAGCCTCTTTGCTCCCGCTATCTACTACTAATCATGCTGTGCATCCAGAGGATGTACGGCTCAATCACACTTACTTGACTCTTTCTTTTACTGCATCTTAGGGCTTTATAATAACAAAACTCAGAAAGCTTAAGGCAGGGCTTCCACCACAATGCAGACCTCTGCAGCTCCTCACTCATCCGAGGAGATCCCAAAAGACAACAAAAAGCTGACAGGACAAGCTTCAGGGTCAGTGTGGTTTGGGAGAGTAACACAATAACATTTCCAGAAAGATTCTTGTGCTGTTTTACTCTCCAAAGCCCAGTCCCACAGGTGAGAAAGAGCAACGCTGACCGCAGGAACAAACGCTGAAGCGCCAAGCTCCTGGCACTGCTCCTCACCTACCTTGCAACACCAGAATTGGCCGCGGTGTTACCACAGTTCAGAGAGCTTTCTGAGGACCAAAACTAGCAAAAATCAGGGCAGAGAATAGGAGGGAAAGGGAAATGTCTATTCAAGTCTTCTTAACAACAGTAATAATTAGTAATAATAACAACCAACAGCAGCAGCAACAATAATAAAACAGCAAGTTTCCTATCTTTGCAAATTATAGTCAAGCTACCAATAGCTCTTAGACCTGCTGTTTCAGACCTGAAATCATACTTTGCACTTCTGCTTCTCAGGTACGTGCCCAGCACAGTCACACAGAGTGTCCTGCAGCCACGGCAAAGGGAGAAGGTCAGTGCACACACTAAAAACAATGGTGTCCCAATTAAAAGATGTGACTACACGGGGGGTACTTGAACTTAGAATAACTGAACAATCCAAAATAAAGACCAAACAGGTCTCCAAATTTCTCATCCACCCACTTTGTGCACTTCACTTGGACTGCATCCTAGCAAAAAAGACAGATGGGAAAGGCAGCTCCAGGGAAGTTTCATAAACCAGCAACCCCTGAAATACAACCCCCAGGAGCAGGTTGCTCAGCCCCCAGATAAAGCAGGACAAGGGTCCCACTCCTAATTTGACCAGCTTCTCTCAAAGCCTCAGAAACACAACTGCCTCACACACTAGTCAAGTTTAAAAGTTTTAGTCTCTACAGCTGTGTCCTGAGGATTTTCCCAATGCATCGAAAGGTGATGTCAAATGTCTCTAACCTCAAAAGCTATGTAAATTTTCTATCCAAAAGTTTTTTCTCATGCAAATTGCAAGAAGTTCAACCAAACCAAGTGCAGGGTCCTGCACATGGGACGTGGCAATTCCAGTCACAAATACAGGTTGAGGGGAGAACGGCTGGAGAGCAGCCCTGAGGAGAAGGACTTGGGGGTGTTGGTGGATGAGAAGCTCAACACGAGCCGGCAGTGGGCACTGGCAGCCCAGAGAGCCAACCCCATCCTGGGCTG
>JAOTQQ010000012.1:22604004-22614732 GCA_026546715.1 Gallinago undulata | reverse complement strand
TGGGGAGGGACTGTTTATGAGGAAGTGCAGTGACAGGACAAGGGGCAGCAGTTTTAAATTGGAAGAGGGGAGATTTAGATTAGATATTAGAAATAAATTCTTTCCTGTGAGGGTGGTGAGACACTGGAACAGGTTGCCCAGGGAAGTCAAGTCTAACCCTCACCAGTGCAGCTTTGAACCATTCCCACACATATAAATAATAACAGATGCATTTATTCTATAAACATACCTTTCTTTTAAAACTGTTTAGTGACTTTTCTAAACAAAGGCTGAAAGATTTTCTTTTTTTAAGCCAATGCACATCCAAAGGCCAAACAAATGCATCTGCACACAGTGCAAAGAAAATCTGGAGTATCTACCAAGCAAAGGCTAAGGGACAGCTATACAGCCCGGTCTGTGTGGTAACTGCCATCAAGGACAAGGTTCTATTGATTTAAGTTTTCAATTGCTTATGGTCTTACCTATTAAAGGTTTATAAGCCTTTTTTTTTCTACTCAACACAGACATATGTGCAGGCCAATATAAACAAACCCATAGACAGCCAAATTCACACTGCAGGATGAAAAAGAATTCTTGCACCTATTTAATCATTCTATAAGAATTCCTTATATACTTTAATTTCCTCTGGAATTTTAATTAGATTGAAGAAAGAATGCAGGAATGGAGTTCAAGGACTATTTTTCATAGCAACAATTATTCCAGACGTAGTCTCCTCTATTACATCTTTCCAAGAAAGCCATTTTTTATAGCTCATCCATTTTTAATTTGATAAAGCCTCCGTGTTCTGTTCTCCCTTTTCAGTTGACTGCTGAGTCTTCTCCTAAGTGTTCATTTCCTAGCAGCTCCAGCACAACGAGCAGAAAAGCAACCCCCTGCTCACGCGAACAAAGACCGTCCCCCGCGGCGCGGTGTGAGTCTGGGGGCTGTGCTGCAGCACAACGCGTGCCCACCGTCACTCACACATCCCACTGCGGCCGCGGGGCACAAACTGACTCCTTTATTCCAGAACTCTGATTACTACAGCCTGCTTTTAAGTACTTGATGTCCTACACTGAGGATATTAAATAATCTCGATGCCAAATGAAAAACTTTGGCCATGCTGTTGATTTTTTGTAAATTTATGAAACCGAAATTTGAAGGTTTTGCCCTTAGAGACTAAAATTCTTTGCTCTAGGATTTCATATTTATTGTGCTAGCAACCTCTGACAGAAACTGATTTCTTGATAGTTTCTCTCCAGCCTTGAGTGCACTTGAAAACAAAACACCCATCCTCTCTAATTTCCATACTGCTCCTCATGTAATTAATCAAAAATACAGTCTAAAGTGGCTTCCCTCCCAAGTGCAATATTGCAACTGAGTCACTCGTGGAGACAGATACAAAGAGGACTGTATTTTACACCTTGTTTAAGAAGAGCCTGTCGTACTGGGAGGGTGGAAGATGGACTATAGTGATACAGCATTTAAATGAGTAAATATGCACAGGGGTGTGCACGGAGAGGCACGGGCTCTCACTGCTCATGCCTCTGGTGAAAGAGGTCATGATCCTTTAACCTCAGCACTGCTAATTTTTCATCTTCGTTCTCAGAAGAGAAATTTACCCTATCTGGTTTTCAATCTTATGAGGTCATGAGCCACAAAAGAAAATATAGCTTTTAAAAAATGGAGACAGAATCTTCCCTTACTGTACCAGAGCAGATCATGCAGATGTTTCTGTTAGGTCAGAACAAACTTGCAAGAGAAAAAAAATCCTCTCCATAACATTCCCCATTCATACGCATACTATCGGGTATTTCTTTCTGGTCTCCAGTCACAAAACACGGAATGGTCAACCTTAAACTGCCACCAACACAAAGCTGGGAAATCCTGCCCTTGCTGTCATGCCGGGGACGTTTTGCCCGGTGCCGCAGTAACCTCACCAGAGGGGATGGTTACACTCCCTGCCACAGCAGGGCCAAACCAGACATCCCACCCTTTCCTCCGGACCAGAGAGAGGTCAGCATGTGTCTGAGCTGGGCATTTCACCGGCCAGTTTACAACTCCAGCAAAGCCTTTAACACAGCTACTCAAAGCTGTTTTGTTTTTTTTTTCTGTCTTAAAAACACAGCTGAGAAGTTTGCAGCTTCCCTCTCCCGAGCCACAAGACCCACAGAGCTTCAGCATCACTGCACCCCTCCACAGCCTCCACACCCCACCAACCGTGTACCCGCAGAAGAGCTGGTACGGTCACACACAGAGCTCTGGGGACACACCACAGCTAGAGCACCACCGCCGCAGTTTCTGGAAGGATTTAAAATATGGGGATACTTGCAAGTCAGACAAGTTCGTAGTGTTTTATACACATAAATGACACACCAAAACTCGTCATCTCAAACAGCATACCGCCTTCAACAGAGGACTAACTCACATTTCATACAAAACACTTAATGGTTCGCCCGTTTCGTGTATTTAAGAGATGAAACCTTGTAGTAAAATGGAACACACAGGAATGCTTTTCTTTAAAGAATATCTTTAAAACACTTATAGCATCTTCCCAGTTTTGAAAAACAGCAACAGAATACAGTATGTAAAACAGGTAATAACTGTTTCTAATACTATTTCTCTAATCGCTGTACAATTCAAAGGCCAAACAAGTTCTTATGGACTGTGTCCACCTAAAGTCCTGTTCCCTTCCCCATCAGAGCAAATATACACTGAGCCGTTAACTGCAGGAATGTTAATTAAAAGACAAAAAGCCCATGACTACATTAACAGTGAAATTGCCAATTAGCACATGAGGCTCCCTCATTACTGCTGCTGCAGGAAATGTGAAGCCCAATGTGGACAGCAGTCATAAATATAAAAGACATTTTAAAAAAGCCAATAGGTCACATTTTCAGCATACTTTAAAAGTTTTGCTGGAATCAGTAGCTGAGAAATTGACCTACAGGAAAGAAAAATTCCTACAACATTTTGTAAAATCACCTAAAGAAAAATATTGCCATTTTCCACATCTGCATTCACAATGGTGTTCAGAGGAAAGAGTAGAAGAATACTTCCCCCAGTGTAGCCAACAGAAAGTTTGAAAAAAATAAAAATAAATTAAAATTAAAAAACAGCAAAAAGGCTAACCTTTCAGCGGACAATCCCCCTGACTTTATACTCCACATAAAGCTTCCCCATAAGGGACTAACGGATATTGAAAGCAGTCCGGGTGATGCTAGCTTCCTTTATTCTTTAGAAGTCATATTCATTTTTGTGTCCTTCAGTCTCCTTCAATCACCACTTTATGTAAGTTAATCCAGATCTCCACAACCTCAGAGCTGCTTCCATAAAGCGACTGTACTCTTCATACAGCCTGTATTTCCTCAGGTGTCTCTTTTTTTTTTTTTAAAGGTTTTGAATTCTAACTCAAAGGTCTCTTTTCAAATAAAACCGAAATACTTTCAGCATTATCTTCCTGGTGAGAACTGGAATATATATTTGTTTTTTACTTGCTCCCTTTTAATCAAGCATTTTGTTGACCATAATCAATTTCTTCGCTCAGAAGAAAAATGTGCAATTATCTACAATGAAGAAGGTCTAAGGAATAGGGTGAGGGGGAAGAAAAATCAATGGAACCATCTGTCTGACATTCCTACAACATTATAAGAGACTTGTAATTAACTGCTTGCCTACCAAAGTCTGCCAGCTTTAACTCCCCCGTGTCACTGATCAGAAGATTCTGTGGTTTCAGGTCCCTGTGCAAAATGTAACGCTGGTGGATGTAAGACAGTCCTCGCAGCAACTGAAATAAAAATAACTGAAAAAGAGGGGGACAAAAAATGACCTCTGTTAATATTTTGCATATAACCACAGGTGATTTCTTCACAATATGCAGGGTGCTTGCATATTGTGGTAACATTGTGTTAGAATTCCTCCCAAACTGGTGTAATTCCCTCCCAAATTTAAAGAATGAAATTTCCATCCAGAACATACGTACTAACCCCAGCCTCCGAGCCCTACTGGATCATAGATTCAATTTGCCTGCTTCAAAAAAGAACAGGAGCAATACAACCATGTGCAGAAGGCTCGATTTCTACCAAATTATAATTATATTCCATTTACCCATACAGCCTTAGAGATTAGGTGGTAGTCTGAAGACAGATGTGCATCTCCACTAATTATAGGGAACAACAGTAGAGGGTGGATAGGGATGGGAGATAAGGCTGGGGGATGGGACACTGGAGCTAAAACAAAGAAGAAATTAGTATTATAACCATAATGCCTGCATACCCAAGGAAATCTGCAAGTGTCACAGGCTTTCTCCTTCAAAGTTTTTTTTTTTTTTTAATTGGAGTGGCTTATGTATTTTTCATTAGGAAATAACAATTCTCACAGAATCCAAAGATGACTTTTGAAACCTAATTATAATAGACTTCAAGGTAAATTTAGACAGGAACCAATTCATCCCCCATGTTTCTTTTAATCCTTCACTGGACTCTACAAATGCTTTCCTAGACCTAAGCGTTGATATTGTGTATTTTTGTAATTTAATTTACAAACAGAGAGCTGGATGATGGAAATCTTTTGTCCTTCCCTTTTCATCTCCTCTAGTATCGTTCTCCTGCATTCTTACTGCACCTGCTCTGAAGGGCTGCAAGTGTTACCCTCCTGGGTTTTGTCAATACAAAGGGTGAACGATCATTCAAAGGAGTTTTCTTGGCAGTTTTGAAAAATCTCCCCAAATATACAGACCCTGAAATATTTTAAAAAATACTAGTTTCCAAATGAGAACACAACAAGCCTTTGCAAAGCCTAATACGGAGGATTGAAGAATGGACCCTGTTTTCTCAGCTCGGCAGCCGATCAAATATGCTCCATCAGGAGGTGTGGAAACCACACCAAAGATTTGGGAAAAGTCACATGAGAATTTCAAATTAACTTGCAGCACAAGCATCCTATTTAGTGATAGCTGAAGTGAGGAGACATTATAAAAGGGGTTACAGAATCTTATTATAGAAGAGAATAAAGGCTGACATGAAAGGAACAGAAATGTCATGTTACTGAAGTTGAAATGAATTTAATTGCATTTCATTTTTTCCCCGAGTGCAGACACAATACACTGTATGTTTAGCTATTTAGCCAGGCCACAAAGAGCCATATCAATCAACTTCTTGCCAGGGCTCCGTCTAACAATGTGCGCAGGAAACCCAAGAGCAAAATGCAGAAACGAAAGAATAGCAGGAAAGTCATAAGTAACACACACAGCCCTTTCTGAATTGTGGTTAAAATGGAACTCATGGTGCACACAAACTATTTCAATAAGGGCAGAAAGCAGAAACAGATTTCATCACAGCCTTAAAATATAAACTAAATTCTATTAAATGCCTTAAAAATTAGTGAGGTTTTTTAATAAAAAGATGGAGAAAATATCCTGTTTGCTAGGCTTAATCAATGCTATTTAACTTCAAACACTATTTTTAAATATGCAAAGAAATTTCAATTATCGTGTTATCTTACAGCACTGTAATCTTCAGAACTCAAAACATTTATTAATGTGGGCTTTCATTTGGCTTTAATGCAAAAAATTGAGTGATTTGACACAACTTCCTAAGGAAAAAAATTTGAAAAAAAATTTTAAAAAATTAAAAAATTTCCCAGCTAAACAGAGTAAATGGATACTCTGGAGGACAGCTTTGGAATATAGCTTTATTCCAGACTTGTAGACATGTTGTACTCATCAAGTATTTCCGCAAAAGTCAATTAGTTGACTCACCTCCACTGTATCAATTACTTTCTCCTTGGAGGAAGATCATGAAGAGAAGGAGAAAAAAATATCTCTGATTTTGTTACAGGGTAAACTCGGGTACTGCTTTGTTGCCTTCTCTTTTCTCTTTTCTCTTTCCTCTTTTTCTTTGGTAATATTAAATGTGAAAAGATTTTAGTAGAAAAACAAGCTTAACCCCTGGCAGTAGAGCATTCTGCAAACCACAGGCCCTTCGGGATTCCTTAGGAAGAGACAGTAGTAGAAGAGGCTCTCCATTCCCAGGGTTCCTCACTCCATAAAAAGAAAAGACAAATCAGAAAGAATAATTTCTGATGCCCAAGGAAACACTTCTGCCTTCTTACAGTCACGTTCCCTCCCCTGTCTTTGAGGAAAGCCCTCTCCAAGAAACCCTTTCCTTCAAGGCTATCTGCATTCCCTTCCCAAGGACAGAAAGGAATGCCAGATGAGGTATCACCACCTCATACCCATAGACCCCATCTGAAACCAGCAGAGCACCTATCATGGTCGTACTCTGAGCTTCCTTGCTCCTTCCTCCAGCTTGCTCAGTTGTGATCACTGTTTAATCTCAGCCTGGTCCTTCTGCGGTGGGTTTTCAACAAGCAACTCAAATGCATTTCCCCAAGGTCACGGGATGGCAGCCCTGTGGACCGAAGGACGACTCTAAAAGAAGTCAATGGCAAATTCCATACGCATTTCAATGGGTTGGTTGTGAGGGTAGAAACGATACAGAGTCATGGTTCTTGAGCTTTCATGTAGTAACGTTAATTTTTGCATGGTCTCACACAAGGCTGCGTAAGTGTCAAATAACCTGTAATTAACAAACTAGGACATCCCTCATGTACGGCTTGTAGCTTATTAGTAAGAACAGAGGTTTTGGTGACAAAATGAAAGATTTACAAAATGACAAGGGTTGTTGTGATAAGAGCTGGAAAAGACATAAAAGAGGAATGGGATTTGTCTCTAGAAGTCAGGTTTTTAGCAAGGCTTAACATTTAGGAGTCTCCACACTTTACATGCAGACCAAAAGAACTGTAATACTTGTGTTTCAGGCTTTATTTATTCTAGCCATGAAAAAAATGCCTTTTTTCTCCTCACAATTATGCAGCTCTCACTTTAGTGAGCAACGTATTTTAATGGAAGAATTTTTTATGTCAGTGAGAAAAACGCATGCAGGTCAAAGCTAATTTGGGGTTTATGGACTGTGGTATTAAAAGAATATTAGCAGTTCTTAGAACTTAGGAGAGAAAGGAGTCAAGTCCACAAAAACGTTAGCACCCAGACAGTCTTTCAAGGGTGAGGGCTGGGTAGTGACTTGAGCTACATCCAACATTTGACCAGACGCCCGTTTAAACCAATTACATTTTCTGAGAGACCTGCCAGCTGCCTGGGTGACCAGCCCTGCTTTCATGGTGTCTTCCACGAGCCCGGGTGTGTGCACAACCTACACCATTACACACACATCTGACATTCGGAGAGATGGCTCGTGTGCCATGGAACTCTTGACAATCTTGTTGGCCTCTGAACGTCACAGAGGATCTTGAGCTCTTCCCATCCAAATGAGGTTATAAACTAAACACTGACACAGGTCACCCAAGACACATCTAACCAGCAGGAGTGACGGGAGTTAACACCTCCTGACTTAGGTTCAAGAAAGCTCTGATGAATCTGATGATAACGGATGCTCATCAAGTACAGGTGATCTGTGTAGAAGTGCTCAGATGACTCCACACAATCGTCCTCCATTCCCAGAGATAGTAGAGAGTTTCTGGCAAAGGATATTGGGGTAAATGAAAAGCAGAAAGAAATTCACAACATGCCCAGACAGATTCTCAAGAAAATGCAGTATTTCCACACAGTGTCTGCTGAGGCATCAAGGACCTCGATGCCAAGAAGGATGCTGCCCAAGAGAACAGACTAATGCAGCTGGGGGGGGGGGGGGGGCTTTACAAAATAAGGAACTGTCTTTCCCCGATGGTACAGAAGGATTTCTGAATGATTTCGTGCACCTGAGCTCCCTTATCACACGTTGTACTGTGGGAACAAAGGACCTGGCCCCCAGACACAGAAGTAGGCAGCTACGTGGAACCTTTTAGTCTATAGGAGATGCACAAAACTCTTGGCTCTACTCTCTCTGCAGCAAGGGACTGCAAAAGGAGCTGAGGTAACCGGGACCAGGAGTTCACAGCAGTTCAGAAACAAGCTGAAAGCAAGATTGGATTAAAGTGCCAGTCCTTCAGCAGGCTCGTATCGCTGTGTTAGCACAGTTCCTTTTGGGAAGTGACACACAATACTGCACAAGCTTTATCATCACTCATCACTGAGAACACACGTGTTCCTGCTTGCTGTACGTATCAAAGCACACCAGCTGGGATCACGTCATCATCTGAGCCCCCTTGTGTGTATTCAGCATCAATCGATACCGCACTCAGCCTTAACAGGCCACCGAATGTAAAAGAAACCCAGCCCAGGACACCCCACTCACGCTTGTGACCAGCGTCCTCCCCCTGTCACCCAGAGGACAGGGGGACAGTCAGTTCCTGGCTACTTACAAAGGCTAAAAGGGGTAATAAACCCCCACAGTACGTCTCACAGCCTGGGAAATCAACACGAAAACAACAGAACACTCAGTTTCTGTCGGAAACAACAGAACGCTCAGTTACATTGGGGTTTACTGGGTTGGTTGGGAGTTTCAGATCTACTTGTTTTAAACCACAAACATAAGAGAAAACCACCCGGCAGTGTGTATCAGCACAGAGACAATGAGACATGTCTCTTGTGACTTCTGCTAGCGTGGCAAAAGCTCATCAAGCACAATCTTTTTTATTGCTGTAAGTTTGCTGTTCTTTTCACTCCTCACCACCAGGATAATACCCACAAGATAAAATCCAACTTTTCCCGTCAACAGCGTCCTGGGGAAACACTGAACTTTTTAGCTCAAAGCTTTGTGGACTCTCTAGCTTAAATTGTCAGAAGAAGAAATTCCAGGAACAAAGTGTTGACTTGAGATAAATTTGCATCCCTAGGAATAGAGGATCCTATCTGAATAAAAAAATATTAGTCATCTGAATCAGTGTTATTTTCATGATCATAATAAGCTTACCTCAATAAAGGGTTCCCCTATCTGACCTCCCTGGAACCAGCTGCATTCTCCCCAAAAGAAATTTAAAATAATTCACTCCAAAATGCATTTATAGAGGTTTCTAACTTGCTCCTGCATTCCTTACCTGAGAGCCTTAGAAACAATATCACACAGAAATGCACAGAATTACAGCCAATGGGAATGCACACACTATCATTACTTTTAAAAAGATACAGGTTTTTCCACTTATTTGCATCAGAACTGTATAGTAAAGAGACTGGAAAGTGTTAATTTGCTAACTTCTATTCTCTTTAATGTTATTTTAATATTTTTTTTGTCCCCTCTGTGTACTACTGTAGTCATTTGCAATGAGGAAGGTGTGCTTAATTAACTGAGCATAAAGACATAGTGGCAACTGATGTCTCACCAATTTTAAAGACAGTGGAAAAAGTGTTTTCTTCATGCCTACGATATTTACGTATTTTTTTTTTGCCATATGTGAATTGTACGGATCAAACAGACAATGAACTACACAGGCACACACGAGGTACGAAAGTGACATACTTCTAGCATGAATTTTAACATCCTGATAAAGATTCTGCGTTTACTGTTCACAGTTGTGCATATTATCAAATCATTACTTTAAATGTCAAGACTGTCACAGTGAAAAGCTGATGCCATATTTAACGTCTGATAACTAAAAAGTCTAATTTAAATAATCAATTCTCAATGCCATGTGTAAAAGACAACCTTAATTTGGCACAACATTATTCTGCCTGCTGTACACCTGCTTGTTTGCTGAACGCGGAATGAAAAATAGCAACTTCTCAACCACATTAACCAGCAACGCTTCCTCCTTAGCATATCTGTTGAAATAATATTTTTATTTCAACTCAACGTCAGCAGCATCACTAATTTCAGCGAGAAGGAGAAAGATTTCAAAAGCATGACATTAGTTAGATTTGCTTCCAGGCTGATAAAATTTAAAGGACCACCATAGTAGGTATTCACCTTGGAGTAAAAGAGTGTTTTTTCCGATCTCCAGTGGGTCAATACAACAGGTGAAACAAGACCCAAAAATCCATCACAGCTGGATATGTTATCCTGGTTTAATTGCCCAGTTTCTGTGTACCTGAGCCATGGCAGTCAACCTTTGGTCAGACACCTCTAGTTACACACAGGCACTCACAGGTCACAGCTTCCCCTACATCACTGTCACACCTTGGTCACACACGGCTGCAGGACTGGCCGGGTAATTACACACTCCTCTCCCACAGAAAAGGGGGACCAAGATTTACTGCTTGCCCTCAGTCTTGGAAAAACTGACAAAGATGTCTTCAAAACAAAAGAAGAGAAGATGAGGCTGTGCCTGCTAAACAGAGACTTAATAACCAAATACAGTATATTCATATAGAGTTATAAATAACTAGTAGTTAACATAGAATCATAGAATCATTTTGGTTGGAAAAGACCAAAGTCCAACCATCAACCCTACTCTACAAAGTTCTCCCCTACACCGTATCCCCCAACCCCACATCTAAACGACTCTTCAACACCTCCAGGGATGGTGACTCAACCCCCTCCCTGGGCAGCCCGTTCCAATGCCCGACCACTCTGCCTGTGAAAATATGCAGGCTGGTTAATTACCAAACACACAAATACAATTGTGTATTGGGAGCTAACAGAGTTCAGAGAATATCAGAGTTCAGAGAAACAGGGCTGGAGCACCTCCCCTCCGAGGACAGGCTGAGGAGCTGGGGTTGTTCAGCCTGGAGAAGAGAAGGCTCCGGGGAGACCTTATAACAGCCTTTCAGTGTCTGAAGGGGCTACAGGAGAGCTGGGGAGGGACTCTGTGTCAGGGCGGGCAGCGACAGGACAAGGGACAACGGTATTTAACTGGGAG
>JAOTQQ010000012.1:22578180-22602070 GCA_026546715.1 Gallinago undulata | reverse complement strand
TTCAAGGCCAGGCTGGATGGGGCTTGGAGCAACCTGGTCTGGTGGGAGGTGTCCCTGCCCAGGGCAGGGGGTTGGACCTCAGTGATCTCTAAGGTCCCTTCCAACCCAAACCATTCTACGATTCCATGATTCTATGAACTGCTTTCTGTTAATTTCCCTTACAGCTGACAAAGATGTTGCAGATACCTAACCACATCTATGCCAGCAGGACACTTGGTTTAACATTCCCTGGGATAGGTATTTTAAAACCAACTTCAGATAATAACAACATCTCAACTTCACACACAGATTCTTTGGAAGGTTTAAAACCTGGTGTTATTTGTAAGACCTGGGCCTCCATACTCGAATTAGAAAATTCTGAAATCGTTACATCTGAATACATATATATCACTAAAAATGCTAAATATGCCTAATATTTTAGGAAGCAATATTCTTTGTTTGCTTAAACATACTTTCCCAAGATTCCTGAAACTGCCAATTGAGATATTCTTCTTCATAATTCCACATCCTTACAGTATTCTGCTTACTCTTTATTTAAAGTATTTAACTGACAGTAAATAGCCTATTTGAAACCACAAGAAAGGCAATGTCAAGCACAACACCCAAGGGGACAGCAATATGTGTGTCCATCAAAGTAATCTGCATTTTATTCTATTTACAATTCTTCATCTAAAAGTAAGCCTGAGGGAACACCCATTGTCTTCAGTTTGTAAATACAGTGAAAATTCAGAAATATAATTAGGGTGAAGATGTTCTACGGAAACCAAAACATAAGTAAATAATGGCTTTGCTCCTGCATCCCTGTAAAGCACTTTTTACAGGAACTACTGTATAATATTATTTGGAAAAAGAAAGATGTGTGATTATGTGGGTTTGCATTTCTAATAACTGGCAACAAGCCAGAAAGGAATATCCATCAGTAGGCAATATTTTCCTCGAGAACCAAATTAAAAGGCAGGGTGTCTTTTGTCATACTGGGAGACCATCAATGGCTCAGTCCCACGGGCTAGCCCCAGAGAGCTGAGACTAATTTATTGCTACTGGAATGTAACTGCTGAATTGGAAGATTTTTTTAAATGGATTTAGGGATCACACAAGCAGTGATTCTGAACAAACACTGTCTAAAAGTCTTACTGAATGTAATTCCTGAAGGACCAATAGGGGCTGGCAGGGAGAGGAGGCTAATTACCATGGCTCGGCTCAACCCTTAAGAATCAGCTGTAGCTCCACACACACAGCTCTGTCCAGAAGCTAAAACAGGTGGCAAAGTCTCAGAACCAGACTGACATGAGTTGACAAAGGGAGTACAGTGCAACAAAGCACTGGGATATTACGTAGGAACCACCTTCCCTCCTCGGCAGGGAGAGAGGAGCGCCGGGTTTTGTTTCTGGGAGCTGTCAGCGTGTGACTGGGCTCTGTCCTCCCAGCTGGGGACACCCCTCTGTCGGGAGAAGCAGCATTGTCACTCGTGGCTGCGAGAGCAGGCATTCTGCTGAAAACTCCAGGCAGGCTGCTTCAGATCTTAAGTGGCAGGAGCTCGAATCATCAGGCTAGCTTTGAATAATTACTGCATCAATTAAGGCTAGCCTTAGCTGCTGGCCCGGCAAGACAGTCTGCTAAATATATCTGATCAATTTTCATTAATATTATTCAACAGATTAAAAAGAATTTCAATAGTCCAATGGGATTGCTCATCATAGGAGAGTTGTTTCATCTGCTCCAACTTCCCTATGTTTTTTCTCTTTTTGTCCCAGTTTCTTTTTTATTAATAGCCTGTCTGAACTCTAACGAGCGTTAACCAGCAGCACATCAGGACTCTGCAGGTGGCTACTCAGAGTGTTCCTAAGGTGTCCATCAGGTTCAGAAGCTTTGCTGAGTGCTGTTAGATGGTAAAGGGAGCCCCAGGGATACCTGCTGTGGGATGGGAAAGGGAGCCCCAGGGATACCTGCTGCAACATTTAACAGGGAAACGCTGCTGGTGCAGCTCCCTCTGCAGCTCCTGTTGGACGGACAGGGTCCCTCTGAGCAGCAGCGAGTCGGACCCTCTGCCCGAGGCACCGCAGGGACCGCCCGGACCCCGCACGGCACCCGCAGCTCCCGCGGCCTGAGCCCACCCCAAACCTCAGGGAGACAGATGGAAAACTAAATGAAACACAAACCCGGGCTTTGAACGTGCATCAGCACAGGGAACCCAGCTGAGGAAACCGAGCAGGGAGGAACGCCTACACGTTTCGGTGGCTGCACCGGAGAGCGGGCTGTGCCTGCCCGCACCGCGCACACGGCCCTGTCCCTGCCCGCACCGCCCCTGCCCGCACCCGCACACGGCCCAGCCACGGCCTGGCGTTCCAGGGATGCTGTCTTTCAGTACACACAGCACGTGCTTTCCAAAAGAATTTCATTTATTTATTTTTAGTTCGGCCAAATACACGCACAAAGGAAGAATTTTTCTGATTTCTTTTTTTTTTTTGGATGGCAGCCATTCTCATCTAACTCCTATGCTGTAGATGCCACTTTTAAAGTGAAAGAACACATAATATAAATTAATCGACATTATACAACTAGTTGGTGTACAACAATGTTCAGCTATTGGGAAAAAAATTATTTCTTCTCAAAATACTTTCTTTTGTTACGCCAAATGAGCCTTCTAAGTTTTCCAGGAAAGAGAGATCTATTTTTTTCCCATTAACTTCTCAATTTCAAGAAACTAAATACTGGAATAAAGCTCTCAGCATGACACATGAAGATTTAAACACTTCCAAAGTGGAACAACAATGGGACTGATGTCCAAGTGCAAGTGTACAGATACCACGTGGGTGATCTGTGTACACACCCAGCACACTGCATCTCCGACTGCCTCCCACTGGATGCTAATTTGGCCGACTTCCCAGAACATAACTGCATCAAGTCTCTACCAATCTATTCTTCCATTAAATCCTGCTAATAAACTCCCTCCTTGATGATGATTCTCAGTATCTACCTTAGAAGGAAAAAATTTTTAAAAACTGCAATCAGCTATGAAAATGTTTCCTCAAAGTAAGCGAGCAAGAAGATTAAGGCAGATTTTATAGGGTCAGATAAAAAGCAGTGCATTCAGGTAACACAGCTCCTGACAGTTCCCTCGCACTCACTGACCCCCCCCTGAAGCACCGACAGCCCCGAGCACGTTTAGGGGGGTTTGGGCAGAAAATGTCTGAAGGGAGGGGAGGGGTTGCCAGCACTGCAGCAGCACTCACTCCTATATTCTGGCTCTCAATCAGTTTTACAGACTTCACTTTTGTGGGAATGTTCAAATAACGGCATTTTTAGTTATTTTGTAAGAAAAAAATATTTTAAAATACAGTTCATATGCCAATCATTTTCCCTTTAGCTAATAATAATCAGTTTCTATGGAACAACTGACAAGACATTTTACACAAAGCTACTGTTACTGTGTTTGTTTTGAATGTGTGCTCTTTTTGACTCTTACCTTCACATTTTCTGGATGAAGCCCTCCAGGGTGTTTGTCCATGTACTGACATAAATCAGTGTGCTAAAAGAAAGTCAGACGGAAAAAAGTGAATTAATATCTGTATGACTGCAGCAATAAATATCCTTCTAAGAAGGAGTGGACAGAACAAATGGAAAATAAGGAGATTTTTCAGGCACACATGCACACACACACCTGTACCTTTACATTCCATTTTATTTAACAACCTTGGTAACCGATACAACTATTCACCAAACAAATTATTTTTTCTTAACATTCTGTATATAGTAAATTAATTATTTGAATTTTATTATCATTTCACACCTTGTAAGGATACTATCACCATCAACACCATCAAGGTAAGATCTGGAGGGAAGAGAAGATCCTAAAGGAAGAACCTCAAATCTGCTCCCCTTAATTCACATTAAAACATTGCCTGTTAAATAGAATTTTATGGCGATTCTCGAGTAAGATGGGTTAATGGTTTAGAAAATACATCTGAGAGGTATTGCATATCAGAGTACTGAATGATACTTTCCAGCTGTGTAAGAAACATATCTTATGCACATATGCAGCCAATAATTACAGATACTTTAGAAAACCACTGGAGACTCAAAATATTCAGTTTTAACTTCAGTTGCCTATATTCCCTGCAAATATACCATAAAATCTCTTCAGAAAATAAGCAGGCTTGCAATGTATAGATTAATGTTATTTTTAATTAATAGTTATTTATTGCTTTTACAATGAAAACATTATTTTCTCTGAATTTTTCTTCACTTTCCTACAGGTCAGCAGCACACTCTCTGTGCGGTGGCACGTTGCTTCTCTGATTTGCCTGCACTACTCAGCTCCTCAATTAGTTCAGAATAAATGAAGCAAAAATACGCGCTAGATTAACCACCAAAACCTCCGAGACTGACTCTGCCTTGCACACCTGGTTTCTGAACACATCTGGCAAAGATCATCCAGCATTCCTCGAAAAGCGACCTGGCAATACCTGCCTGATGTACAGCCCCAGTATGGGCGGTTTCAAGGTGGGAGCTTTGGGCAAAAGCTGCCTTCCCCATGGCAGAAGGGGTTCTCCGGGCAGCACTTCCAAGCCCAGGAGCCACTCTCTCCTGTGCCCTTTTGCGGAGTCACACGGACACACAGGAAGGTTCACATCTTGGACACAGAACCCGTGCTGGCCACAACTGCTCTGTATAATCACAGAACCACCTCGGTCGGAAGGGACCTTTTAAAATCATCTAATCCAACCAATAATCTTCTCTTCTGAAGGCATAAACTGCAAAAACACACCAAGCACAGAGAATTAACACTGCAATGACAGGGGCTGTATAGTTGATTAGGTCGTGCACCAGTCCACCTTTTTTTGGGAATTCTGACCCAGCTTCAAGAGAAGCCTTGGCTGCAGGAAGTCATTGAGCATCGGAATGAAGAGCGTGAGTCTCCTGAGGGCAGAGGGATGCTCAGAGGGGCAAACCACACCACATACAACACAACACAGCTCCTCCCAAAACACAGGCTTCGGCGAGCAGTACTGCCATTAATAGTTAACACAGCAGTGAGTGCATTTACAAAGAAAATGAAAAAATACACCTCTACCAGTGGATAGTTACTGTCAGGGAAGCACATTTTTCATCAAGTCAATGATTAGCTTAAGGACTTAGTCCTAGTTTCTGTAAAATCTTTAACCACTTCAGGTTTGTATTCGTCTTCTCCCGAGGGGCAATCTCTAAAGGCATAATTCTTAATTACAAATGGCATTTTTTCTGATGCTTATTACTTGACCAAATTTGAGGCAATTTGCAAAATATAGCTCTATGCCACCCACACCAAAAAGGCTACCCATTCTCCAAATTCCAAGCCCATGCTGTAAGGCTTGAATATTTACAACAGGGCTCCTGCAGCTACAGGTTTAAGATATCTTGGCCATTTTGGCTGATATTAAAAGGTAAATATAGGAAAGCCAAGGCAGACTTTAATATCTCATTTCTTCACACAGTTGTAGTTTACCAAATCACACACGAACATCATGGTTCCAGCACACACAGCTCCACGTCCTGGAGAAGGCTCTGTGGAGCCTCTGTGCTATCTTCTCTCAGTGAGTTAAAAGACAAACCCTTTCCCCAGTGCACATCTCAAGGAACCAGACCTGCACTGGGAAACCACTGACCCTTCCTGGGGCAGACAGCACAAGTTCTGATCAGAGCAGAGACCGCACAATGCCTCCTAGGACAGGGAAGAGAAAATTCATGCTCAGCTATGCTAGTTCTATCATCCCCCTGTTTCCAAAGTGGATGTAGAAGCGGATCAGAGTATGCCCAGCTTTGATCCAAACTTCAAGGAATTTCGAATATTTTCCTCCCTATGATGGAGACAATCCTACAGCTACATGAAAATGAGGGAGAGGTTAAGTTACTTATCCAATATAACTGCTCAGAATCTAAATAAAAATCAACAAAGTTGTAAAAGGATTAAACAAAATCAAGCTTGGGTCGAGGAACAAGAAAAAACTTCAAAGTACCAAAAAAAGAAAAACCAAAACCAAAACAAAACAAAAATGGAAAACACACACTTGCTCAGACTCTTTGCAATGTCTGTAACGTTTTTCACTCCCTTCTCCCCTACACCATCAACTACCCTGACAATACCCCAAAAGGTTTCATTGCTCTTATGACATACTGTCTCCAGGCTCCCATGAAGACATGAATTGGGGTTTGCTTCAAACTTGTGGTTGTGTATATGAAGGACATTTCTATTCAGGAGGCTCTGGTTTATGTTAGCAGACACATGTGTGTTTACATTTGGGAGAATACTGTGCATAAGCATCTGCCGAAGGGAAAAGAATGCAGGCTGATGTTTATACAGCCGAAGCAAGGTTTATACACATTGCATCCTACTTTTGGAAGGGAGAGTATGAAAAAAAAAAAAAAAAAAAAAAAAAAAAGAAGAGACAACCTTGCTGGTTCAGACTCCTCCCTTCTCCCCTTGAAGAAAGAATTCTAATTATGAATAGATAAGTAAAGCACAAGCTACAGATGTCCTCAGATACGCTCCTGTGCTTTGCTTTAACATCAACTATTTTGCTCGACTATCTGGCTCAGAAATCAGAGACTCTGCCACCAAACAGAAATGTGTTCAGACAAAGGGCAAGACATCTCCTTTAAACGGCGCGGCTGGTGACTTGAAATGAGCTCTGCTTTGCCAGCCCTCTTCCATAATAATAATGGGACTGTCTTTCTCTTCTAATTAAATTAGTCGCTTCTACTTCCCGTGCAATACATTTTCTTTCCCTCCTCTTCCTCAGACACGATAAATCTCCATGTGACTTAGCTGTCCCATAATTCTACTTAATTGGTTTCAGCTGTCATTTTTGAAGCTGAAACGCACAGAGAGCCCGGGGCTCGTGAATGGAACAGGAAGTGTTTCCAGCTGCATTCCCATCATGTAAAACCAGCACTGTGAAAGAATCCTTCCATGAAGACAAAAGCGGGAGTATTTGGCTGGAAGCAGTGCCGTCCTGCAGCAGACAGATTGCACTGCTCCACCGAGGCTGTTCTGCTCTGCTCAGAGGAGAGCACACATTATTTATGCCCTAGCGGGTTTACTGACTAAAATACTTTCCCTTTTGTCACCAAAACATTCTCAAATCGATAATATAATTTACCAATAAAAGCACAGGCAGTAGGAATATTTGAAGTGACAGGAGGACAAAGAAAAGTTAATTCTATTTAAATGGCACGCCTCTTCCAAACTAAGCACTCTGCAGATTACTGCACCACAGTTTAAACTAATTTCATGTTGCTGGTAATTTCAAAAGCGCCGTGGACTCTCATTTCCAAGTATTTCTATGGCTTTCTATAATTCAATCTTTTCCCCCTACGAGCCCAGAGAGCGTCAGCCACGCCAACAGAAAATACCCTCCGAGCCATCTCTGGGGGATTCCAAAGCACCTTCCAGAACATCAGCAGAAAGCACCGGCAGCAGCTGGGCTGAACAGCGGGGGAAAGGTATATAGTAGGGATTCGGGAAAGGACAAAAACACCCCACAAGACACCTTTAATGAAAACAGTTTTGCTAACAGCTGTTTCTTGTGCCTTAGATTTCTCTCACACAGTCAACAAAGATAAATATACTTCAAAACATATGAACAATACTATATAGAAGAGGAGGTTGGGCGGTGGGAGAGTGACACGATAAATATACAAACCTACTTGAAAATCCCAGAGAGAAAAAGGAATGCAGCGTTGTCTTGATTTTTGGTTGCCAATAGAAAACATGTATTTATTTATTGGTACAAAGTCTCTGTTCATTGCACATAGGAAAATCTGGTCTGTGACTCAGATCAGGGAAGAACTGATGAATGAACTAAGAGACCTTCAACAAAAAACACCTTTCCAGATATACCAGTTTATCCTCTTCCTTATTCTCTGGTTGCCTTAATAATTGCATCAGCCTTGATTTCTTAGTAAATCACTTTAAAAAAAACAGTGAAAACTTAATTTAGTGAGATTAATTTAACAGACGAATGACATCTCAAAAATCAGTAGGAACTCCTGTTTGGTATGGACAAAGCCCAGCAGCAGATCATCAGCTTGTATGAACTGCAATATAATCCCCAAAGCCAACAGGGTTGGGATAACTCCGGCTGGAGACCCCCCGGTGGGGGGCACGGGGGGTACAGACAGACGGGCACAGCCGAGCTGCCACCACAGCCTCTGCTGGGCTGGGCTGCAAAAAAATGCCATCTTCAGGGCAGAAAAAAAGCAGTGCAAGCCTTTCTCTAGAAGCTTTGGCACCCTCTGCCAGACCTCTCCTGACACTGCCTGAGCGCACCGTTTCTCTACCGTGCCTCTTAATCCCAACACGATCACAAGATTAATACAAATTTTATAGGGAAAACTGCAGTTCAGGCTGCAGGGTGCACAAAGGAAAACCGGTGCTTCCATGGGTTATATCCTCGATACTCAAAGCAGTAAAACAATAGGCCTTTTTTAGTGCAGTCTCTATTACTCAGGCTTGATTCTTGACTCCTCTTATTCACCATTCCTTAGCTATTTTTTAAATCATAAAACTATAAACATATTATAAAGATATCTGCATTACTGATCTCTATATTCTGACTCCAGGATTTTATTACTATTATCTTGCCAGAATTGCTTACCCCGAACTTTCTGTTTTTCAGGGTTTCATAGATGTACTTTTTATCAATATGATTAAATTAGTATGAAGCTGCATACTGCTAGTTCAGGAAGTGAAAAAAAAAATCTATTTTTAAGATTTAGAATCTTTATAGCAATCATCACTCTCCAAACAGTCAGGTTTGGGGTTGGTGTTTTGCTTGTTTTTTCAATCTGCACTGAATAAATCAGAGCTTCTTATTTTAAGAGGAATTAAACAGCAGTTACAAACCACATTCCTAAAGAGCCTGAGAAAAAAGTTTAATTAGATTGGACAGTCTCTAGTCCACCTCATGATACTGTCAGGCTTCACCTCAGACAGACTCTCAGACAACAAACAGAGTTTATTACTGAAATTAAAAGATAAGGAATGTGTGTGATGTCACCAGAAAATTACCGATGGTAGAGCTATCCAGAAATCTACAACACAGATATAATCAATTGCTAAAAAAAACCAACCCACCTAAAACCAGAAGGATTTTTTTTTTCATTTGTTTGAATTAGTAAAATAAACTGACAGTGTGCAAAGCACACTGCAAATCTAACCAGTATCTGTAAGGTTACAAAAAACATCAGTAAATTGTACGAAGAGTCGACATTCCCGTACCCACAGTCTCCCAATCTGCTGAACTGCAAATCTCGATTCCTCTTCCGAACACATCTGCTGATGGGTGTGCACCCTCCATAGGAAGCCCTCACCACCTCGGTGGGATCCTGCACAGTGGGGATGAGCAGGCAAACTGAGTAACACCTGGGCCCACCAGACCTGCGTGCTAGTGTAAACTTATTAGTCTAGCAGGAGTATTTTTATTTAAATTTAAAAGACAGTTTTTCATTCCTGCTGATTCCCATGTCTGGCACAGTCTTCACCTCTCGGCAAAGCACCAAGAAATCTCCTCTTGAAATCCCTTCTGAATTGCTGCCTCCTGAAGCTGATTTTGTTTGCATTTCCAGTCTGCACTTGGGCATCAGCAGCTCCTGTCTCTGAGCTGCTCATTAGAACTCAAACAGCAAGGCCTTCCCCAGAGCAGTACTGCCCCACCGCCCCTTCTCCAGAGCAGGGGACTTCCTATCTCTCTGTCTCCCTCAGCCACCGTCTGTCACCATTTTGACCGCAGTTTCAGCAGTGTAACGTGGGCCAAGCCCGGGGCACGAGGCAGTGGTTTAACCAACAGGGAATAGCTCCTTCTCCACTCAAAGCAAATGGAAACCACCAAATTCAACTGTTCCCATGCTGGGAACCCCCGACGTATCCGCTCCTCCCCGGGGGGGACGAAGCACGTTCATGGCAAGCGGGGTGTCAGCCGAGAGGGTGGCAGGAGGCATCGGACTGCTTGCAGGGCTTGACTGGCTTTCAGTCCCGTGGCTGGACAAGCACCTTGACCTCAACAGAAAGAAATTTCCTCATCATTTCTCTCTCACATCAAAGTAAGGTACTGCAGTCTCTCCAAATAAGTTTCATTCTCAATCAAGAATTGACAAGACCGCTCCTTCCTTCTTGTGCCCAGTTCCTCGGTCTCCTCTAGCGTTAAGCACCGCTGAACGCTCCGAGTGACCGGAGGTCAAAAGCTGCTCTGAACTCTACTGATTTTCCCTGCTCTCTTATCCACTAAAATAACACGGCTTTTTTGTTTGTTTTCACAAACAAGCAATGCCATTCTACCTTTAGTTTCAACACGTTCCCTAATAAAATAAATAAAAACACGAAACAAGTAATAGCTGATATTATAAAAAGTTGTAAGAAATTCGAAATTTTCAATGCAAAAAGTTTTGATCCTTTTAGGTAATGAGTGTTGACCATTTCCTTGCATAATACTTTTCTAAGATGTCCCCGACAAACTCAAAATCTCAGGTTTTGAAACTCCAACTCTGTAACTCTGAATCCTGATAAACAATATAGATCTGAATTTCCAATCAGCATTAAAATAAGAAACTCACAGGAGATGGAAGGAATATGTAACTAATGAACTTTATTACGCCAATTCATTGTATAACAACCTATTTTAGCTGCTGTAAGGAAGCAATGAGAATTAAATGTTCTTCTTTAATGGAAAGTAATTTTTAAGAAGGAAAAACATATACAAAGACTAAAATAGGCAAGGTAATTGAAAATGCTTGGCTTTAAATTACACTATTAGATTAGTCTGGAGCTTTTTCACTGGCAAGGCAGAAATAATATTTCTCATTACTCATACTTCCAATTACAAATGTAGGTGTTCTTGTTTCAAATCTTGTTCATAAATATTGAAAGCATAAAGTAAAGCATTGCTTTACAAGCTCACTTTTACATGCCAGGAATAGGACAAGCTGCTGGTTCATTTATTGATAATAATAGACTTACATAATTATGCATAATACCAAAAACCTCATCATCATTCTACCAAGCCTGTAGCAATATGTAATGGTTAGGATTGCCTTTCAGCAATTGTTTCTAAATACAGTCATCTTCCTTTTAAATAAACAAGTGATGAAACAAATGGTAGCAGCTAATAACCATTTCGGAACAAAGAGGTGTGAACCCCTCGTCACATCTCCAATATGTCCGAGATCTCACCTACGACACTCCTCGTTTCCTGGGGCAAAGCTGGCTCTAGAGGTGGCACTGGCCCTACAGCTGGCATACCCACCAGTCACACAGACTACCACCGGAGAAGAGCCTGGAGAGGAGGGGAACAAAACTTATGTGAAGAGTCATACTCCACCAGAGGACTGTAAAGCTGAAGCGACCTTTTTCATTCGGAAGTCACCGCAGTCTCAGATACCATATGCAGAATATGTCAAAAATTCACATTTTTGCTTTCAGTGAACTATTGGGAAACCTCTACCATTCATACATGAAAGACACCACCTGAGAGACTCTGTCTGGCCACCCACCAAAACACTAAACCACTGCTTGGATCAGTTGCTAGAAAGCGCTACTAAACGAGATCCCAAAGCAGTTCCAGTGGCTACCAAACACCATGGAATGAAAAGGGGCAACCACCAGTCCCCATCCAAAACAAGCAGGGAAGGGGAGCCAGGAGAAGGAGCTGCTGCGTGAAGCTCAGTCTGTGCCCAGGCTTCTCATGGGCAGCGATGTCAAACACCACTGACTGGGAGGCACAGTCCCTAAACACTAGTGAATGTCAAATACAGCAATTCTACATTAGTGTAATAGGCAAAACCACCTATTTTAGGGAGGAACATACTCTGTCTATCTCATTTATCAATCAGTTCTCAATCAGCTAAATACAGCCGCTGACAAAAGGGAATGCAAAATTCATGAGAAGTTATGCAAATAAGTCTACACCGACCGTCACGTAAGATTAAATATGAAGGATTTTCCTATGCTAATTCAGTGTATAAGTCAGGAGCAGCAGAATCACCAATTTTAAGAAAAGGAATTAAATTTTCTGTAATGTTCCTGTACCTGAGGTAAAAAAATCCATCCTGCCTGCAGGCTCCTGGAGCTGGATGTCCACAGCATGCACTGCAGGATTTCTGTGCAGATAGCCACGGTGAGTGGCTCCTCACACAAGACACTGGGCACTATCAGGTAAAAATAAAGGCACATTCACGAGGAACACACAAAACAACTCCACCTGTCTTAGGCAGAGATGTACTAAAACTGGGAATCACTGTACTTTATAAACACACTTACTGACTACAACACAGTTAACAGATAGTACACTGAGAACCTAACCTTCTCTAAACTCATTTGTTTCTTTTAAATTACACGATCTTGGACCCATCTGTGAAATACGGAAGGTTAATTATGATAGTACATTGCATAAATCCACGGCTAAATGATGAAGCAGTTCTACATAAACGCCATACGTTTGTCTTAGAAAAACTAAAAAGATTAATTAGGAGGCCAAGCCCAAGTCTTTGGAAAGTAATACTCTGAACAGTTAGATCATTACAACATGTACTATGTAAATTGAAGTTTTAATTAGTAGGTAAAACACTAGTCACAGGAAAAGAAGTAATAATACAAAATTCTAAATTGCATGCGTCAGTCTTCTTTTTTACTGACATTGCTTTAAGAAGAGACTATGCACAAACCAGTCACAACAAAAGCCGTTTAAACTTGCTACTTGCTTTTGATGAAGGAACTACCTGTCAAGAACAAGACTGAAATGTTTAAACTACATTACCCTCACCAACAGGTGAGCTACCCAATCACATCAGTAAAGAAAAAGTTCCAATAAAAAAACTAGGAAGCAAAGTAAGGAACCAGTTTTGAAAAGTCAACTGAACAGCACAAGGTCGAGCATAAAAGCCCTAGTAGCCACTTCTCCATAGCTGAATAGGCTCTAGTCCAGCCTTCCACTTTTAGCCACTCCACTACAAAAACATCACCTGCTATAGCCCCCACTCTCCTGAAGTCAGTAAAAGGTTATTCTGGTGTGATCTATAGATCACTGACAGTAAAGAGAACTTTTCCATCAAATTCTGGACCATATCCCAAACATTAGTTACTTTACTCACCACATATTCAAACACAAGTGTCAAGGTCTCCTTGGTGTGAATGATGTCATGAAGCAGCACAATGTTGGCATGTTTCAGTCCTTTCAAAAGAGAAGCTGAAAAGCAAAACATACACATTATCTTAAAAAAGACTGAAATATTTTATATTATTTGGCTTTTTTTTTTATTGATGTGGATTTTTTTTTGGACACCTGAGTTTCATAACATGACAATCAATAGTTGTACTTTAGTATCTTCTGTGTCCATGAGTTCTACACATACAGTGTATTTTAAGTGTTTGACTAACTTGTTGGTCAAACTCAACCTCACTTTGAGGCAAAAATGAGGTGTGGCTAGAGATGCTCTCCTCACGCAGCCTTCTCTAAGCAAATCACTCACATCTTATCAACCAAATACCAGATTCGCTTCTACACTCAAAGACAATTTTTTTTGTCTCAGTAAAGTGTGTCATTTCAAAACAAAGTATTTACTACCCCACACAACAGAGCTGCTTTCTAAACAAGCTGCAACATCTATCCTAAGTATAGTGTTTTAAGCAATAACTCTCCTTCCTCTCAAACATAACACAGGTTTGATGGAATCATTTGTATTAGTTCATGAGAATAAATATATGGTATTTTCTCACCATTTTTTTTAATGGTACTAGCTCATATTTTCAGACTACTGACAAATAAAGACTCATCTAGCAAGCCTCCAGGTGATCTTTTTCACTAAATTTCTTTTACAGCATAATGCATATTTAATGTTCATTCCATATTACATATCTAATGTTCCACAAGACATGGCATATTTCAGCAATATATGCTGACAAGTCATGTGTTGTTACCAATGTCATTCTGTCATTGGTGCCTTGTCATCTCATACATCTGAGCAGGACGATCAGTCATCACGGCAAAGTAAATAACAGGCACAAAGACATGCAAATGAGTGGCGTATTTCTGTAGGAATACCTACATTATTCTGTCACCTTTCTTCTTTTGTCAAAGAAAATAATGAAACACCAAACATGTCCCACTACACTACTGTGCACAATGGAAGCCAGGGGGCTTGCACAGCACTGTTACCTCAGCTTGATGGAGCACCCTCAACAGGACAGCGAGGGGAACTCCAGAGCCACCTTGCTTTGAACCGGGGTAAGTCCATATCATCTCTCATACTGGTCTTTAAGAGATTGATCTGACAAGCTGGTTACTCTAGGAAGCAACACGGCATCTGGCTGAGTCAGCGTTCCTCTACAAGCACCTTCAGCTGTGGGTGAACAGCATTGTGGAAGAAGCAGAGACCAGAAGAAGGAATAGAAGAAGCAGGAACGCTGGCAGGGGAAGGCCTGTGATCAAGTCCTAATGACCCATAACCAATGCCTGACAGCCTGACTGGTGGAGGGGAACTCGCCCGTGTGGGTTGGGAAAGGAGATCCATTGGTACTATATAAGCTGCCTGTTTGTGATAATAAACCATTCTGGTTCCATCACCCACCAGCGTCCGTGCCTTCATACGCTACACTCGGCAGCAAAACTTGGACGTTCACAGTAGGCAAAAGGGAGGTATCAAAGGGGGAAATACCACTCAACAGCTTCACAGCAAGTGTATCCCAGATACCTTGATGACAGGATTGCAGAACTGCAGGCAAGCTCCATGACCAGGATGAGGCAACCCTTTAACCTGACCGAAGAAGTGAGAAGAAATCATTCCAAAAGAGCTTGCTTTGGCCTGCTCTCCACAAGTCATGCTTCTCGGAGAGTCAGCACAGAGGAATCTTCCCTTTTTTCTCAACAGAAGAGCTACACATAATTTTCATAGGATCTCGTCTTAGAATTTGGAGAATCTCTTGGTGTAAATGCTCACAGAGTTTGGCTACATCGCGTTTTTTTAAAGAATAACAATGAAAAATTGCTACTGAAAAAGACATGGATACAAACAACGTATAATGAGAACAACTGTTCCAAAAGATACCTTCTGTGAGAACCATGAACTTTTAACCTGGGGGAGCCCCGGGAAGATTTCACCCGCAGGGATGGAGCTTTTACCAGCTCTTCCCTCAAACCTTGTCAAATGACCATCTATGCAGAGAGGCTGGGAACCCACCAGCTGCCTCCTAGCAGAGCCCGTGTCGAACTGTAACAGGATCTATGGCCTCTGTCAGCTTTTGCTATTCAGACCATCACCCGAGGCCTTTAATCCCTACAGTTGGCCATGACTTTGTTGCTAAAATCTGTACGTGGGTCACTAAAGCTCAAACAGAACATTGGCAGCAGCTTACCCTGAGGCCATTGCAAATACTGGCTTTCCTCGTCAGTCCCTTCCCCCACTCTTATTTATCTTCTCTAATACCCAGTTCTCATCTTCTACAGCCCCAGTATCTGCTGTGCACTACAGGAACCACACACCATCACCTGCACAGCGAGATGGCCGTTTGCACCATTAGTCCTAGGGAAATACAGTAGATAATATAGCACACAAAGCAAAATCATTTTAATTGCACTAATTTTACACTGTGGAAATAAGAAGCAATTCCACAATGCATTTATATTGTGAGAAACCAAGCATAACTGGTGAAAGTGAAAGAATTACCCCGTGTGCTCTTCTACCAGGTCTCTTACCAGTGAGAAACTGCTTTGTGAAAACTGCTCTGTTTCTTAAAAAAAGGACAAAACAGGAAATAAGGAAAAAAAGAAAAAAAATTGTCTGAAATAGGAAAGCTGTTTCTTCCCCCATGGAATACTTTAAAAGCAAAATGAAATATGAACTGATGATGCTCGGTGGTTGTTTTTCCGGAAACATCCCCTTTCAGAACAACCAACCAATACACCTCCTCTTTTGGGGAAGTTCTCACTCGAAGGGGATAGAACTTTGGGTGAACTCCACTAATTCAAAGACAAAACCCAGAAATTCATATCCAGCACAAAGAAAAAGAGTCCAAGGAATCTGTCAGCCTGAGACAATCTGACTTCACCTTCGAGGCTGCCACTGCAGCTGCTGCTGAAGCTCAGCGAGAAGTCAGGGGCTGCTGTGCCTGGCGCTGCTTTTAGAACAAAATAATTCTCCCAGTAAATGCCATCTCCACCTGGTGATTATCACCCACAGATTTCACACAGACTTGTCTTCTTTTAAGATAAAAAAGAATAAAACTGAAAGCAGCTGAAAAAGCATTACAACAACTCACAGAAGTGGGAGCAAGATACTAGTACTTACTGTATCCTAGCATGGACTTTTAAAATAAACATTACATAATGCTGCTTACAAACTGCTGGCATTCTTCTTTTATCCTCAACCTAAGATAAACAGATGGCAGCATTTTTAATTCATTTCCCTAAGGAGTTTTGAGGGAGCACAGCAGCAAATGATGCTAAAATGTTTTTTAAAAACACTTTGGACAAAATATTATGTGCATTTGAATGGGCAGGTGTTTGCTCTGTCACACGTGTTTGCACATTCCATTATAGCAAATTCTAGCAGTAAAGAACAGGTCAGAGGAATTGGTGACATATTTCATTAATCAATGACATCCAAAATGATTGTTTCTGTGGCTTGTACAGAAGTTCGTGACCTGAGCCACTAAAAGTGCCAACACTCAGCCCTTCTCCATCAAGGGCTAATAAGCGTATTTGCATACCTAAAGGAAACACGCTGTATTTGCTTGAATAACCATCACAGATTTCTCCTCCAACAAGGGGATGCTCTCATGTATTACAAGTTTCTGCCAAGCTGCCTTATTGCTTGTGTTGGTCAAGGAGCTTTTTGCTGTTCCCAGATGAGTTGGGTTCTTAAAGTACTCTCTCTCCACGAGCAAGCCAAGCCAGATGGACTGCAGCCAACTCCTACACAAAACCTGAGCAGCATCACTAAATCAGGGCTTTGCTCCCCACAGGGCTTACAGCATCAGCTCAAGCCTGAGCTCCATTGACAAAGCCTTGTAACTTTCAGACCAGCCCTGAATTTACCTCAAGAAGGCTTGGAGTTCTGAAAAAGTCCTTTCCAACACGTCTAAAAGTAGCATTTCACAGCTGTCTGTCAAAATCAACAAAGAGATGGGGAGGGATTCTTTGTGAGGGGGTGTAGTGATAGGACGTGGGGTAATGGTTTTAAACGGAAAGAGAGGAGATTTAGATTAGATATTAGGAAGAAATTCTTCACCGTGAGGGTGGTGAGACCCTGGAACAGGTTGCCCAGAGAAGCTGTGGCTGCCCCATCCCTGGAGGGGTTCAAGGCCAGGCTGGATGGGGCTTGGAGCGACCTGCTCTGGTGGGAGGTGTCCCTGCCCAGGGCAGGGGGGGTGGAACTAGATATCTTCCAACCCAAAGCATTTTATGATTCTATCAAAAGCAACTACTACTATCAACTCCCAGGAGACATGCAGGAAGAACTTTTCACTAGCAGCACCAAAAAAGATGGTACTTTCAGGCATGGCAAGTACATTAAGCTTGAACTTTAATTACAGTCCTTGGATCATCCTAGCACAATTAATTCGGTCTTGCAAATCCTGACTACCTCTTGTTCTCACTTTGTGAAAAATTGCAAATCTCCACTGTGGCCCTAGATAAAAGAATCACCCATGATATGATATTCCAGTGACCTGGATGCTTTTCTCAGCAGTAGCAGAAGAACTCATCCTCCTACTGCTCATATTCACCCTAATGTACAACTGCTGCTCTCTCAGATTTCCTACTATATGCAACGGCTGTGATATTCCCATCAGTCCTCTAAAAACTATAGCTATGAAACCGTCTGCTTTGCTCAGTATCTGGCAGTTGAGGTGTCCTCTGGGGCTGCCATGCACCAGTGCTCACCATCTCCCATGCTGCTCCTCACGGTCACTCTAGGAGGACGTCTCTCCTTGGGAGAGTTCTCCTCTTGAAGACAGCACACCGTGGCAGTTTGCACCCTGTAATACTGTTAACGTAACCATGCACCTTTGCTGCCATTTCTGATCTCCGAGACACCAAAGCATGCACATTCTAGGCAGTAACACAAAGTTGTGAGAGCAAGTAGTTTGCTGTGCTTCAGAGCCAAAAAACCTATCTGTGAAATTCTGTGACTTGTCCCACTCCAGAGACAGGAGGGTGCTCTCTGACAGCGTGCCAACTTCCTCGCACAAACAGTGGGGTTCAGCCCCTGAGCTCTCATGGAAAGGCATCATTAGTGAGAAAACAGGCAAGGGCTTTTCCCCCTCATCGTGTCTTCTGAGCAAACACCCTCAGCTGTGTCTTACTGCCTGTACAAACTGCAGGAGTTCTGCTTCCCTTCCCAGCAACTGCTGGTTCCATCTACACATCTTCTATAGCAATTTTAAAAATTTGGCCTCAGAGCACAATGTCCCTTATGCTTCTCACCCACCTCCCACACAGCAGGGTTCCTGGGTGCAGACCATCACTAGCAATCCCAGCACAGGCAGGAATTCAGCGCTCCGTTCTGCAGTGATAAATGCGCAGAAATTTCCTCCTCAAAAACATTCACTATTTTCCAGTTCACCCACTGGAAATAATTTACTTCGAGCAAATAGCTTTGCCTTCCCACAACAAGCCGAATATGACGAAATTCAGTTCAGGGAGAACTCTATATCCTAGGTAAGGCCACAATGACCACAGACTCCCCTTCTCACCGCAGGATATATTCTGCCGAGGGATCATTATTTTTAATCCCAAGTAATTGATTTTAAAGCCGCACGCCTAAAAAGCGCACAGAATCGTTCAGGTTCTCAGCTTCCACTCTGGTCGTAGCACACAATGCCATAAAGATATATAGGTCACTGCTCAGCTTTGAGACATTTCTAGGAGGAAGTCTCTTAACAAATTTCAAAAAAGCTAGAGCAAGAACAGAAAAAGCACCCAATTGTTCCAATGTAAGCTTAGCTGAATTATCTTCCTTACAGTCAATTCCAAACTCATGACAGTCTCCTCTAGTTTGAACAAATGGCCCTTATTCCAGTTTTGATTAAGTAAAAAAAAAAAAAAAAAAAATTCAGTCTGGCATTAAGGAGGTGCACAGAGCCTCACATCCCTGAAGGAAAGAATTTGCTAGCCTTCCACTGTAGGCTGCTCTGCTGGAGGGACTGCATGGGCCACATCAGCTGCACCTTTCTCCTCAGGCTGATGTTCAGGCCAACGTGAGTGGGGTGAACTTTTAACTAAGTACTTTTTTTATTTGTGAAATTTCTCCTTGCTGCTCCTACTTGAACGTGTTGTATGACACTGAAGAAGAAATACAGAAAAAGAGCATGTGACCATTAGGACAAGAGGAAATGGCCTCAAGTTGTGCCAGGGGAGGTTCAGATTGGATATTAGGAACCATTTTTACACAGAAAGGGTTATTAAGCCTTGGAACGGGCTGTCCAGGGCAGGGGTTGAGGCACCATCCCTGGAGGGATTTAAAAGGCAGGTTGACATAGTGCTTAGAGACATGGGTTAGTGATGGGGGGGTGTTGAGTTTTTTGTTGGTGGTTTTTTGGTTAGTTGGTTGGTTGGCTGGGGTTTTTTTTAGTTAGTTTTGTTAGGCTGATGGAGGTCTCTTCCAACTTAGACAATTCTATGACTCTATGACAGCACACAGGCACCTTCAGAGGTTCTTTTCTCTATGGCTGTAGTCCCCTAAGCAAAAGGCAAGGCACAAACCTGCTGAAACCTCTTTGCCTATTGAATTGGAACAAAGCATTGGAAGGACTGAACAAATAGGCTTCAAAAAGCACTACAATATATCATTCTAACAGATACACAAAAGATAGCTGCCATATGAAATGAGTGCCTCTTTCATTGTGTTTTAGATATAAATTTATGCATTGTGTATTGTTCCCAATGCTCTTCAGACACAAGTACAGATGGAGATTAAAAATAATGAGACATCATCCTGTTCAAGCCAGGCTCTCCTGGCAAAAAACCACAATATGCTACTCCTGTCCTGTAGCAGCCAGTCCTATCTTGCCTTCAGTGTCCATTTCAGTATTCAAGAGGAGGAAAACTGTGTAAATAAAAAATATGACAGTGTGTACAGAAAACAACTCTGTGATGCAGGTAGCATGTCAAAGCAGGAGTTTTTCTATTCGATTTTTATGCATTAACTTACACTAAAAAGCAACTCAAAATAATGAACTACTAGACTTCTAAGAATAATTAAAATATGAAAAATATCTAGAACATTTAAAAAACATTTTTAAGGACAGGAAATTTCATTCTGGCTACATCTCTGATGCCTGTGATAAGATTTGTATTAAATTTTTCTTTCCCACTCAAAAATATACTAAGCATGCACACTACAAATGGCAAGGTTCCCTTAAGTAAACTTGTAAACTAATTTCCAACATGAAAAAAAAAAAAGCAATGAAGGGATGAAGCAAGCTGGCAGACACTACAGCAGCAAAACCCACAGATAATTCAAGTGAAGGTTGAATTTTTTTGAGACTAAATCAGGTGAAAGAGATTGCATTGGAAGCTGCTAGCAATGCTGTACCACCCCCAGCAAACCACCTCGGTGCCAACGCTGCTGTTCATCCACTTTGCAATCACATCAGCTGAAATATGGTTTACGTGTTCTTTTCACACCTAAAGGCTCTACCCGCTTACAAGGAGCAGATATGCTGTTGTCCTACCTTTGCTCTGCGGTCTCTGGGCACTGTCTCAGTTCTCACCCTGTCATTTCATTGTCATTTACTCTTGCAGCACTCATCAACAATGTTAATTGAATTTAAGCTGTAAGCAATCGGGAGAAAACAGAAAACCATACAACAGACGCACAGGATTTTTGCTTTATTCACCGTGCAATACAAGTGAATCCAAATCAGGATGCCTGCAAACTTCACCAATTTACCTTGTAATGACAGTGAAGATCTGCATTACCATGTCATTGTCTAGAGTAGCATATGCTTATTTAAACCTTGTGGACACTCTTCAACAGCAAAAGATGGCAATCCTGGTACATGGTTTTAAAAAGCAGCTGGCCCTCAGAGAAAGCAGGAGAGGTGCTAGGATAGAAGAGATGGGCTGATGGAATTTATCAGCTCAACAGAGTTGACAGCCACAGCTGATAGTGACAGGGTGATGTGAAAGTTAAGTGATGCTTAGAAGACCTAGCTGAGGTAAGCTAGTCATTTCTATCCTCCTACTTTTGGCAAAAACATCCCCAAAATTTTCAAGTACAGATTCACAATTACCTGTGTAGATGCGTGACACCAACCAAACTATGGATCTACATCCATCTTGGAAAGCATTCTGAGCAACAACATAATTAAAACACACCCAAGAAATGTGAGAAAATACATTAAAGGGATCTGCCAGCATAACCCATTAACACCACAGGTGGTAACTATTTTTTTTTTTTTTTAAAGGCCAACTCAACAGCCAACAGCTTGTCTCTCTACTACATACAGGCACAAAAAAATCACTTCCCAGCCCCCTTAAAAATATACTCAGTTCTTCCATCCTGTTGTGTCACGCTTCAATTATAATGATGGCAATTTACTCTTTGCTTTTCCAGATAAAATTCTTTCTATAGAATCACAGTAATTAATGATGACTGTAAAAAAAATTGATAGCACTGCCTCTTAAAGTACCAGTTCCAGTAAGATGACACAATTATTGCCTTGCCAAGCTTTAACCAAATGTCCTCATCTTTACAGTTTGTGTCTAACAGCGTTTGTTCCAGTCAAAACAGGTCAGCCTTTTCCAAAAGAGGACTAGAGAACAAATACACGCTTTAATGTTGGTGACCTTCTCTTCAAACAGTTCTCAGATCTCATGCACTGAAAGGCGGCCTTCAAAAGTTACGCTTCAGGTCAAGGACATGCTTTTTCTTGTTTCTGTGAAAATCTGTCCAATTTGTCAAAGTTCACATCTAGTCAGTGGAAAATTGCCTGTAAAGCTGCACTTTAGCAGCTAAAATCTCCCAGAGAATCCATCCTCCCCGAGATGCTTAAGCATTCAGGTTATTTATTGGGCAGAAGAAGTGTGAACCAAGTCTGGAATCCAACATTAGTTATAGATGGGACTGTGTCAGCAGCAAAATTCTTCTGGCAGTTTCCCCAAAATCACAATCCCAAACCTGTTCTTGGCTGAACACATCTCCAAGTCCCCTGCTTCATTTCTGATCCCCTCTCTCCTTAACTCTGCCAATGACACAAAGGGCAGGAAACACCAGTTCTGTCCAAGCAGACTCCCCATCTCCATCCCACTGCCTCCTGGCTGAGGCCAAAGTCACCAAACCTACCCATCCTCTGCTTTCTACACCTTGTGCAGCTTTGAATGACCTCTGTAATTCACAGTCTTCCAGACTCACTGCTGTGGTGGTGATCCTTTTCCCAAGGATCCTTTTCTCCTCACAGCAACATCTATT
Source organism: Gallinago undulata (assembly GCA_026546715.1). NCBI lineage: Eukaryota > Metazoa > Chordata > Aves > Charadriiformes > Scolopacidae > Gallinago > Gallinago undulata. The sequence continues at coordinate 22,579,630 of JAOTQQ010000012.1, read as the reverse complement.
CTTAACCACCAGCTTCTGACATGACTCCTAGTTCTGTCTCCCACTGCCCCGACATGGACACTGCTGGAGGGCTCAGGGGAGCAGTCACCATCCTTCAGGCTGCCAGAGCACAGCAGGAAGAGGAGAAAGGAGGTTAGAGGGAAACACAAGGGAAAAGGAGAAAAACCCACCCAGATAATGCTATCAGAATTTGTAACTGTCAATATCAGAAAAAAACAAACAACCCACAACTGAACACAAAGGGGGGAGGTTGGGGAGTGGGGGGAGGCTTTACTCTTTGGCAAGGACATCTGGCATGTCAAAAGCCACTTTCCCGAGGGGACTTGAATGTTCTTGCAAGCTCAGGACAAGTCAACAAACTAAAAGCCCAGAGCTTAGACCTGGGTTCATCATCCCAGATACAGGAGATCAAGACAAATCTTTAATGGGTCTCTCTAAATATGTCCTGTTTATTACCACAGCTGAACACATCGGAGCAGGCAGGAAGGGGGCTGTCCCTGAGGAGAAAGGGAATAGAAAACAAGCAGGGCAGCTTAGTGAGCAGCAGGATCTGGAAGGAGGACAACAACATGCCTGCACCACCCCACTGCTCTGTAACTTCCATTTTCAATTAGAAGAAAAAAAAGAAAAAAAAGAAGTGAGGAGCAAACCAAACTTTAGCTGTTAATTTGATCTGACCAAGCACCAATTGGACGAAACACTCAGCAGATCAGTTTATTGCCAGTATGGGACCATCACAGAGCTGCTGGATGGGGTCTCTGTAAGTGCACCCGTATTGCATGGTCGAAGACAGAACTCGATCACCCCCCAACCGAATCGACAGAAGCCTCCCCAACCAACACATAGGCAAGACTCCCCAGTGCTGGGAGCAGAAGTCAAGTGTAAGCAACAACGGTGTGCCCATAAGATCAAGGCTTGGGAGTATAACAAAACCATTGCTGCTTTGAAGCCGTGTCTGACCCTCCAGAGGTCTCTGGCACACGCATAAGTCTTTTCTGCATAAGTCTTTTCCAAGCAACTCCTGAAGCAAGTTAATCTGAAACTATTTTGAGATACTGCAAAAGGTCAAACACATATTTTGTCTCTACAACTAAAGTGAGAACATCTAAATACACAGGAAAACATAGCTCAACCACTACAAAGTCCTTGGAGCTCTTTACTAGTGATTTGCTGCTCATCATCACCTCAGCCCAAGAAAATCAAAGAATGACTTCAACAAAGCCAACAAATTTTGTGGGCTGTTTTTCTGCCAAGAGAACAGTCTGACCTGGAAAAGGTCACAGGACTTAGGAGAGAAGCAAGTACTCACAGATGCTAATGAATTTCTTTCCTCCATCAGCATGGCTAGTAAGTGTGTAAGCTACACCAGACAGTGAGGAGGAACTTCTTTCCTGTGAGGGTGGCAGAGCCCTGGCAGAGGCTGCCCAGGGAGGTGGTGGGGTCTCCTTCT
>JAOTQQ010000012.1:22494580-22576813 GCA_026546715.1 Gallinago undulata | reverse complement strand
AGGCTCAAGAAGTAGATTCTCTTTTCAGAAGCATAACTATTATCCAAGATGTTTTTAATTTAATTTATACCTAATTTTATTTTTTTATTTAAACTTCAAACTTGTAATTAATATGTTTTTAAATAAAGGAATTTAATTAGAACTAAATAGCAATAGCACTGATAACAAAAGCTCCAAGTCCCTTTCTAACAGAAAAAAAAAAAAACAATCTATCCAAAAGCAAGTCAATTAACAGTTGAAAATATCACAACATTTGTTTAAAAATTCATATTATGCTTCTATGGTTTTTTTATTCAATTAGTTTACATACATTAGCAAGTAAAAGGCTGGACTAAATCATATGCCTTTTTAAGGTCAAATAATCTGAAGTTGCAATCATTACCACCCAAATTTCCTCGTGGAACTAAAACTTTTGTCATCTCAACTTCACTAAAGGACTTGATTTAACAGAATGAACAGAAGTTCATTCTAGAAAAAAGGAAAGGAATAAAATCTCCCGATACTGAAGAGGTTCTTTAAGGACCAGAGGTTTCCTATTGCCTCAGAGAGAGCAGAAGTTGCTTCATGCTTTTGAACTCTGATCAGGAGGTTATTCATGTGCAAAGAAACAAATTATTTGAATGTGACATTCTGCCTTCTTGTCCACAGCCATAAAAATGGATGAAAAACATGAATGCATGGGCTGATGGCAAGATGGGAAGGTTATTGATGCAATCCATAAGCCTCCTGGACTACTGGCAGAAATCTGACAGAAAGGTGTTAAGCCTTAAGTCTTGAGCCCATTATCCACATATATACACTCTCACGGGTTATTTAGACGTTTAACCTCCTCAACAGAAGGAGCAATTTTCAAGCTCATACGTTTTTTACTGAGCATATTTTGAAAAAGACATCCATCCTCTCACAACAACCCAGCCATAAAAGTACCCCCAGGCTTGTCAGAGTGGGAAGTCCATCTAATCCTTACACTGATAACTTAAGCAAAGCCTGTTTAATCAGGCTTTGAACAGAGACTATACATTGTTCCAAAATCTTTTCTTTTGCCTTTATAAAGATGCGTGCTTGTTTGTGCAAGCAAGGCTGAGGGACAGCAGCATACAGACACACATCAATACCTACCACTTGAATTTTGGTTTTGAGCCCCAGCTACAATCCTTAGCTTCTCCACTGGCATGCAAAATAAAGCATTTTTGATTATGCAAATAGTCCTCTGCCTTGTGAATAGGGCCTCGAGTGATTCAAATGTTAATTCTGTTAGAAATCTTGATGCAAAGCCAACATTTCAACCATGTCAGCCTACAACCAAGACTTTGTGAGAAACACATAATTGCAAACTGAAAAATATCTTTTAGGACCACAAATACATTGAGATAAAGTAACCTGGAAAAGCGTGGGAGTTCTTTACAGCTTTTTGTTAAAAGGCTATGACCTGCTGGGCTCTGCTTTGGGCCAGACGCCCCATCAGGAAGCGGCCGAGGCACTGCGACGCTGAGGAAACCAGAAAGGGAACAACAAGCAGTTTTATCTTGTCCAAACTGTAATGTGCTAAATGTTTGGGGGTTGTGCTCTTCTCATTTTCTTAATAAAATTTTCTTCTCACACAACCCAGTGAACGTTTGTATGAAAGTGTTCCCATCAGTATTAAACACATTTTTTGATCCCTCACAGCGTACAAAAGAACAAGCGTGTGCCCTGGATTTCAAAGAAATACAGGGCAAATAAGTGAGTGTGTGTATGTATGTTATCCTGCTACTTGAGGGTGAAATGTGCAAGGAAAGGAGATTACATTTTTTTCAAGTTATAAAATTTTGGAACTATTTGGATCACATAAAAGTAGATCAATTTTGACTGCTTCCAAACTAGAACTTCAAAATATATTGATTTCATAGCTTTTTACTTTGCAAGCACAGTTTTGATTTTTTTTCAGTCATTTAACCTGTCACAGGAACCTGGGTTGCTTTGTCGTCTCGAGTTTTAGATATGAGGGAAGGGAGAATAACTTCAGGTGGAAGCTAGCCCCACTGGCACTGCTGTCACTCTGCCTGCAAAGCCAGCCTGGCAGTACACCACAACTCCTACTACCCTCTTCACTTGCTTGATTGCTTCTGCTCAGGGACAACCAGGTTACAGTTCAGACTAAACAAAACCTGAGGAAATTTGTTATACAATTACCCGAGCTGTACAACTAAGAAGGGCTTCACAGAACCAACTCTCAGCTTAAGCTGGCCACGGAAACCAAAGGGTGTTAGGAATCTTCCATGGGAGATCCAGAGCAAAATATTAAATGCTTAAAATTAGCTGTCATTGACAGTGTAAGCTTTTAGCATCCTCTTAAGGAAAAACCCACAGCATCCATATTTGCATTAACCCCTTCCTAACATCCCAAAGTAACAAAGAAAATGGGTCAGTACTGCTTCTGTGTTGGTGAAGGGAACTCTGAATCAAGCTTCACAAAAAAAGGAGGACAAATAAGCTGTATCAGATCAGAACAGACACAAAGCACCAAGTTTGGCACAGCAAATCCATCCTTATTTACAAGATTTCCTCCATTCTTTTTGTTCTCAGTTTATTTTAAACTTAGCACCATCTAAGCCTACTGCCAGCTGAGAAGCTGTGGAAGTTTGTAACCAGTGGCCCAGGCCTAAAAAAAATTGAGAAATACACAGTTCCAGATTCTAGAGCTGTATATCCCATAGGGATGACTTTTAGACTCCACTGTCATAGCTTGTGTTTTAACAAATGGGCCAGAGGTGGAGGGTCCTGATATCCTGTTACCAGTCTGTGAACCATCCAGTTCCCCTCCATCTCAGCAGAAAAAGGTGATACATTATCAGCTTCTCTTTTCATATTGCATACTCGGGGGGAACATTCCAAAGTAAAATAATGCAGGTATTCATTTTCATTGTTTTGAAGAAGACAATAAAGGTCAATTTCTAATGCTGAAATGCTTCTCTCTTCATCCTCATTATGAAGTCTGAGAGCAGCAACTGGACCCGTGCTGTGAGAAGAGATCCCATCATGAAGCATGCATTTCAGCTCCACCTAATTTCTAAATGAGAAATCTCCCACCTCTTTTAGCAAAACCCAAAAAAATTAACTAAAATATTTGCAACACAATCTTCAGTCTATGGAAAAATGAAAGAGAGGAGAAGGAGCAGTGCTGTCTCCCAAAGGCATGGCCCGACACAGCCAACTGTGCCTACAGCATTGTATAGGCAAAGCCTAGGAAGGAAAAAAATGTCTTTTTTTTTTCCCTCACGTATATAACTTCAATATAAGATGTATCTGCTAACACATTTTCCACTGTTTTGATTACAATTGGTGTTTTTCTTCCTGTATTGGCTACTGTCATATTTCATGCCAGCACAAAGAGGTAGGCTACTGAAAATATTTCCCAAGTATTTTGAAGTTTATAAACAATTCATGTTTAATATCTTAAGCAAAGTACCGTGATCTAAACATAGCATTTTACCATACTGGGATTTTTTTACTTTCCTGAACAGACAACATATTTACGGAAGAACTGAATCATTTCCACAAAAGATGAGAATAAAAGGCATTACACTGAGACTCTTCACAAAGTATTTGGTTCTTTGGGGGACAAGGTTAATCAGCTTTCTATGTCAAGTCTTTAAGACACACAAGAGACACAGGCACACACAATATACACAAGGTTAAACACTTCTTTCCATACATGTAGTGATGTATTTCCTTCAAAGGGGGACAGCTTTAACAAGGGAAACCAGACAACCTTGGCATGTCCTTATTTTGTATTTATGCAGAGTTGAACCGGTTCTGCCGAGATACGAGTCACCTACTAGTTAACAAGCACAAGACTGAGGAGGGAACCCAAGCTGCCTGAACTGGTTCAAACACTGAGCTGCCACCTTGCTCCAACACTTTCAAAATCCAGGATGCAGCGGTGGAAAAACACACACAAAGCACTCGGAGGCCTGGACAAAGGCGAGTGTGCCTGCAGATCTGAAGGCCCCACTTTAATGACAAGGCTAAATGGGACTTTTGGTAGGATTATTCCTTTCGCAAAAGGGATATATAACAAAGGAAAATCAATTTGAAGAACTGGCTAGGTTCAGGAGGCGTTTCTTTGCCTCAACACCAGATGACATCAAAATTTTATGGAAGGTAGGGGCACTTGGAAGCCATCTCCCTTAGGGTCTCTAAACAATTCGAGCTGAGATGCCATCACTTGCTAGCATCTCCATTCATATTAAAAACTAGCTGCTACCTGTATCACCAATTCAATCTACTCCAACTGGGATATGGTCACAGGGTAAAAATTAATGAAAATTAATGCTACTTGGAGCAGGATTAATTTAGTTATACATTTTATAATGGTAGCATGTGCTATATGAGGAGGGTAAATTTGCATGCAGCACAAAAAGACTGACCCTCACCAACTTCCACTCAAACAAGAAACCCATCAGGGCTGCATAAGGGTTCTGTATGATTCATGTATTGTAATTATATATGAAGAAAGGACTGCTGCCCTCCTTTTATCCTCTATATTGTGTAATTGCAATCTTTTTTCTACCCTTCCTATCATACTATGAGGGACAGCGAGAGCAGCAGACCAGACAAATCTGAAAGGCAACAGTTCCAATTCCTGCAGGGAACAGGGAAGGGAAAAAAACAGGTTTTGAGCAGAAGAAAACTTCTCAGAGCAGAAGGCCCCAGCAGAGGATCTGTAAACTTCTAGCACTAGATGTAGTGCTAGACAAAATCCCCAAAATGTAGCTAGTGCTACAAAATCCCTTACCCAACACCCTCCATGTGAACACTGAAGATGCACACACAACTTCTTCAGTGGAAGTAGGGCAGAGTCTGAAAGGCCTGCCATTAAGCTAACTGATAACAAGTATGAGAAAAGGATTCCTGACGGCAAAATGATGAGATTGGACAGGGGGGGATAATAAAAAAAATCCTCAAAGTGTCACCTCATTCTTTTCTTGCTTAAACTCTGCCCAAGTACAAAAGCCAGAAGGCGGCCACAACTTGCACATCAAAAGCACTGAGGGTTCAATTGATACAGCCATGTTCCATCTCAGCAGGCTACAGATAAAATATTGGAGGGGGAATGGAGGAGGGCAGAAGGGACAGAATATTCTGGGGAACAGAATGAAGCTGGATAATTTGGAATTTTCATTGTTACTTTTCAGAGAAGCATGATACTTTTCCCACATGATGGGAGTTCATTACAGAGTTTAAAATTTGTATCACAATTCTTGAAGGGAAACACCACCATTTATATTGCATTTATGTAATCCCTGCTCTCCTGAAGGTTTTATAATTGTGAGGACTGCTAATTCATTAGAGGGTAAAAAGGAAAAAAATAAGAAAGAAAAAAAAAACAACAACGAAAAGGCTGTGCTCAGGCTATGAATAGCAAGGAACAAAGAAACAAGCAGGAGCAGGACAGACTTTATCCCTCTACCATTTCTGAGCACTCCACGTGGACAGAAACCTTAATTTGGTTCACCAAAAAGAACTGAAGAGGGAGCACAGAGCAACTTGGACGCACTAAAGAGCAGGGTACAATAACATCACAGTACCCACTCGCGCTGTCTCTGAGATTGGAAAACTCCTAGTTCTCCCAGGTTTCTCTGAGATGACCAGGAATTCAGCTCACTGTTTCATCCAGACAGTCTAACTACTTTCAGAGAAAGGCAAATGAATACTGTCAGTAAAAAAAAAATAAAAATAATAAATTAGCAGCCAGTGAGGGGTAGGGAGAGCAGGAGGAGGGGAAGCAGAATGAAGATGAAAGCTCCTGCTGCTTCCAAGCTGCACATCACCAAGGATCTAACGTGCTTCTCTCAGACATATGCAAATGCACACAAACATTTGCACAGGAGAAAGCACAAATGTAGTACGGTTGAAAATCTGAGCTATGCAAAGTGTTCAGTCACAAAAACTCCAGAAATTAAGGTAACTTTTCTATTGTTAATGTTCAGTAAGAATGAATATGCAACATGACAGAGTATTTAGTCATAAGTAACATCCAAAAGTATTGGAATTTTTTAAAGCTGACTTCATTCCATATGAAAGGTGCCGGGAATATCCCTTTCCAAACGTACTGTGGCTCTGAAGCCCACCATGTCTGAATGTGGACATCCTGCATTCCCCTTCACCTTGAGGAGCACACAGCTTGGGTAAGGCTGCAGGATACCCAGAACAGAGACCAGGCAGAGAAAGTAAAATTGCTGGAGTTTCTTTACTTCTGAATACTTCTTTACCTCACATATCCAGCAACAAAGTGTCCCAGAGGTTCTTGGGTTGTGTGTTTTATTTTTACCAACAATGAACACCCAAGCTGTTCTGACTGGAGGCTGGGCTGGCTTTGCAGAGCCTTTCCAGCCGGCTGAGCTGCAGCCCTCCAGCAGGCAACGGGAAGGGTCCCCAAGCTACTGTCCCTTTCTAGTTTATTTTTTGGAAGAAGATGATTTAACTTCCAAATAACAGCCTTTGACACTGGAATAGATGGAAAATTATTATCTGGGCAACTGTAAAACCAAAGATGTAAGGACAGTCTCTTTCCTAAACACTTTTAGGTACAAATACATATTAATTATAAGATTAATAAAATGAGAGAAATAACCTAAAAGTTGTCTAATAATGGCATTTAAATGGCAAAGTACAAAAATACTTACAAAACATGCCTGGTTTGCACGATGCTTTGAAACATCACCTAGACCTGTGGGAAATGGAACATTGCCACATGCTAAAACACTAACAGAGCTTTGTTACTAAATCAAATAAAGCAGAGCAAAGGAACAGTGATATTTCTAAGGGTGTAAAATAAAAACCAAATACAAAACAGTTCTCATTATTAGGATGGGGAAGAAATAATTTTACTGCCCAAGAAAGGAACACAGTAAGCAAGTTAACCTCACAAGCAGGGTAGCAATAAAACCAAGAGATGTTTGTCTACATACATATTCCAAAAGCAAAATCTTTGTCATGCTAGATATAAGGAATATTACTTCTTATATCAAACACGATAATTACAGAATTGTAAATCAAGCTGTTTCCAGAATTAGAATCTATTGCACAGTTCATTATTTAGCCTAGATGAACGTATGATATTACAGGAAATTAGAGGAATGAAATATGTGAGATAAAAGTTAAGGTCAGTGAACTTTTCCACTGGCTGCAGTGGATTTAATAACACTTCAAGTCTGATGCTGAAACATTTCTGAACAGCTGATAATGAAAGTTACAGTAGAAGAATAAACCACAACTGTATTACCACAGAAAACAAATCATTCATTAACTTCTATCCTACCAAATTTACCATAAATGAACAAATAGTGTGTAAATTACTTTCAGACTCCGTATTGGCTCAGCTATCACAGCTGCAGGCCCGTTTAGAATACAACAGTAATCTGGTGGCCTGCACCACTCAAATCTACGTCAGCAGAAGAGCACGTGGGTTTAGTCCACTTGGGTATACACATCCAATCAGTTGCACTTTTTTTCTCTTTTTTTCCTTCTTTTTTTTTTCCTTTTTCTCAAGAGTAAAGCATCCTGTAAACTGTATGCCACTAAACGAAAGCATCAGTGAGTTGGTACAACTGACTCAGAGCAAGTTGAAAGAACATTCAGTACAGGCTACTCCTAAATTTTCTTCTAGAAATTCAATAGAACTGAGCAGCACCAATAAATAAGCCACAGTTACCTCCTTTCATTCAAAACTATGAAACTTTGATAAAGGGTAGAAGACTCAAACCCACATGCACTGTGTAAGCAGAATTAGTTTATATAAGCTAAAACTCTCCCAGTCATTAACTATGATTTTTCTCATGCAGCTTTACTGGGTGATTTTATATTTTTTTTCCTTTTCCCTCCATTTTGTGTTTCATTCAAGTTAGTGCTTGTTTCTGCAGTCACCTGTTCCATTTCTATGCCCTGGGTGTCCCAACAGTGACAATAAGCTTCCCCGTACACAGTCACAAAATTCTCTCAAGCATGACCATTGCTTAAAATTTCAGCCTGTAACTTCCCCCTAATTAACATCACACAGCATCCCAATGCAGGAATCCTGTTTTCTTTCACTGCTTTACTCAAGGAGCTATAAGAAATGTTAAACAATTTACTTACAGTAGTTTTAATTTACAAATAACTAGACTGCTGACTGATATACTGATGGAAAATTAAAAAGTTCTAATTAGAAAATTAGAAAAATACAAGGCCTGAATTTGCCTTGTATTGATGGAAAATTAGAAAATAAGGAATAAGTCAAGGTCAAAACCTGCCTGGTTTCTCCATTATGAAAGACTTTGGAAAGAAATGCCCTCCAACAGACCCCTGGCTCATGATACCATACATGCATTTTCTGATTACAGCAACACTACTCCTCAGATAACTGAAATGAGAAGTTAATCTCATCTTCAGCGGTATTTGTCCTTGTTCTAGTTCTCCCAGTCTAAATTATAGGGTTGGAGCCTTCAGTCAGACAACAGATATCCGAAAAATCTTCTGAACACTATGTCCCATTCTTACTGGTTGTCCATCTCAAACTTACCAGACAGCAAGAGTTTATACAAGCATTTCTTGTTCCCTTTTTTTATTTGGTTGGGGTTTTTTCACCCATGCAGTGAAGATGAGCCCTGGCTGCATTACAGAACCCAGAATTGTGGCCCAAGAGAGATCACACACCGCTAAGAGGAGCGGCTTCCTTGGGTCCCAGTAGTGAAGCCCACAGCTGTAGCGTTACTGTCAAATAACAGGGGTCTGGCACAACAGCACCGAGGCTACCTTCTGAAAGTTTCTTTTAATACTGCCTCCCATATTTTTCTGGCTCTAATATTTGTTTCTGACCAAATCAAAACAAACAGCAGAAAACCCAAAGCCAAAGTAGATGATACAGATTTTTTTTCTCCTTCCCATCTCATACATCATGTAAACTTCTACATGACATAAAACATACAGGACTACATTTCTACTGATAGCTCTCACAGATCTGAATGAAGTGCCATTACCAGGGGACAGGATTACAAAAAACCCCACAACTAACCAGCCTATAACCTGGGTTTCACCCCACTTAACCAAGAGTCTACAAAAGTTGAGAAAAACCCATCTCATTAGTCTAATACTCTTTGGATGTAGTCCCAGCTAGATAAGTACTTAGAACAGATACATATAGTCCCATCAAAACCAGTGAGACACCACACACTTAGGAAAATATACATTGATTAATAATTTTTAGAGCTTTTCTAGACAAGAGCTTTGTTCTACTAACATTAAAGTACCGGAATTTCAACTGGCTTCAACCACAGTGGTGCGGTCTGTGGCTAAAAGTAAAACTGCTCCCGTGACAGTGTGAAAAGTATTTTCATGTAAGTGTGCCTTTATAATCTAAAAAAGAAAAAAATCAAGTGGAAAAAAAATCTCCATTCTTGCTCCTAATGAATACTAATTTATACTGAGCTCACACAACAATTTATGAAGAAAAATGTATTATACAGTAGTTGACAGTTATAACTCTATAAACTTTCATCTAGACTGAGCTCACATTAAAAACCTATTAAGCATCACTAAAAAGGCACAAGAAAGCCTTATCTACTATTTTCTTCTTAAGTCAGTACCACATCAACTAAAAACCCAGAGAACAATAAACATATTTGAAACATAGGCTGTTGCACCCTGAACTTGGCAGCACAAATATTGAACGCTGTGCTCGTAACCCTCTGCACACCTCATTATCGTGGCACAGCTGCAGGGACAGACAGCTCCCAGATAAAATATATATCGTTATGAATAAATGTGTCAGATCATTCAATAATTATTATTCAAATAAAGCAGTACAGAAGAACTGCTGAAATTTCTTCAAAAATTGGCCACCCACAGGTTTCCCTCCTTTGTGAAAGAGACCCCTTTAAAATGCACCACTTCGGGATGGAAATCCACAGGATTCCTCAGCTTCTAACTCCAGGGTGTCAATCACATGAAAAACAGATTGCCCAGTCCACCCCAAAATGAGCATATTGTCCAGACAAATGTCATACAGATGCTGCAGGACCATAGGCACGAGAAAGGGATGAGGGAGCTGCAGCTGCTGAGATGCAGCTATGATGCCCAAGAAGCCACACACTGTCCACACACGGCCACGCTGTGGACCCCATGAGGGCTGATGCTTTGGTCCCTCCCTGGCTCTTCCCACCTCAGAAGATATGCCCAAATAGCACAGTTTTAAAAGGTCCCTCAAAAACTGCAACAGTTTTGTCTTTTTAGTTCACTACCATCTTCAGCTGAGTCTGAATCAGTGGTGTGATGGTAAATTGTTTATTATTTCCCTACTAAGGTTCATTTTTAGTACCTTCTACCAAAGGAGGCCCACGCAGAGAAGGCACATCCAGCAATTTCTACAGAGGAGCTTAACACAGGCCAGCTCAGATAAAGCAGCATCAGCAGGGACCATGAGAGGCTGACAAGAAAGGTTCAAGAAGCAGATCAGAAAGCTTGACAGCACCTCTGAGTTAGATATGAGTTATGAGATATGAGTTATTCCCAAGCCACACAAATTAGAGCCTATGGATAAGGCAACACAAACAGGAGCTAGTCCCAGACCACACACAGCTTCTAAGCCACCTTCTGATTGCCTTCATCAAGAAGGTTTTTCTTCGCTTCATGCTATGGGTATATGAAAAATGACATCTCCTTTCATCTGAGGTGCTGCCTGCAGGTAAGAAGAGTGACTTACACAGTTCCCTCATCTTCCAGAGTGATTCTCACACCCACCTTAAACATGCTCTTAAGAATTCATTTGTACAGTAAATCCAACAGGAGCCAAAGCAGAGGCAGAGCTGTGTTCTTTAACAAGATCTCCCACACCAGAGCTTTCTTTTTGAAGCACCAAAGTTTCTTCCTACTGAGAACATAACCATATAATTTGAATTCTCAAGCTATTCACTCTAGCATGCCACAGAAATGAGAAGTGCAATGGAATTACAAAAAACCCCAAGTATAATCATTAAATGTGAGTGCATACCTTCCCTGATAGCAGTAAATGGGGTTCCTTCCTCTTCTTGTAATCTAATCACCTTCAGTGCCACCAGCTTTCCATTTACCCTGAGAGAAAGGAGGGGAAGGAGAAATAAAAAACAAAATTAAAGAAGAAACTTTATTTCTCATAACAGAACTTGTTTCCCATCATGTACTTATTCAATTCCTTCCTGTCAATGCCAGTGATTCATTTATAGCACTGTAAGAAACGCTTCCATAATGTCAACTTTATATTTTCACACTCAGATGCAATCCAAGAAATGATCTCAGTTTTCCGTGAGTCTGTTTCCTTTCTATCACAGCACTAAACTGAAGCTTTGTTAAGAAGTACCACATTGTAAAATGTGGTTTTAAAGTATCTGTCCTTTATTTGATCAAATTGTTTGAAGAAAAAGGCATACAAATTTTATAAATCACCCCACTTGCAGTATGTCCATATTTATACTGATTACCTCCTTCTCACTGCAACATATCCATAATTACCATCCTCAAAAACCTAAGGAAGATCAAGATGGGAAATATTTTTAGGTCATTCCAATCACTTCCCATTAGGGCAGGATTGTTCCTAAGGTATGTTCTTAACTGCATGGCCAAGGCTAGTTTAGATTATAATGACTCTCATTTCTAAGATTAAAAATATTTTGTGCTCCAAGAGGCAAAACTCCAAAACACGTCACTCTAGTCTCAAAGGTATTTGGCTGGTCTCCCTTCTAGCACTCAAAATCTCTCCACACGTGAACCCCATTCAAGGCCCTGCAAAAAAATCTAGTTGGTTCAGTTTATACAAATTAAATCTCTCAAAAACTGAATGAAAGATAAAAACTGATATAGATTACCCTTCCTCAAGAACAAACTAATACTCTGGAATTTTAACAGACACCCCAGGTATCACAAACAATACCAAAAATGGTGAGGATAGATTACAGAAAGGAATAGATTACAGAAAGGGCATAGGACAGTTGTCAATAAGTATACTAATTATTATCAAAATAATAATATTATTTTCATCATCATCATTATTATTACAATTTCTTTATGTAAAAGCAAAATTAGCCTATACAGCCACAAATCCCAAGGAAGCCCTGGACCTTTCATACTCCTGTAGTCATGGAGGCAATTCCCTGTTGTACTGGGTTCCAGATGATGCATTCGTTTTTCTAAGCAAGAGGAAACACACACCTGCCAGGTCTGCGTTCATATTCTCCCTCAGGCTTTTCATTTCTGCAGTTAGATGGCTTCAGTGACAGGATGGCTACTGTCTTGTTCCTTCTGATTATTATTCTTTTACAATTGCCAGAATCTCCTTACCTCTGTACATAGCACTGCATAATAACTCTTAGCAACTTAAGAAACCCTGATTATCAGAAGATGGTTTACTCATCATCTTCCATCTAGTCATCCTACTTCAGACTGGTGCCAGTTCAGGTCTCAGGCCGCCAGTCACTGTTGAAAGATAATTATCAGCTTAACCCTTCTGGATTATCTAGATTTCTCCTTAGAATTGCCTTACATATATTTTTGTTTAGAATTAAACAGAACTTCTGGCATCAGAAAAAGATAAGCCTTGCCCCAAGTAACTTCATGTGTCATGCACAGACAGTAGAATATACCATAATAAAAGCAGAAAGAGTAAGACTGATGACAGACAGGGTTGGTATATGTGTATAGTTTTCAATTCCTTTATCAATACACCACCCTACCTACCACATATGTAGACATCAGTTAGATACCTGGATAACTTGATTATTTTACAACAGATAAAATAACTGTGCAGGAAGAATTTAAATAAGAAAAGCAAGATCATTTATAGATCAAGAAGAGGACAGATGCTGTGTTCAGAGAAGATGATGCAGAATCCAGCAGAAAAAAAGCAGAGTAAGGAGGTACTAAGAAAGTGGGGGGGTTTCTTGGCAGAGAGACAGGCAAATAGCACACAGCTTTGTGTAAATGATGGTCTTTTTAATACAAACTTCTACACTCCGTTGATTCATTACGAGTATTAGATAGCACAAACAGCAATAGTATGGAACTTATTTTGAAGAATTCATAATTAAACACAGGATGTGGGCTGTGCTATTTAGTTATCATTTTGGGCCACTTTGTCACTGGTACCTGTCATCACCCTGACAGATGCCATGCCAACTCTTAATATTACCTAAACGATCAAACTAATTTCAAGTAGTGTTCCTCTGGGATTTCATTTTCCCCTTTGAAATATTTGGGATAAATAGTACTAATCTATAACTTCCAGAATAGAACAGCCTCCTTATTCTCATTTACTACCCAGCCATTAAAACCCATTTTATTCACCTCATTTTCTATAAACAGGAGTGTATAAATCTGGAAATGTGAGAAATGAAGTATCATCAATTTATTCAAATCCTTTAACTATTTTCTGACTGATGCAATCTCAGGATGGAGTTAGATGATGCTGCAGAAATGAGCCAAGGGCTACCTTAGTGCATGGCCTTGCTCCTGCTAAATCCCTGCCACACACTCCTGCCACTGTCTTATATTTGCTCTCATTCCTGCTAGACCCTACAGAGAGACTGCTTAGGGAGCTTAAACAGGAGAAGACTGGCCTTCCAAAAGAACTAAATCATATTTTCAAAATGATAAAGGCATTTTTCACATTTTAAAAGCAAAAACCCTAGAAAATATATGAGAAGAACTGGGACCACCTCTTGAGAACAACAAGCCATGGGATCAAGCCAGCTGTGTCATGAAATTATGCCCTGAATCTTGTGATGACATGCCAAAATAACGTGGCAATTCCTTAGAAACAACATTGACAAAGAGAGTCTTGCAGAAAATTACCACTGCAACCTATCAGAACCTGTCTTTGCAGCCTTCAGTACTGATCAGATAAGGTTAGCAGAATTCCTCCCGGATATTACTTCACATTTGTCTTCTACAACTTCCAAAGCATGCTCAGTATTTTCATTGTTTTCAAATACAAGAAAAAAACCTGACAGGCAGACAGCCCTTCGGTCAGTGAAAAAGCAACGCTGCTGCCCCTTTTATCATCTCGGATTCATTAAAACACCTCCCTTGCTCACAGGCCAGAGTAAACAATTCTACAGCTCCTCCAAACAATGCACTTGAGTGGGTCAAAGATTTCACTTATTATTTTATGTCTATCCTGTCAACTGCCTCATTATTTTCTATTAAGGACAATATTGACTATAAAATTTCTATTTTCTAACTTTCAAGCTCTCCTCCTTCCTAAACTAACTTGCTCTTTCTTTCTCTCTCTCATCTCATAAACCTCCCCAGAAAGGACACAAACCCTGAAGCTTCTTTACCACCCAAAGCCACCTTACTCCAGGCAGCAGCTGATGGACAGTTTTCCAATTTAGGGAAATTCAGGGAAATTTCAGTGTTACATAATCTCTTTAATAGATTTCTGATTTTATATGCAATTTAGGCAAAAGAAAAATAAGACCACATTGCTTTATGTGGCATATAGTAAAAGTCTGTATATTATAAAAGTTACAAAGGAGCTGTATGACAAAAATTTCTAATATAATGTGTCATCCTGCCTTTTCTAAAACAGCACAAAACAGCATTACCAAAATAAACACACTTATAAAAGTGACCATTTATGAGAAAGTAGAGACAATTAGAAATTATTTAATGCTTTAATGCATCATTAAGAATGTGTAATACCGATGAATATAAAGTAACTGATTACTTGTTTGGCTTCACTGGGGGAAATGCTGACAATGGCACATAGCAAAAGAGTACAATAACATTAATTTCTCAAGCTCTTCAGTTATATTTAGATGCAATAAATGTTCTAAATATAACACGTTTAAAAGAGTCATTCAACATAGAATCTGCCATTCCGTTTTCAGTCTGTTCAATACCGAGATTTTCTGCTGGCTGGAGCCGCGGTTGAGTGAAGCACTGGAACCAGGGAACGTGTCTGCAAAGAAAGAGTCAGCAGGTGCTGGTGGGATGATGCTCTTATTTGTGATACACATTGCAAGAAACTTTTAAGAAGATTTGTGATACGCATTCGAGAAATTTTTAAGGAGAAAAGTAACTCTCCATTGTTAACTCTTCATTTACATGAAAAGCTTAAAGTTTGATGATCAAACTCTGAGAATATCTAACTAGGTCTACTCTGTGGTGGTACTAAAGTCACAGGCAGATATCTAAAGCCCCAAACAGCCCATGATGGCCTGGTGAAACTGGGCCAGAATTCTCCTTTGAAGGAACCCGACAGAGACAAATCCACTGTAGGTTTAGTCACCTCTGATTGTCCTACCAACCAGTAACTAATCCCATGCTGAGCGAAACACTTCTTCTAAACTTTCTCATAAAAGACAAGTAAAAGTGTGCACAGGGTTCGTGTGATATTTCTCTTACCGACCAGGACTCAGGTTTGCAGTTACAAACACCCACCAGTTCCCGCTGAAGCCCTGTGCTGCCAGCACTCGAGGGACTCACACGGCCCCTCGGCTTCTCCTTTTGACTCCCAACGACTTTTAACCTCCACCCTAAACAAAAGCTACTTCCTTTTAAAAGAAGCCAGTGGATTAAAGATATGTCATAATGCTGATGTTTATTAGGGCTGAAAAACAGAAGATCAAAGAGTTCTGAGAGAGATGAAGGATTTAAGTTATTAATTAGTGTCGTCTCTGGGACTCAGGGATCTTGCTTTTCACAGGCCTATACGTTCTATCCTGGTTTTTCTAGCACATTTTCCTCTGCAGTCCTGGGTAAGTAACAGAATAGATCTTTCCTCATTTTTATCCCCTGCTACAAAAGATAATAATGCTAAGTCACCTCTGTAAACTGCTTTACAGGTTGAAGGACAGCATATACAGTAAAATATTCTCTCTATATACAAGTATAGAGGAAAAATCTCCCAATATTTCTTTTAAACACTGATAAATTCACTCAGTAATTGATCGATATAGTCAATGATTAATCTATAATTAAAATCTTAGTAGCTTACACTACTATACATACACAACTTTAATATTTTTTCCACCATTTGGCATTTTAGTTCAACATCTAGTTACCATGGTTTTTTCATTTAGTTCAACTTGAAGTTATTGCTATTATTAAAGATTTACAACAGTAGATTAAAAGCATCTACATATACACTTTATAAACCCATGTCATGACTTTAAAATATATAGTAAAAAGCAGCTCACAAAAATCAGTTAAGCACATCAGGTAAAACAAAATGAGGGAGAAAAATAAGAAAAAAAATTAGGAAGCTCTAGCAAGTAACCATAAAGTGCCTTTTCATAATCCATGAATATATATTTCCTTTCCAGCCATCTGTTATCCCCAGATGAAAAGAATTTCATTTGTAGATGAACACTGATTTCTAACAATTTCCAAGAAATAAAAGGAAAGGTTCAGGAAGTTTAGGTCCATAAGGCAACATGAACCACAGCAATTTTGACATATTCAGTGTAAATTAATTTGCCAAAACATGAAAAAAAAAAAATCTGTGGATTGGACTTTTGCACATGAAACATACCAGGGAGCACAACCCCTCACATGAACACGGAGGAGAGCTGAGAATGACTAAAAAGCAAGAGCATGACAGACAAAGCCATGGTGAGTTCTTCAGGCCACCCAAAGCCTATGGCACTTGGAATAGATTGCACATAATCAAAAAGACAAGACAATGAAAGAGTCATAGAGGTGTCACGACAAGCAAAAGAAATTCTGCAACTTTAGAAAAAAAGTCAGAAGAGCAAACAGGCCTGCCAGTCATCTTCAGTGAAGGTTTCAGCATCATAAATATAAAAACCAAAATACTTAAGTGATCCTTTTTCATGTGAGAAGCCATCCACAACATATATATGAAATATGATGATCAGCCATATATTCATAACACATATGACAATACATCATGCCAACAACAAATACAGGTAGTTCCCACTGATCCTTCAGATACTCCCTGCGGCTCCAGGCGTAACACCCCGTGGGAACCCCAGCCGCTGCAGGGCACAGTGCCTGCCCTCCTGAGCACGAGTCCTCTCTGAGATCTGCTCTTTATACCTCCAACTCCCTGTTCACATCCAGTTAAATAGCAAGAAGTATATCTTTCATCTTTGGGTACACGTTGGAACACATAAAATTCAGATTTCAACCAGAAACAGGAGAGGTACCTCGACTGAAGGACTGCCCTGCAGCCTTCCAGCTCTTGGTGACAGCATCAGCTTCTGCTGTGCCCTGCTCAGTACCCGACTGATTCCTCATATTAACAGTTCAAAGGGATAGGGACCGGTATTTATTAGGACAAGCATTTTATTAGGGATAAATTGAAATAATGTAATTTTGTCGTAGGGAAATTAGGCAAAAATGTGTTGACTGAGCTCTCTGTTACAAATTCTACACATTTTTGCAATAATTTGAGCACGTGCAACTGAGTTAAAGTGCCAAAAAAAGTAAAGGTAAGCTAAAAATCACATGGCTGAGCAAGAAGCAGCTTTAGATTCCAGCAGAGCAGAAGCAGTGCAGATGCCACTGGCTTGCCTCTCCCAACAGCCGCACGCTGTGCACGCAGCAGTCACAGACCGTGTCACTCTAACCAAGGTCACCTCTTTTAATTCTTTGCCTTGGGGGGCAACTGAACGCAGTGGGAGGAGAGGACGGAAACCACGCCAACTCCTAATATTGCCAAAAGCACGTGTTTTTCCCTGAAGTGCAGAGTTAATATGCGGGGATGCGGGGATGCAATGCCTCCACGCTGCCGTGCAAGGGCCTCTGCTCTGCAGCAGCTCCCCTGTGCCACCACCAGCTTCATCTCCAGACTCTCATAACTCACAGCAACGTTTCTGTGCCAGATGAAGCCAGATCTCATTGCTGTACCTGCAGTTAAATTTATAACCAAGCTCAAGAGGGAAGAAGGTCAATGGCAGCAGGAAGATGCACATGTCGGTGCAGACAGAGAGCCCCTCTTCAGCTCAACCCCACAATGAAATTATACAGGAATTCAAAAGATACCTATTGCTTTGCACCTGTTGTATGGCAAATGTTCAAGGTGTTAGCCAAACACAGAGTTAACAGAACTTGCATCATTTTTTAGGTGTTATCAGTAAATTACCAGGCCTATTTCTCCAAAATTTTACAGTAGAAAAAAAAGGGCAGAAATAACTTCAAAGTGATCCGAATTTCATGCAGTAAGCAGCCTCTTGTGATTTTATACAACAAAGTAATATGTGAGAATCTAATGTGAATGAAAGTAGAAAATGAACATGCCAAGATGAGTTTCATTACGCACGCCTGATGTGCAACACATGAAATCAAATAGATTTGCTTATTGATGCAACCGTCAACCAGAAACAAACAGCTGCTTGGTTATTTCTCCAACAAACAAACAAGCCCAGCCTAAGAGAAAACTGCTTCACTTGCCTCAATAACACACTCATTCACTCTGCTGCTTCTTCATTCCAGGGAATCATTCTTACCTGACCACAAAAAGGGAAATTCATCATCCAGTAAGAGGAATTAGCCAACTTTGTTTCACTTTCCTGGGATACCCAATAGATACAAATACTCAAATAGACAGAAAAGTAATGGGTTTGACAAGAAGGCAAGGGCTTAGTAACACTGATCCTGCTCCAAGTTGTAAAAAGTCAGACTTCCCCTAAAAGCAAGTCACTGCACACATTACGTCGAATTTTAGGAAAGAAATTTTGCATTTTTGGAGGCAGGTATGTAACTTTTAGTCTTCCCAAATGGTAAGCTAATATCACAAATTTCTTATTCCATCATTATGATCAGCAGGAGAAATAATTTAAAAAGCTGAAATATATCCTAACCTAAACCCCATTACATGCCACATTTTCTTGAAGAAAGCTGCCAGCAGAAGATAACACATGCACCAGCATGGCAGATGTGTAAATACTTCTTTTGCATTTAGAACATGTTTTTATTTATATCAGCTGTCACTATGTTCATGAGTCTCAATGCTACTGAGAGATGAGGACATCCCTCATTCTGATTTATTAAAAATATTCAGTGAAAAAAATAATTTTCAGTATCTACCTAACTTAATGTCCCTGGAATATGTTCAACATGTATTTCCTTGTTTCAGTAGATTTTCTGTCCCATGGCTGTCATTATATTCTCTGAGAACACGAAGTTGCCTCATCTATCATTCACTGGACAAAGTTTTTAAATAAAGATATTGCACGTACCCGATCCCTGACTCAGAACTGCTTTATTTTTATTGAAAATTTGATTATGAAAACTTGATTAAATATATGAACTTGCACAAGACACTCTGCTTGACAAAAGATAACTCTCAACTGAAGCACCAGCTCACATATTATGTGTGTTTACTGAGTTATTTTTATGCAATATAGAAGTAGTTAGGGCACCGGGGATAAAAAAGTAGCAACAAGTAACATTAAAATGGCTGAAAAAAAATTGATATGTATACAGTAGATTATTTTGAGGCGGAGTAGTTGCAATGATTGTAAATAAACTCTGGTAAGCAAACTAAACTTACAGTACTCCAAAATTCCATTCATTCCCTTCATATTACTTTACTCAAGCTTTTTAATAATGATAAACAAAAGACTAACAACTTCTAGCATCTATTCAGCACTGCCCTCAGAACATCAGTATATTGTGCTTCTAGCCCTGACAATTAAATCGGTATGGATATGGAGAAAGTAGTACAACACTAAAGGACAAACAGAACATCAGATGAAGGAGACGGGACCCCCTCCTGTTCTGATGAGCAGCTCACACGTCACCTGTGCAACGTGGTGTCAGCGCTCTGCATTCATTCCCAGGGCTCAGTGTACGAGTGCAGCGACATCAGTTAATGCTTTCTGCTTCTCTCCATTTACACACAAAACTAAATTAAGAAAAACAACCGCTTACTTGCTTTTCCCTTTGTATACTGTAGCATAGGATCCTTCTCCTAGTTTTTCCAGTTTTTCATACGAGTCCGCTTTTCCAAACTTGGGGCTTGTAGGCTAAACAAAACAAAGAAAGATGACCTTTCAGCATGTATTTCACCCACAACATCAACTGCTTTGATTTGTCCTTTAGAGATCAAACGTCATTATCAAAACTCATAGATCTGCATGTTTCCAGCAGCCAACAATAAATAAATAAATAAAATTAATAGCAGAACTAACAAAACAATGGAACAGGATACTCAAATAAAACATCGTTCAGCACCCCAGATGGTGGTTATCAAGTTAAACCATACACTGGCATCACTGGAACTATCAAAAGGATTTTTTTCTTCATCAAGGAGACATTTCTGGTTTATTTTTTTACATATATCACTTCATACAGGGAAAAAGATCATCGGCAACTAAGCCATCTTATCTTTGTTAAGAGATCCAAGCAGCAGTCTTAAACTGCCCTACAAAATCAGATAAAAAGAGCTGCTTAACTTTTTTTTTAGACCCAAAACCATTGCTCTAAGCAGTCAATCTCCCAGCATATCAACCATTGTTCATAATACCACAGGAAACCATCTTTGATGAGAGTATCTTGATCCTGAATTATGTTTACAGTCTGCAGACTGTGGATATACTCACTCCACAATTTTCATGGCACGTTCTTGCAGCACAGTTGATGAAGTCCTGTAGCCTTAATATGTGCAGCCTTTGTGAGGAGCCTAAAACTGAACCGAGTCAAACTAATTCTTGCTCAAAGGGCCAGACAGCTCAAGTAGCCTTCGTGACAGACTGGTACTTGCCCCACGTTTACACAGTCCTTACAGAGATCACTAGAAAACTGCAAAACCAGGATTTCACCGGACATTAAAACTTTCCAATGAAGTTCTTGGAAAATGTTTGAGCTTTTTGAAGTGCATCCTGTTTTCCTACATTTACCCACATTCCAGTTGTCTGGAAGGAAAGAGCTTTTCTATTTTTCCCTGAAGACCAGAAGGATACTGCAAAAAATTGACCTCGGCATTATCTATGTATATCTTAGAGTGCAGTGCTCAGATGTCCTGTATATAAACCAAACAAAAGAGTATAGAGCACAGACTTTGGAGGGTCAGCATTCATGCTTACACCACATAGAGGGACTGATTTCTTAGTGCTCTGGTTCTAATACAACAAAGAAAAGCAGCCAAGCAAATCCAGCGGGTTTAGGGTTGACATGGCAGACTCCGAGGCAGGTGCAGCTGCACACAGCCTACACTCCCCCTTCAGATCTTACGCCTGATTTACAAAAGTTCTGAAGTTTCAGTTTTTTGGAAGGAGACAAACATTACAATACAGGACACATTTGAGCGTAAATTCCTTTACAAACATGGTCAAAAAGCTTTAAATCAACAGAGCCTAGAAATTACTCCTTTTTAAACAGACAAGAGCATCCTAGGCACGATATCTCATACATCTCCACTACACCCATTTTACCATTAGCCAGAAAATAAAAACCAATCTCTTTACTCAAGTATTCTCCATTTCTCCATAGTTCTGGCACTTTGGCCTATATCCTCTTTTTTGAGACTAACATCCCAGCTTTCCATTGAATGATACCAGGATATACACATTTATGTTTGAAAAATGGAGCCCTTCCACCTCCCTTCAATACACAGAGCAATCTATTATTTTGCTATCCAATTCCTAAATATAAATAAACTGAAGAAAGTATGTCACATGGCAACTCTCAGATCTTTTTTCTCTTACATTATTTGGACTACTTCATTATAGATAAGGCAGCAATATTCTGGGCTCTCAATCTCTGCCTAAAAAGCCATTCTGCCTGTTTAGAAACAAATTAAATTTTTATATTTTTTTTAATCACAGTTTTATTACAGATGTCACTAATAGAGGCAACTAAAATATTTATTCAAGTAGTCTCTCCTTTAAGAATCCAATTATGGATAAATTCAACATTATAAAACTATGGGAAAAAAGTGTTTAGATGTTTAAGTGTCTCCCATATAATGAAGAGGGATAGCAAAGTATTTCTGGAATTGCAGGCTGCAGGGAACACACAGTGAGGAGCTTTGTCTGGAGTGGAAATACTGCCCCAGTTAACAGGGAACAGCTCACTGTTGGTTTCCTCATCCAGGGAGGAGGAAAAAGGACAGGGTTTATATGGTGTTTCACATTCATTCCTATTTTCACACGGAGATTTCCTTTTCTTTATACTGCTGGAAACCATAATATAAAGGTCACAACTTGTAATGCCTTAAGATCTTGATAGGAAACAAGATGGCTTTATCCATTACCACACAGTAAATCATCAACAGTAATTATTCCCAGGGCCTCATGCCCATTTCCCCATACCACCCCTGCCACAGGCACAGATTTAAGGTCATGCCTTTTGACTCATTCTCCTACTGGAAGGTGCTGCATCCTCACTGAGAACAGGCAAAAAGCTAAAAGCTTGCATTAGTGGGACTAGGAGCTCACCCCTGACTGTCCAGAAGAGGTGCTGGTTTCAGCTGTCCTGTCCTCAGTGCCAACCCCACTCAGTGTCCCAGGGCTCCTCCGGGCAGCAGCAAGGCTGACCTGCCCCCCGCCCCAGGCAGCCCAAATCACTTGCCCAGTGCGTGCTCATGGTAGGTAAGAGCAGACCAGAAACAACCAGAAAACAACCAGGAACCCAACCCACCAGCCACCGCCTGTCCCAAATGCAATAAAACCACCTGGGTGACATCCTCCTCTTCCCTGGTGACAGCACCTCCGTGGCGGAGCTCAGCCCTACTCCAGCTGCATCATGAGCTGGGATTGCCCATGTTCTCACACCAGTAGATCTCCCTTTGAGAAAATGCACATTATTTTTTCTTGCATTTGTAATCTTAAAAGATTATAATTTTTGAAGGTACCTAGTGCAGAACAGCACCTCAGAGGTGCCCCTGTACTCAGCACTGGTGAGACCTCACCTCGAGGACTGTGTCCAGTTTTGGGCCCCTTTCCACAAAAAAGACATCGAGGGGCTGGAGCGGGTCCAGAGAAGGGCAATGGAACTGGTGAGGGGTCTGAAGAATAAGCCCTATAAGGAGTGGCTGAGGGAGCTGGGGGTGTTCAGCCTGAAGAAGAGGAGGCTGAGGGGAGACCTTCTCACTCTCTGCAACTCCTTGAAAGGAGGCTGTAGAGAGGCGGGGGTTGGTCTTTTCTCCCAGGTCACAGCTGTTAGGACAAGGGGAAATGGCCTCAAGTTGTACCAGGGGAGGTTCAGGTTAGATATTAGGAAAGATTTCTTTACTGAAAGGGTTGTCAGGCGTTGGAATGGGCTGCCCAGGGAGGTGGCTGAGGCACCATCCCTGGAGGTATCCAAGAGACGAGTTGACATGGTGCTCGGGGATATGGTTTAGTGTTGGGTTGGTGTTGGTTTTGTGTGTGGTGTGGTTTTGTTTTTTGCTTTTGTTTTCCGTTGGTTGGACTAGATGATCTTAAAAGGTCCCTTCCAACCTAGGTGATTCCGTGATGATCAGAAGAGGAAGCCGCAAAGGCATCTGCTGCACAACATCAGAACTAGTAAAAAATGAAATCCAAAACCCCTTGTCAATTGAAGTGTGATTCAAAACCAGAGAATGACAAACTCTTGCAACTAACCACACAGACATACCCTCAATGAAACCTGCACCAGAACACCTCCTGCCTGAGGTAACAGCCAGGCTGTGGGGGCAGGAGGCTTGATGGTACCTCTGCTGCGGTGTGCTGGGCAGGGGCAGGCGTGACCCGTGGTCAAGAGAGGACCAACACTAACTTTTTGCTGTGAAATTCTGTTCTTCCCTGTTCACTGACATGAACACTGACATTATTCCACACATTATTCCTTGCCAAGTGCTCTTTGGATCTTCCGTGTGAGGAAGAGTCACAAATGACTAACAATGCCTCCAAGCAGAAGGAAGAACTGAGTTTACTGAATAAAGCTATAAAAATCGGGGGGAATTACAGGAAGGTGAGAAATGAGAATTGTATTTCAGGAAATTCTTTAACACATGAGAAGTCCCCAGCAAGTCCCTGTGAGTCAGCACAGAAGAATGTAGAGGAATGCTGTGGTTTGGCCTCAGACAGAAACCACAAATGGGGCAGCAGCTCCCTCCTCTCCAACCCCCCCCCCACTCCCGGCCTGGCCCTGAGGGGAGAATCAGAAGGAAAAAAAGGCAACACTCATGAGTTGGGACAAAGGCAGTTTAACAGAACAGCAAAGGGAACAAGAAAACAACAGCACTAACGCTGGGAGAGGAATGTACAACCAGGATGAGATACCACCTGCTCTGCTCCCAGGGGTGACATCCTCTGCCTCCCCCTCCTCCAGCACCTCTGGCATGGCTCCCATGGGATGGGATACCTGTGTCCTTGCTGGAGCCTGGGGAGAATTAACCCTATGCCTTCCGGAACCAGGACAGAGAAGATCAATATCCATTGAAGGTATCAATACGTGCTGGGGGATGAAGGCACTGAAAGAAACCCTACTGAGAAGAACTTCAGGATACTGGTGGATGAGAAGTTCAACATGACCTGACAATGTGCACTCACAGCTCAGAAAGCCAACCACATACTGAGCTGCATCAAAAGCAGCGTGGCCAGCAGGTCCAGGGAGGTGATTCTGCCCCTCTACTCTGCTCTGGTGAGACCCCACCTGGAGCATCCAGCTCTAGAGCCCACAGCACATGGAAGACGTGGACCTGTTGGAGTGAGTCCAGAGGAGGGCCAAAAATTCATCAGAGGGATGTAACCTCTCCTCTGAGGAAAGGCTGAAAGAGTTGGGTTGTTCAGTCTGGAGAAGAGAAGGCTCCAGGAAGACTTTACTGTGGCCTTTCAATAATTAAAGAGGGGTTATAAGAAAGAAGGGGACAAACCTTTTACCAGGGCCTCTTGTGATAGGACAAGGGGGAATGTTTAGTTTAGTTTTAAACTAAACAAGGGGAGGATTTAGACTGGACAGAAGGAAGAAATTTTTACAATGAGGGTGGTGAAACACTGGAACGGTTTGCCCGGAGAGGTGGTAGATGCCCCATCCCTGGAGACATTCAAGGTCAGGTTGGACAGGGCTCTGAGCTCTTCTTCACAGAAGCATAGAATAATTTACCAAAAGCACATTTTTAGCTAGGCCTCTATCATTTACATAAGAAAATACTGGGGCAATAGGAGCTTTTTGCTTTCTTTTCAAATAAAAGATTCCTTCTTAAGCAAGAAAACACTTATGTGGTGTTATTAATGGTACGCACGCAGGAGTCAGGACTGTGCACTTACAGAGCTGGGACTGGAGTGCCGCCTGACTTTAGGTGATTCCTTCCCTGCAGATGAAGTTTTGAAGTTAATGCAAGCGTTGTTCTCCGAATGAACCCTCTTCACTTGATTAGTTGGTTTCTCAAATGGATCAAAACTACTCTGCGTCCTCTGAACCCGAACTTTTTTATCCTCGGGAATTGTATCCAGAGGTTTGATCACTGAATCCATTCCCTGGCAGTTCCGTGTAGACATCTTTGTGACACATATCTGAAAGGAAAAAACAGCATTCATTGACTCCAACTGCTTTAAAGTCTGTGTCAATCCATACCTCAGTCAGCATCAGAAAAAGGCATTGGACTTCATAAGCATCCGACACCTATTTCTACATTAAAATTGCAAACAACACAGAGATGCATTTTCCATAGAGGACACAGTCATAACAGTCCAATGCCTATCTCTGTACTAAGGGATCCTGAAAAAGAAGACGAAAGAGGAACATACATGAAATTCACAAATTTGTAATTTCTTGTTCAGTGTGTTCTTAGCAAAATGACACTTCACCTCTCCGATAGCCACCAATATCCACAAGCAGTATCGATTTTCATTTGCTTAAAATTGGATGAGACTAAACTTAAATGATCACAGTTTGTGCGTGCACTTCGGTGCAGGCCTGCCCAAGATCCAATACCAGTGCGTTATTGCTTTTTTAAATAATGCTTATAGAGCGGTGGTGTTATTATTATCACCGTGTCTCTCAGAAAATCAAATCAGTAAATCAATTCCCAGGCACTGAAACGTGAAAGTGCAGCTTAATGGCACACTAAAGCACACAAGTTCAGTCCTTTGTCACGGTGAGGGATGACTCTGCCAAGCCCCAAGGACTGCCACTGCTGATGGAGCCACCAGAAGACACCACTGTTAGTTCAAAAGAACCAAATGAGCACAACAGTGAGTTTAGGTACTCCAGTCATGTATATTTATGTTTTTAATTTTAATACATTCCAACATATAAGACATTTGCTTAAATCACACAGTTGGTAGGGAGTTGTATTTGAGGCCTTAGCTTCTGTTTTCACCCAGACTCGACTCTGACTTGGGAAGAAAACATTTTAGCTCTCATGCTAACAGGGAAAAGCTATGACTGTGATACAAGCAGACCCAAGAAGCTCCTTGAATCATAAGGCAAATCAAAATGTACTTTTTCCAAGATATTTGCAAGTATTTAAGGACAGTGTCAATTTACTGTCAACCGTACTGTTCACACATATAAAATTGAAGAAGCATAATGTTCCATTTAAGCACCTACAACCTAAGCATTTTTGAAAACTTGCTGTCATAAAATAGTTAACATGAAAACAATAAAAAGAAATACTTACTATTACAATTTAACCAGGCCTCTTCTCCCATAACCCAAAGTATCTCCAATGCAAACTCCAATAAATTATTCTTTGCCATTTCCCCTGAGGAATTCTGTGCTTTGAAATCCAACTAATTTCAATTGTTTCTAGAAATACTGGGTGACTATGTCTTATGTTTTTGATGTTTTGTGGTTTTGATGATACCCTGTACTGTGGATCAAAAATTTCCTTTGTACGTTAAAAATTTGAAGTACCCTTCCTGCACAGGAAGATGCCAACCGTTCACCACCAAGTCAACTCCGATGACAGGGATTCCTCGCGTTGTAAACCAGGCTTTAGAAGGGTTCACATTTCTTCTGATTAAACTGGTTTCTCCAAGACTAAAACTTAACCCACTTAACTGCAGCACCTTTCCTGCCAGAGCAGGCAAGGGATTTCATTCATCACTTCTCTCTCACCTGTATCAATAGTTCCCTAACAGAAATAAAACATGCTCTCCAAGTGAACGCTGACCATGATGAACAGAGCCAACAGATCTAAGCTTATGCTGTTGTTGAAGGCTACACATTTCCAAACCATCTACCATGCCCATAAAACTCTGAACATTGGTTTACATTCTGACTTTTCTAGGCCAAGTCCAACTTTGCGCTGAAACTCTGCTCTCTGATATCCGAAAGGCGCAGGTCTAAAACATCCAAAAACAGCTGAGCACTGGCTGTAACTTCAAAACAACGCAGCTTAAGGTTGCCATCAACTCATCGGGAGTTTCAGGTCTCCCTCCCCCAGCAAGAGCTGGGCTACCACAAGGGCAGCCTCAAGACTGGATGATTTTTTTTAATGTCTGCTTTATCTACAGCTACCATAAAAAAAAAAAAAAAAAAAACCAACAAAATTAAACAAGTGTATAAACTACTTCAGAAACTGTTAGCCTGTTAAAACTAGTGCAATGAAATCACAGTTATCACTTTCAGAAGAGGTATTTCTAACAGCAGATCTCATAACTATGGGGAACAGAGAAATGGGACCTTTGTTTATGCTTTCTCTCTTCTTTATAGGAAACCGGATTTTAAAATAGGGCAATCAACTTAATACATTTAACAATAAGATATTGTTACAAATGGAACCGGCAATATACCCAAAAAACCCCAATTTTTCCCATAAAGATTACTGCTGAAGTTAAGAGACTGAAATCACAAGAAGTACATTTTTGTTCTATGCATGAAGTCCACAATAAGCCCCATTAAACAAATAAAAATCAGTATAACCATTCATGGAATGTTTTCTAAATCAAGATGTCTCTTTGAATCACTTTATAATCACTGCAAGCAATACTGCATTTGGAATTAATGGATTAATGTAAAAAAAAAAAAAAAGAAAAAAAGAACTGGTTTATTGTGATACAGATTCAAGGGAAGGTTTTTTTCACTTCACCACTGTCAGAAAAATTAAGAGGTCCCAACCAAAACAGATTCTTAGTACTAGAGGTTTATGGATTAACTAATTTACTGTTTAAATTAATATATCACTTAAAGAGCAAGAGTGATCAGTTAAACCAGGTAAGTAATTTATAGTCCTTATGGTTCATGAATTTTGAAACAGTCATGAATATCCCCTGAATTAATCACCTGTTGGGATACTGAGTAAAAGATAAGCTGTTCAGTGGAGTTTGTTCATATGAATAAAGATATCCTCAATAACAAAGAACAATCAACTTTGGCACGAAAGACCAGACATCCTACACCACATAAGAAAAAAAAACCCAAAACTTAAAAATGTTTGCACAGTGTAAAGACATACTACTCTGAAGCTTATTACATCTTTTAGGAAGCTGCATTATACCTGGGTTTTAATTCCTCCATGTAACTTCCTACAAATCTTTACTATGGTCATGCAGTACCTATGGACTTACGTAAAATACTAGAATACCGTCATCCATCTTCTGCTTCCTATTGCCCATTGCCACTGAGTACATCCTTGGAAAAGGTGGTTTCTTGGGTAAAATACCAGGGCAAACATCCAAAATTGTTACTGAAAAATTAGACCAAAACACCTGAATTGCCCATTTGTACTGTTCCAAATGAAGTAGTATGAAAGGACCTGAAATAGGAAACTGAAGATCTAGCACCCACGATGCAAAAATAAACAAACCACTGAGTGACTTGAAGCAAGGAAGTCACTTAACCTCCAAAAAAAAAATCTATTTTTCTGTTTATAATAATGCTCCTGTGACTATCACAAGCAGAAACCAGAAGCATTAACTAATTTGGTAAAGCACTTTGATTTTTAAAGAGAAATCTTATGAGAATATAGATTATGATTTGTAGAGCCAAAGCCTTTTGGAAGGTAGCACAACAATCTCATTATTACAGAGAATAAGACTTAACACTTGCATTTAGCTGACAGATGTATAAAGAAAAAAAACATAAATGGCCAAGTGCCTGCTAGCCCAACAGCTGAACTGCTGAGAGCGTAAGGTCAGCACTAATTTTTACTGAAAAAATCCTATCTGGGTATGAGTTTTCATTATCTTTTATAAGCAGGTTACTTTCTATCTAGCCTTGGTACCATGGCAGTTGAGAACTACACGAGTCATCTGTGGATTCTGGCAGCACTGGAATTTGACATTTGCTACTTATAAAACACAATTTGGGAATGTTCTGGAGTATTATAAGCAGTTTTGTTCAAAATAAAACCGCAACTGTCTGGAGAATCACTCTCTTTGGAGAACAAGCAGTAGGGCAGCTCACTCTTTTTAGAACCACGGGTCTTGTCCGCTTCACCTCAGCCCAGCTGGTAGCACTCTCCATCTCCCCCAAGAAGAGGAGGTCAGGAAAAGACAGCTGCACCCACAAGCAAAACATGAACAGGTCGAGAAGAGAGTTCAGCTGGTGCGAAAGCTACAGTATGGGAAAAGATCAAGGAAGAGTAAGTGATGAGATAAGGGAGCGAATAAAATTGTGAGAGGAAGTAGAGCGTGTAATGCCGCACACCACCTCCAGTGAGTTCACACCAGAACCACCAGCGCTACCAGGCCCCAATCTGAAGGGGGTCCTTCAACACTCGCCCTTCCCTGGTGGCACCGGCACCAGCTCTTGGGTTTGAACGTTCCATGGGCACAGCTAAAAAGAGCAGCAAGAGAACTTCAGTGAGACAGAAAAAGAAAATGGGGGGAAAAAAACAAGGAGAAGAAACAGAGTAATGTTCACATAAGGAAGAAAGATGTGAGGAAGGGAGAAAATTATAATAAAATGGACATTTTCTTTCCTGCCCCAATGGCCTGTGGTTTCTCTCTGGCAAATTCCAAGGGTTAACAGACTCAACTGTGTCCTAAAATACATTCTTGGGTATTCTTTGTTCAGCTGTATTTGGATGTGGAGATTGCTAGCGATACTAGCTATGAAGTACCAGAAGGAACTGAAAACAGAGCTTGGAGACTGAAAAAGGTATCCAGGGATATGGTATGCTCCTTGCTGTACCCAGCGCAAACTTACTTATCTATCTCCCACAACCCATCTCAGAGGCACTCTCCAAAAACAGCTGTTTCTTTCCTGAAGTCAAAGTTGATGTTAGAAACATAGAATCATAGAATTGCCCAGGTTGGAAGGGACCTTCAAGATCATCCAGTCCAACCATCAACCTAACTCAAAACCAAAAAAAACCATCACTAAACCATGTCACTAAGCACTATGTCAACCTGTCTTCTAAATACCTCCAGGGACAGTGCCTCAACCACTTCCCCAGGCAGCCCATTCCAAGGCTTTCCATGCAAAAATTTTTCCTAAAACTTGGGGCCATTTCCTCTTGTCCCATCACCTGGGACTTGGGAGAAGAGACTGACCCCTGCTTCTCTACAACCTCATTTCAGTTGTTGCAGAGAGCGAGAAGGTCTCCCTTTTCTCCCTCTCCCTCTCTTTTCTCCCTCTCCCTTTC
Organism: Gallinago undulata; assembly: GCA_026546715.1. NCBI lineage: Eukaryota > Metazoa > Chordata > Aves > Charadriiformes > Scolopacidae > Gallinago > Gallinago undulata. The sequence goes on along the minus strand of JAOTQQ010000012.1, from coordinate 22,546,356 downwards.
TCCAGGCTGAACACCCCCAGCTCCCTCAGCAGCTCCTCATGAGACTTGTGCCCCAGACCCTTCACCAGCTCCGTGTCCCTTCTCTGGACCCGCTCCAGCCCCTCAATGTCTTTTTTGTGGAAAGGGGCCCAAAACTGGACACAGCCCTCGAGGTGGGGCCTCGCCAGTGCCCAGGACAGAGGGACAATCACTTCCATAGTCCTGCTGGCCACATTATTTCTGATCCAGGCCAGGATGCTATTGGCCTTCTTGGCCATCTGGGCACACTGCTGGCTCACGTTCAGCCGACAGGCCACCAACACCCCCAGGTCCTTTTCTACCTTCCAGCAGGTCAACACTCCCACCCAACTTGGTGTTGTCTGCGAACTTACTGAGGGTGCCCTTGATCCCCTCCTCCAGATTAAACCAACTGTCCAGATGTTAAACCAACTGTCTTTGTCATACAGAAGAAGGCAAATATAAAAAGGTCACTGAAGTGCCAGATGGAAGAACTGGAAGCTCTGATGTTAATTCTCTGTTTTTTGTCTGAAACATTGAACACAACGAGCAGAGTAAGCATCTGTGCTGAGTTGCTGAGTGAGAAACAAATCACTCTCACATAAAGGCCAACTGATCAGATTTCTAGTAGGAATGCCAAGATCATACAAATCTGAAAAGAAGTTTAAACACCTGAATAAAGTTTTATACTGGAAGTTATTAAGGGCAGTGCTTACACAGCTGTTTCCTCTCCTCCTTCTCTCTGCTCCAACAAATCTGCCATACAACACATATGTATTCTGCTAAATTAATAGCTAAAATTTAGCGTAACTACTGAGTCACACACAATGTTGGGAGTCGGGAATTACTGCACACGATTGTATGTCCCCTACACTTGGCAAGGTGGAGCTGAGCACTTCTAAAATTAATACTTTTTTTCTGTTCATAGCGCAGTTTAACTTCAGAAAAATGAGTCTTCAGTCCATTAAAGTTGATGTTCCTCTCCTCACAGGGAAAAAAGGTCTGATTTTTAAGATTTTTAACATGGTTCAAGACTTGCTGCATTGAAAAGAAGGAGGGTCTTTCCTGCAGCAAACCGAGCAGGAGGGGAGAGGAGCGGATCAGCAGAGGTGTCGGCGTGGGAAAGGTGGCTTCCAGCGCTGGGCACGAGCCAGGGCCTCCTTGGTAACCAGCAGAGCAGCGGAGAAAGTGTCTGAACATCAACACTCACCCATGAAATTGTGAGAGGTGGTTTCTATACTCTTTTACTTAGTTACCCATTTGTATCTGTTGTCTATCCTCTTCTGTAACCATATGAACAGCATTTAAAAATAAAGATTAAAAAAACATTTTCAGTCCCTGTCCCATATTGGCCTCCTGCTCCAACAGATGGCTACATGTGCCAGTGTAAGTTTATACAGTTTTCTTTCCATAAGCGCATTAATTAGTAGTTTTGTATGAACATGATATTGTCTTTCTGAGTTTACAGGTTTATAATTTTATTCTATCCTCCAACACCTCCCCCGACCATGAAGTTTTCAACGGCGTGTCCATAAATGCAGAAAGTCTTCCCACTGCCATGTTCAAGCGTGAGAAATCCTGAGAGACTTGACAGCAAGCCCACTCTTGCTAAATTCTGAGGCTGTCAGTAAGGTTTTTAAGAAAGTAAATGGTAAACTCCATGACCTGAAAATAGGTTCTACCTAGTTCCTTTAGGCTCCTTTCCCACCTTAGCAAGTCTCTTGATTCTTTTACAGGTATCAATGCAAAACACACCAAAAAATATTTTTTTTCTTCTACAAGCAGGGACTGCAACAAAAATGCTGCTATTGCTCAGATCTGGTCCTCAGACTGATAGTTTAAGATTTAAATCCAACCACTCAATTAAGAAGTGAACTTCTGTCCAGCAAGCCTGAAGTTAGGTGAAAGCAATGGCACTTGATAAGATAAAAACTTAATTTCTACTTAAAATGAACCAGAGAGTTTGTCTCAGACTGAGAAGTCAGACAATGATAGTTTAAGAACTCGAGACCGACCTTCATACATATGCTGAAGAACACTTTTCTTATAAAGGAATATGAAGGCGTCAAGTTACACAATCATCTGGGCAAAATATGTGCATTTGCAGACTTAAGAGTTTTACAAGTATTTTTTTGTCAGGTATGACAACTACCTTTATTGCACCGAAGCAGCGTGTTGTACCACCCTATACAAATTATTGGGAGTATCACATTGTCTTCAGCAGACTCTTAAGAAGTGTTTCCTGAGAAATAATTACAAACTAGAATGATACATTAGTTTGGCTTTTCTTTCCTCATTCAGACCAATTCATTAAAAAAAAAAAAAGAAAAAGAAAAATTTTCTTATTTCATTCCCTTCCCTCTTTTTATTCCTCTTTCCTTTCCTTCCCTTCCTTCTCTTCCAAAATTCCTTTTTTAGCAGAAGGCAGAGGAAAAACTAGGTATTGAGATGACTTTATTTATTTCGTTCTGCTCACACATTTCAAAGTTTCATTCCAGTACCTGCTCTTAGGTGCTTCATCCCTGAGGTCAACAATCCTACACCCTAGAAATGCAGCTTCCAAGCCTGATCAATGTCACAAGGAAAGACAATCTCTGAGCAATTCCAGATCTGCTCCCTTACATATTATCCTCCAAACCACTGAGTTTGACAGGATACCCTCTATCAAATCCGCACAGTATAAAGGCAGAGACAGAAAAAGAGTTTCAACTTTATCATTATTCTCTTATGCGAGTACTCTTCAGAGATTTGAATAACCTATATTCCAAGTCAGTCTCCCAGAAATCTTAGTAACAAGCACCCACGATCTTTCTGCCATGGAAGTTTGAGGGTTCAGACAAGGATGACAAGTCTAGCTTCATAAACAATTAAATGAAGTGAGTAGTCATCTGTGTTTGAATCCCATATACACCTGACTTCTTTTTGTTAACTTGTTCTTTTTTCTTTTTCCTCGGGTAAATGACCTGGCTACAGAATTCTACAAAAGTTGGAATAAAAGTCTTAAAGGAATTTTCTAACAGTTACTGCAGGTTTGTTGGACCTGCAGTAGCACAACAGCTTTCAAAGCAAAAAGGTGTAAGAAAGCATAACGAAGCTTGCTTCCCCGTACATAATGTGCTACACTGGAAAAAAATGGCAGAACCCCTGCAAACATACCATGTCCCATAATTCAGAATTTTGCCAGGGGGCGTTATGAAAATATGAAGAAAAACTCTCCAGTATATCTTTTCTTGCAAAGACACATGAGACTTAAAATGGAGAGGTTTCAAACTGGCAGTGGAAAGAGCTCATTATAAGGACAACTATAACTTCATAAGAATTATCTGAACAGCATAGACATAATGCCCAATTTTCAAAAAACTAGGTATTTCAACAGAGAAGTGAAAATCACTGCTGTTGCTTTGATGCGTTCAAGCAAAAATATATGCTGCTGCAGACTTATGACTGTGCTCAAATCAATGCTGAAGACAAAGCTGTGACAGTATGAAACAGTCAACCCTTCTGCAGTTGGTGGCAATTTGTGCCTCCAAAGCTGTGAGTTCATCTTTCATGAACCACTTTCAACAAACAACAGATCCCAAGAGTCAAACTAGTCAAAAATTACATCTATCTTTAAACTTAGAACATCAATGAGAAGCCCTCCACCCTCACAGCATATTATGTTTATTATGAAAATATTTCACAAAACTGAGACTGACTGCAGATATTTTGCACAGCTTTTCCTGCACAGCTACCTACCAGCAGTATAATCACATTTTATAATTATATAATTTTATGTATTTATCTGGACTACTTTGTCCAATACAGGGAATTCCTTGCCAGCATGTAAGTTATGGGTGGTGGTTCCACCACTTTCCTGAGCAGCGGCAAAAGTAATCACATCCATCACTAAGCTTGGTACTTTCCAAGACAAATCTTCTGCACAACATCAAAATAAAATTTCTGTGGCCAGTATTTATCAACGGAATCTATTTGCTCATTAAAAACCCCACTATTTACAGGGAAGTCTGGACAAGCATAATTTACACATATTCTCTACAGGCTTAAATACATTTTCTTTGGACTCACAGAAAGATTTAATAAACTGGTAGAGGTCGTACCCAAACTTACTAAGCCTGTAGACCAAAAAGCATCAGAAATTAATTAAATTAAGCTAAGCTTTCACAATATATAAACAGGCATTATGCTTTTTACTTGTGCTTTTATTTTCTCACTACTACCTCGGCAACATTTTCCTCTTCATGTAAGTTGTATACAATTTAATATTAAATTGTAAACATCCCAGACAGCAAAACTGAAATACAAATAACATGAATCCTATACAACTTCCAGGACAGAAGGATACAGGTCAATAGCTTGCTGGTATGATGTTTGCTGCTAGCTTAGATTACTCTACGTTTCCATAATGTTCAGCTGAAGTTTATCACAAAACTTTTTCAAACAGAAGCTGCAACTGATCTCCCAGACAGCAGGAGGAGATAGCAAGTTCTACTGTAGCGTTAACTTACCAAAATTCTAATAATAAATTGTAAAATTTTTGCAAAACTAAACAAAAGTCTCCAGCCGCACTTTCCACACCATTTCTGACTAGCATACCATCCCAGAGTGAGACAATTAACAGATAAAAATGCCTGCTTCTGCACTGTCTGTAGGCTGGTCCAGAACTGATACAGGAACTTCAGAGAAAGCACATCCATATGTGCTTCACATCCATCACAAATATGATAAACAAAAGAGCAGTATCAGAATGCTACTTCAGTTGACCAGCAATAGAGGGAAAAGACCAAAAGTTATTTTTTCAGAGGCAAAATGCTTTGTTTATGCTGTTGATTCAAAAATTTTACAATACAAAATCACCTCCCTGAATTTAACACCCAGCACTACACTAAATTGCTATTTTGCTTCTCGCTTTTTTGCTAAATTGCTAAATACAGAATTATACATAGGCTTATATAAGGAAGCAGAACAAAAGCTAACAGTGAAAAATATGCCACATGTGAATAAGATGCATATAATCAATAATGCTGACAATACAAAATAAACTAGTCACAGAAAGGTATTTACCGAACTATACCAAAGCCAATCAAAGACGTTGGAAGCCAGTCTGGACTGAACTCTGGGAACTCAAGCTCAGAAAACATATTTAAATATTTAACCTGTTCTTCCCAAATTAAGAACACCAGCTACATTTTTCTTTACTCAGAAACAGGCTTTGGAGCACTGGGATCACACAACCTCTGCATTGTTTCAATTAATATTTGCCAGGATACTCTCCTTCATTTCAAGGCGGTTTGTAAGCTGTAATTGTCGTCGTATCAGTACCGCAACACGTAGGAAAATTTTAACACTAGCATTATCAAACTCAGTTTGCAAACTGTGCATAGCACCACCTGACAGCAGAGTATTTTTGTGTTCCCGGGACTTCAGAGGGAAATAACCCCAAGGTCTGTATCTGCTTGGCAGCTCCTGCCACCCTTAAGGCTCCTCTCCCAGCCTGGAAGCCCACCAGCCCCCGGCCGAGCGCTCGCACACGCTCCTGCCCTGGTCCCCCCCCTCAGCGGTCAGGCCAGGCCGGGCCAGGCCAGAGTACCCACCGGGGGCCAGTACCACAGCGGGGCAGCACCTCGGCGGCAGCTGGCGAGGATTTGCGTTAAAGGACAGAATGATCTCTTCCCCTGGCAGCTGGAGCCCGGAGGAGCTGTGTGACCTGCTCCCGCAGCGCCCAGGCCAGCTGCCCCCGGGACTGACCACGCACATGGCACCGCGGCCCAGTCACAGAACCAAGGAGTTGTCGAGGGTGGAAGGGATCTTTAAGATCACCAAGTCCAACCATTAGCCTAACACTGACAAAACCACCATTAAACCATGGCCCTAACCACTGCATCTACCCATCTTTGAAATACCCCAGGGTTGGTGACTCCATCACGTCCCTAGGCAACGCGTTCTCATGTTTGACAACCCTTTTGGGGAAGAAATTTTTCTTAATATCCATCCGAAACCTCCCCTGGCATAACTTAAGGCTGTTACCTCTTGTCCTGTCACCTGTTACTTGGGAAAAGAGACTGGACCCCAACTTTCTACTACCTCCTTTCAAGGGATGTGGAGAGAGCCAGAAGGTCTCCCCTCAGCCTCCTTTTCTCCAGGCTGAACACCCCAGCTCCCTCAGCCTCTCCTCACGAGACTTGTGCTCCAGACCCCTCACCAGTCCATTGCCCTTCTCTGGACATGGAAGAGTCATAGACCCTTTTAATGGTCCTGTCCATTTTCCTGTCTATGGGGCCTCTGGGAGAAGCAGGAATTGCCTGCCTGAGACACAGTACCAACTAGGAGGTCAACTTTTCCAACAGCCCCAACTCAAGCTTACAGTTTGAGGGGTAAACCACTAAAAACTGTCTGTGCGTTTGGTTTTAGGGATATTTTTTGTTTGATTCTGTTTAAGGTTTACACAGCAAAACAGCTATAAAGTGATAGTTAGGTGACCATTTCTGTTATACGACTTCAAAGGCTGGCTAACCTGCTCACAGTAAGATGTGACATTGAGGATTTTTAGCATCAACAGCTCCAACCCTGTTGAACTTACACTCCCATCTGCATTCTTAACTTTTGGGCACATTTTCCATATTGTATGTCATTTTTTTCCCTCTAGTTAATTTGGGATCTGTGTTTAACTAAATATTACCATAAGGAATATTATATAGCAATAAAAAAACCAAAAACCTCTAAAACACTGTTGATTTCTTAAGCTTAGAGAACTAAAATGGGAGAACTCCAGAAACAGTAGTAACACAGTGAACAGAGATGATGGTTTTACATTTTGGGAGAAAAAACATTGGAGGAAGAAAGCTGGCAGAAGCAACAACTTTCATGTACATATGTAGATGAAGAAGTATCACTGAGAAATACCCTAATTTAAAATTTGCTTTAAAAAAAATTCCTAAAAAATGCTTAAGAGTTTCTGGACTTTCATTCCTTGTACAACCTGAGAGCAAACCCAAATGGCCGGATTACTTCTGTGCATTAAGCAATGGTAAATATACTGAAGGTTTGCAATTTATTAATAGGTATAACAGCATAAGCAAAGGAAACTTCCATAAAAAGGCTTGCAGCTAAAACAATTATTGTGATAGAAACATTCAAGGTTATTGACAAACAAAAAGGATCTTTACTTTCTGAGACAAAACTATGCAAATTAAGTGAAACAGCCCACTTCACATGATTTACATTGCAGTTCCTATAGTGTCACACATTTAGAAAATACGTTTTTTTAGTAAGGAACTCCAGTTCCAGTTCTGAAGCCTTCAGAAAACAATTGAGATAGGACCAAATCTTCCCCCTTTAATCGTATTAAGTGACTAAGAAGAAAACCCCCTTAATTGGCAAGTACAGAAAAAGTAAACAGGAATCGCTGTCAAACGAGTTATTTGATCCCACATTAACATATGTCTAGTCTCTTCTCAGAGTCTAATTCACATACTGATAAAGTATAAACACACTCCTCTACAAAAAAAACCCTGCTTTTACTCTTAACTAATAAAGAAAAAACATATTTCGTCTCTCTACCATTACTACCACAGTTGGTTTCCTTAAAACGCTAGGAGATGGTGAAATATATCTTTTGTTCAGTTCTCCTGTATTTCTGTTAAGATTAATCTATGGCTTGATCTACCACTGGAGCACACTAGCTGTCAGTTAAATCATCAAAAATAATTCAAATTATTCCATACAATGGCCACATTTTAATCTTTCTGTTTTGTACTAATGATAACTGCTGCTTTTTTCCTCCTCTCTATCCCCTGAATACGCTGCTGCTCTCAGCTTTCATATGGTGAAATATTCCACTAAGATCCAAACCGCTGCCAACACACTCCCACATACGCATTCAAGAATGACAACTTAAAATGACTGCCTCACTTTTTTGTTTTATTAAAGACAGTCTGCAAGAGAAATAAAACAATCACACAGGTTAACAAGGCAAAAAGATATTCCACTACATAGTATGCAATTTTAAAGGATCGTTTATCTGTAACCGATGAAGACATTTATTCAGATCTGGCAAGATGTACAGCCGTGTTAGCGGGGATGGAAAAGTGGCTGATCACGTCTTTCACTCACTCGTCCCAGAGGGTGTTCAGCCAAGCATATATTGGAAAAAACTGCCCATACTATCCTCTTAATACAATCATATATAAGGCTACCGGAGAGAGAAATACAAAGCTGTAACAAGAAAAGCATTGCTTTTAAGGCTTCCCCTACCTTTTCCCTGATATTTACAATCCGCAGGCAGTGCTGCCGGGGAGCCTCACCGGTGGGGCTGATGAGAGGTCTCATGTGGCGTTCCCAGCTTCCCACCACCTCCCTCTGCCTGGATTTTATGCATTCCCGAGAAAACCCACCCTGACATGCACAGAACGAATCCTGCTCAAGTTGGGAGCATGTGATAACCAGGCTTCAGGATGAAACGGGAAACCTCAGCAGGCAATTAATCCCAGCCACCTAAACAAGCCCCATCTTACCGTTTTGCTGGTGCCCAGGACCAGGTCAGATTCACCTGCAACTCCTTGGCATGTCTCTAGCAATGTTAGTGCTCGCAGTCAGGCCAGGCTCATTCAGCAACCGAATTCACAACACCTTTCTGCTCTAGCAAGCTGAAATGGTACGGCTGTACTACGGCTAAGAAAGGGGGAAACCTAACGCAGAAACAAAGAAATCCCTCGAGACAGGATAACCCCTGTGGAGTAAAATATAAATTGTACAGATGAGCATCGAAGGTAGAATATTTCTATGTCTAAATTTCATCAGCAATACCATGCTCTTTCTAAAAAGATTTTTTTTTTTAAATGTCTGATGGACTTGCCTGTGGAGTTCCCAGAAAGGCAGAGTATCTAAGCTCTGCAGCAGCATTGCAGCCAAAGTAACCATGTAGATGCTATCCAGGCAATTTGCAGCAGCCTTTTTGAAAATATATTGATTTACAATTGATTTACAAGCACTGCCTCAGCCCAACACAGAACTGCAACCAAAATAGCTAATGGTGATTTCATATGAATAAAGGAAAAAAACTAAACATTCAATCAAAAGGATGCAACTAATCATTCCCAATTCAATTACATCCCAGTCCTGAAGGAAACCAGCAAGTTCTTGAGTGACAAATGATATTAAAGCCATAATCTATGGGCATCTGGAAATAAGTACTACGAATGCCACTGTTCACTTTTACAGAAAGAACAAATATGAAAAAGCATTTAGAATTTACTGAGCCAAAATATGAACTCCAAAGTTAATTCTAGTATTATAACGATGAAACATAATGTTTAATTTATGAACATACAAAATATACAAAGCTGTGAGTAAGCAGCAGACACCTACTCCATGCTGGGAAGCCACTGCTGAGCCCAAGGAGACTTGGGTGCAAGCCAAGGGACAGGAGGGCAGCAGGAGCAATCCCTCTTGGAGGGAGGGCTTCTCCAAAAGGGAGACAGCAGGTCTTCTCCATCTCCTACTCCTACAGCAGCCCCTGCTGGCCTGTGCTTCAGATGGCTCCTGGCTCCCCAGAACCTCCCTGGGGCCGGGGGAGTGCCAGACAGCCCATGTTAGGACAGGGAGCAGTACATACGCATACATGGAACCTTCAGGAGAGAAAGAACGGAGCTCAAACGCGTTTCGTTTTTACAGAAGGAAGAGGTGCAATGAACCAGCAGGTGAAACCCAGCCCTGGCTCACACCCCAGGCAGCTCCAGGGACCCACACACAACACAGGAGCATCAGAACCCGTAGAGTTCCATTTTGAAGAAAGCACAGCATGCTTAAACTCCACACCTTTGCTTAAGTCCCACAACAGCCACCAAGACTTAAACACATGCATAAATACTTCTCAACTCAAGGCTCACAGCTGAATCTAGCATCAGTGGCTTCAGTGATGATAACACCTGAATGGTATGAGCAAATTCTGTGAGATGCACCCAAAATTAAGTAGCACTCGTTATTTTTTCCCCTCATGTATTTCCCAACCCTAGTCACAGTGGTATATTCCAGAAGACTACTCAGTTTCCTAGTTTGATTTTTAAGCAGATATAAAAGGCCTCACTTTTCCTGGAAAAAGAGGACTCCCACTCTGTAGGCCAAAATTCTTGGGTGTCTCAAGTGTGAGGGTACAAAGAAAACATGAAAAGAGGTTCTCATTTAAATGATGAGAAAATGTGTTCAAAACATCTACATTTCTTGTCTTTGTTCTGTCAACGTCAATTTTGTCTAAGGATGATGGAGAACAGGACAGAATGATCCTCAGGGAAAAAACAAAGCAAGCACTAGTGAGTAAGCTGTGTAAAGATTCAGTACGTGCCAAAAGACAGGGACCACATTAAGCTCAAAGTGGTGGACACAAGGCAGACAAACAGGGAAACACACGCCAGAGGCAAATAAGGTATCGGGCCAAGGCACAGAGACAGAAAGCAAGTCAAATGGTCCTCAAAGTAATGGAATCTAACTCAATGAAGGCAAACCCTCCCATGTTTTAAAGTTAATTACTTTCACTGCATTAAAAAATCTGCACTTAATGCATTAAAGTGATTCTTTTAGCTTTTGACACCACTCACCAGATGCAAAACCAGCTGGGCTTTGGCTTTCCTAACTGCATCACTGCACGCTCAGATGATGTCTGTGTATTCCTTCCCAGTTACCCGTCCCTGCTTCCACCTTCCACACACTTTCTTTTTACGTTTGAGTCTTGTTAGGAACTCCTTGTTCATCCACACAGGTCTTCCAGCATTTTTGCATGACTTGCTACTATTCTTATCCCCCTCATTCCCTGTGTTAGCTCCATCCCTTCCCCTACTCCCAAACCCATTCGCAGACTGTGGTTGAACACAACTTGGCTGGAACACAAACACATGTCCTGGTGCTGCCCATGGCACCACAAACAGGACTGGGAAGCCCTCCTGGCAGATCAGTGCCACCTGGAATTACAACTGGAGTTGATGGACCACACAAAGCCCCCTGTACCATGGGACTGGCTTGTTTTCCAAGGGAGTGGGGAAACAAAAAAAAAAAAGTTTCAATACAATTTTAAAAAAAAGTCTAATATCTACAGGTTTAGGTTTTAAAACTCTGCATGGAAACTAGTTGCAAATACAAGGTTCACATTATCAGTACTGTCAGTACGGTAAGTCACACCACCACTCCCATCCCAGGGCCAACTCCAGAACGCACCGTGGCACTTGGGAACAATTTCTCAGATAGGCATATTTGGAGCTTTTCCAGAGAAGAGTCATCTGCAAATTGCTATATTTAAAACAGAGTGATTAAACAATGTCACAGCTCTGATGGTCAATTAACAGGCAAACCATCCTTTATTAATATGGCACAGTGAAAAGAATGCCAGTAGCTACCTTGCGTTCCGTGTAGTCATACTACATACAATTCAAATGGAACCTCTAAGAATGTCCTACTTGCATTATTTCTACATTAAATAATCCAAGAGAGAGGAGGGGAGACAGAAAGCAAGGGATAAAGGCAGCTAACTGTTCCCTCCTCTCTAAGGTGTATTAAACACATGCAGTAATTTGTGCAAGTATCATACATGTGTATGAGCACATCTTCTCCTGATAAAAGAAAGTGCATGACTAAGTAGAACCACTGTTCCTCAACACATACCTTTCCATTTTGACAACTGCAGATTGAATACGCAAGGAAAAAGTAAACACACTTTACCATTTTGAAAATTTACTCACTTGTGAAAGTCATTTGGACATCTAGCAGCTAACTCATAAGCCACTGATAATATCAATTGAAAACGGGTTTAACAAGATGCTTAGCAAGTTATATTCAGAAACAGAGCGCTGGCGGGGACAACACCTGCCCAAATCCAGTTCAGTTCCTGATCACAGGAGATCACAAAACATGACCCCTTCCCTAAACTGGTTAAGTTTGGGGTTAGTTTGAAGTTAGAATATATACAGTACACAAGACATGACCTTAATAGAACAACCCAGCTGTGACAAAAATGCCTTTGACTTCTACCTGGAGGGGAAGCTGTCATTCCCCTCCAAGTCGCAAAAATGGTATTTTATCTGTTCTGCAGGGTATACACGATAGACGTGACAAATGTATAAGCATCATCCAAACCACAATGACTGGCGAATCTGATGACAGCAAAATACTAGGTTAGATGGTGGTGTGCTATGAGACTGAAGAAGTTGCTGACAATAAGAAAATCAATAGAAACACTCAAATAATACCCGATTTAGGAATACTGTTGTTTCTCGTGATCAAATATGAGAAGCAGCTGTGAGAATATCTCCTCTTCTTCCAGCTACATTTGTCTAGAAGGCTGCAGTACCTAATGGACAAGTTTCACTGCAGCCACCCATACCTTTGCTCCTTAGCAATTAAATTGGTATAGAATGATGTGCATCAAAAAGGCATGTCAAAGCTCTACCTGATGAAATGCTGAGTCAAATGCTCTCAGGAAACAGCACTAATATTTATCTTTTCTTTGGTTAAATACAAAGTGTTCGGTTTGGCCTACAAAGCCCTTCACCATTTGGGTCACTAGCCCCTTGCAGACTACTTTTCTTGTCCCGTTTTATCTTAGTAATTCAGACAAGAGGGTTGGATTCACCTGGGAATGCTCACCGAAGGGCACTTAGTCCAGAAGTTGATAAAGCTTTAATGCATGTTGAGCAGCTTATCTATTTTGCCAGGTCACCTTAGGTGAGAAATAGAAAGCATCTTAGTAGCAGTGCTGTTGGAGACCGAAAACTTCAGAAACGACAAGAGAAAAAAGCCTCTTCTTTGTATTATAACAACTATCTCTACAAAATACAGTTAGAGCACAGCTACATGTACACAGAGCACCCATTTCACCTAAACAGTTTTTTCCTCCTCAGATCATCTCTTTCAGCATCTCTGGAGTCAGATCCCATTAGATATTCTGCTCTGCAGATATTCTGCACTGGAGATATTCTGCCCTACCATCTTCTTGTGAAGTAGAACATGGATTTCCATGCGATGAAGCACGCAGTGGTTATAGAGGGCTGGAATAGATTTATACATAAACAGATTTTTTCTGTTCAGCTGTAGAGCAAATATGTGGTCTATCACAAGAATACAAGAAGCCTCAAAGGTTTTAATAATTAAAAAAGGAACAAAACACCAATTTCAGAGGGGGGGAAGAGCTTCCATTACCTTCTTTCAGATATTCAGTAATTTCTTGAATTTTAATAAGACATTTTAAAGGAAACCCACTGTTTCAGTCTAACAAATTCAAATGCAAATGAAACTTCTCTTGGTTCTATAACATGGGAAAAACACGTTGATTAATCTATCTGGCTTATATCAAACTCCCTTGTATCATGTCAAAGATTCCCTACCACGTAAGGAAAGAGAAGAAATTGAGGCCTATGCAAAAACAAGTGAATGATTCCACCTGGTTGAGAATGGACATCTTCTTCCACTTAAATCACTGCTACAGGATCTACAGCACAATGTTTCAAGGCAGAAAGTCTACAAAATACTGAACATACAGTTCTGCATGAGAGCTCTCTGTAGTATTGGGGGTGAGGAGGTAGGGGGGCTGTGTCCTTCCAAACATCAAGAAAAAAACCTAACTTGTTCAAGCTGGTCATCACATATCAAAGAGATCATACATTGCTTTAATATGTCACTATTTTTGGTTTGGCCATTTCAGAAGGTATATGAAGTTTGCAAACATCAAACTATTTTGCAGGAGAAGAGCGATGCAGCCATGCATCTCACCTGACGCATGGTTGCCTTGGTGCTCAAACGCTTTCTTCCTTCTTCAGAAGTCACATAAGACCAAACCCACTTGCAAAATCTTCTGTGGAAAAAACCAAACCTGATACTGTATTTAATTTCTGACTGATTTAGCAGAAGATTACTATGAAAAGAACTCTTACCATACCATAAAACAAAGCCCAAACCCCTCAAATCAGTCATCCTTATAATCTAAGAGGTCCCATGACAATCTACATGCAGTTAAAATTACAATAAAGTATTGTTTCATGTCTTAAGATAAATCTTAAAGTCTTTTCTACAAAGGAACATTAAGCTCAAAAACTGAGGCAGCATGAGCTGTGTGGTTCATAGACAAAATTATGCAGCAATGAACACAATTTGTTTATGTTCTGGTTGTTAGAAAACTTCTCTTATGAAGAAGAATCACAGATACTTGATTGTTCTGTCACTCTTCCAATTAGTAAGATGTCTTCGTAATGAAAACTTAAAAAGAAAGCTACCTAGCAGTCTAGTCATTAAAACAGTACTTCACTCTATTCGACTCTTTATTGCCAGAGAAGCAAGGTGAGCATCCATAGCCAAGTTGGCCACCTGTTCAAGCGGAAGAGGGAGGGTACCCTTCTGCTTTCAGTGGGGGATTCAGAAGCAGAACAGTTTAGAAGTAAGAGTAGAACCAATTAAGAAAACTATAGTGATGCTAACTATTTGAAAGAAACAGCCAAGAAGGAAACTTGTAGCAAGAAATGTGCTTTTCAGTTATGTGCTCTCAGCCATAACATACCTTCTTATAGTGTAAAATGTAGTTTTAGTTCACAATTTGAACAATGTAATTGATGTAATTGCTCTAACTTTATATATTGTTTCTTTCATCCTATCTAGTGTGATATTCAAATCAAGCATCAGCCAGGTTGTGCCTGCCTCACATAATGCCAACGAGTAACAATATGCCTCCCCTGTAACATTAGGCAATCTCTACTCAGCTTTTAAGGTGTCACTCAAAGGAAAAACAACCCAGTAAAAACAGATGTACATGACCAGCAACAGGCCATGGGGAAATGGCAAGAAGCTGCATCAGGAGAAGTTCAAATTGGACATTAGGAAAAGGTTCTTCACGGAGAGGGCGGTCGGTCACTGGAAGAGGCTCCCCATGGAAGCGGTCACAGTACCAAGCCTGACTGAGCTCATGGAGTGTCTGGACGATGCTCTTAGTCATACAGTTTAGTTTTAGGTAGTCCTGTGAGGAGCAGGGAGTCGGACCCAATGATCCTGATGGGTCCTTTGCAATTCCAGACAGTCTATGATTCCATGACCATAGATCAAAAAAGATCCCCACATCTTTTTGGGGGGATGGATAAAACCTTCTGTTTATAAAACCTTTTACAGGATCAGGAGCAAAACAAAAGCTGTACCATGAAAACTAATACTGCATTTAATTAAGAATGGTAAGTGTGAAAAGATGTCTAGAACAGGAAAAGCATCAAAACATATAAATTGTGTTTCCCCTAGAGGGTTTCAAGGACGAACTGCAACTTAACTTTTTGCTGAAGAAAGATTTGAAGGCCTCAAAAATGTCAATGCTGCAGAACAACTCTTTTGAGGTACGATTCCCAACAGAATTGGTTGTGTTTGAGAGAATGTATATTGCTGAGGTACTCCAATGTAACATTATGGCTGCTGCCTGACATAATTTTGACAAAAATTAGTGACAAAAGTCCTGCAATGCTTTTAGAGCTTATAATATTGAGGACTTATACATCTCACAGGATATCTGTCTGTCCTCAGAAAAGGTTGTGGAAATAATTTAAAATGTAAAAAGACTTAGTACTAACATGATTACTAAGGCAATAAAAATTCAGATAAGAATAATTCCATCTAAGATTCCACTGAAGCCACAGTAATACAAAAAAAAAACCAAGCATAAGATCACTTTAAAATGTCTCATGGCTGCTTTTGAATTTCACATGCTAACAGGACATTTGACACTTCCCAAATAAACAGTTTCTATTTGAAACATTACAATAAAAATATACTCCTGATACTCTACACTTATATCGGAGGTTTTATATTCCTGGGGAGTCCCATTAACCTCAGTGCAACCAGTATGTGGAGAGAGAAACACAAAAAGCTGGTTGTTCTTTAACTGCCCGTGACAGCACAAACTACCAATTACAATACACGCACAGATGGCTAATTGGTTTTATCACGGTTTTCACAGCTCTGGGAAGGGGGACACCACCTCTTTCAATTTCTCCGAAGGCCAGTCCCAGCAGCACAAGAAGAATTCCTGTGTCGAGCCCCCTTGGGTCCTGTTGCCCTACTTGGTCAAAAGGAAAGCAAAAAACCCAAGTTTTATAGTAGCTTACAAGACACACTCAACATCCCTAAAGCAATTTTAAGTAGGTCTTGAGTATATACATTGATTTCACCTCTCAGTTACTTTGGGAATGCTAAGAAGATTGTCACATAAATGCCCAATTCTAAACATTTCAGAACAAGAACAAAGGTTATGTGACTTGCAATGAAATCATCAGTATTAGCAACACTAAAACCCCACTATAAAAAAAAAAAAAAAAAAGAGTAAAATAAGTGCAAGGAAATGGTCTTCACAGCTAAAGCTAAATTTTAACAGGACATGTTGGTGTGAATTCATTGTATATAATATCGCTCCTTCCTCTAAAATACCTGATAATACAGATCCCTCTCATACAGATTCATCTCTAACTATATCGTTAATGGGAAGACTAGATCACGGACTTGTATAATTAAGTTTGAACAGTGAGAAGAATAATAGCTTCCATCCCACAATGGATCACGTGTGTAAGGCATGTGTATCAGGGAGTTTCACACTTTTCTGCTGAAACAGAATGGGGATACTGAGGACTCCACAGAACTAACACTACCCTTTCTCCCAGAATTTTCACCAGAACATCAACATTGCCTAGATTTAAGTCACCAAAAACATAGCTTAGACTTGATTAGCAGCAACCGCAAATAAAAGGCCCCAAACAATGCACTGACAAATACAAACACAAGTAATATCTTCGTGGTTGCTCACGACAGTAAGAAAACAACGTTTTAGTATCTACAAACTGAAGCACCTGCAAGTCTGGTACCTTTCACACCCAGCAATCGGACACGGGCCAGTCCCAAAAGAGCTTCACGGCGGAGGCTGACCAGGGTAAACGAACGCAGGGAAAAGGGAAAGTTCCTTCCCACATGTGGAAGCACTAATTCAGGGGTGGTCAACATTCAGCATTTCAAAAGGAATGCAATATTTGCCTGTTCAAGCTGGAAAAATATCTTCTAAAAGAAGTAACTTTAATATGGGGAGGAAACTTCCCAGATTATTCACCCCAGTATGATGAAACACGTTACACTACTGCAGGCTCAGGAGAAAGTTTTCGTTTTATAGCACACAAATTAGCCAGCAACTACATCCAAGAAAAGAAAGAAACATATAACTTTTGGGTTATGCTCTTAATGCTACGCAATTTTCATTCCCACAATAGGGTCATGTTTTATTAAAATTTCCCCCAAGGAAAAATCAAGGTGCTGTTGTGTCAGCTTTTATGCAGCCATTCGGCAGCTGAGCATTTGCATTAATTGAGTATGATACCGGTGATGATTCTCTTCTGCAATCACTGGATATGCTCCGTTTCTCCTCCAGATGGTCTTCTCCTGAGTCTGCAAAATTGGCTGGGACATTGATGTCCTTTTATAAATTGAAAGCTATCCTAACAGTAACCATGATTTCCTGACATTTCTCCAGAATATATAACAAAATACTGGGGGGCAGTTATTTTCATTTGTGGGTGTTTTGATAGGGTTTTTGTCTTTTTTTTCTTTTCTTTTTTTTTTTTTTAAGGATTGTTTTTAATTACATCACCAGAATTAGGCCAGTGAAATGTCCACTGATTTGAGGAAAAAGAAAAAAGAAAAACAGAAGAATCATATCCCAGGTCTCTATCTGCCTCATGTTTTGGGGAGCGAGGAATGAAATTTCACACTACCTAAACATGCTGAGCATCACTCTATTCCAGATGGAAGGAATCAAATCCCAGCACTGCAGCGGTAGCAGACATCCATCCGCTGGAGTAAACCACCCGCTACAACAAGGAAGGTCAACAATCTGTTAAGAGTTAGCATTAACCCCAAAATTACCATTGAGAAACCTGAACAGAACCAAAGATAAAATTCCAGAAATTTCAAAAGCTCATCTGTATTTAGCCACCTTTCCCTCGCTGTGAAATCTGCGTACCCTAATCAGTTTCTTGTTGGTTTTTTCCCCTCATCTATGTAAGGTAGGAAACAACAGCTGACTTAAAAGCAATACGTGGTCCCACTGAGGGTTGTGTTTTCACTCACGGTCAAAATCTAGAATTAGCTTTATAAACACTGTGTAATTGACCTGTGAGGTTCAATAGCTCAGAACATATTGAACAAAGAGCTTAGCGATATTCAAGAAGGGATTGAACATAATGATTAATAACCTCTATAACTAGACTAAAAATTGCAAGAACCTCAATCTTCACACTCCAGGGCACAGACTTATAACCAGCTGAGATAAGGAATAAATTTCTGCCCACTACGTTACTGTGAAGTTACATGGACTGGGAATAGTTCACAGCTTTGGAGACTTGCAGGACCTTCAGTTTTTTCCATTGGCTGGAGAGCATCTACATTGGTTCTCCAGCATCTTAGAAAGCAGGGCATTCCCAGGGAAGAGGTGCCTAAACTGAAACTATTTCTGACAGCTGTTCACCTCGACCAGTTCTTAAACTTTTTAAAAATAATAAATATTCTACAATATTGTTAGAAAATCGACTCCAGAACTTCACTACTCTTCCTTGCTGGTTGGGAAAAAAAAAACCCAACACAAATCTAACATAGCCGACCTCCACTTTGCCCCACAAACTCACACAGAAAAGAAGAAAACAATTCCAAGTCAAATCCTTTTTTAATTAAAACTGGTTGCAGATTTTTTCTAGTTCTTGCGAAAAAGAGGCTGATTTTTCAGTAGAAAAAAATCAACATTAAAGTATTTCTAGTTTTCATGCCAAAACCATTTCTATTTAGGTAGTACAACATTGTGCTCCCCTTGCTCTATATTTTCTATCCCCCACCCATCCTTTCTGCTGCCACCGCATATAGCATTCCCACAACGTATTTTCCTATTGTAGCGCATCACGTTGGAGTTAGGTACAGACTGGGCAGCCCAGGAAAGGGAGGTCCAGGGCACCTAGGATGTAATCCCCTGCCCATTAGCTTGGGGTTAACACTGCACTAGTACTTCCAAAATCTATAATTTGGGAAAATATTGTTTATCATTCAGATTGTGTAGACAGATAAGTGTTCTCTCTAGTTGCAGAATTCACATTGACTGTGTGGTTCTTTCTGTCTTTAGCTTCAAACATTTAAATATTTATTACTATTTTGAACAGCTATCCTTCCATATCCATCCCAAGGGAGTCACATTTGCCATAGTTTGCCGTAAGTTTTTGCAGTTCTAATATTTCATTATTTACTACTGGGCTCTGAAATCCTTCTTGCTTATCAAAATCTTTCACACACTAAAGGCTACTGGAACCGAATTCCCAAATCTAGACATTTTATTACCAGCATAAATAACCAGAGTTTGGGTTTCTTGATTTTATGATTTCAATGAAGATCATGCTCTCAAACAAGAAACGTTCTCCTGTTGTGTAATAAATAAAACAAATATATACACTGAGTACATGAAAATCATGAGATGAAAACTAGAACTAAATGAATCAGAAGAGATAAGCAGGCAAAAAGAACTTCCATTGTCATTACCATCTGAAAAAATGAAATGCCACTATATAACAAACTTAAGGGATTATTCTTATAGCAATAAGAAACAAACAACAAAAGCAGAGTAAGAATGGGGATTTTTCCTGCAGTCATGAGACCGGGGCAAGCTATTCATTACTCTCCTTTGGAAAACCTGGACAGGAACCTTCCTGATGCAAGCCTATATTGAAGTGAAAAAAATACTTTAATACTCCATTATAAAGGACAAGCCACAAAGCCTGAAGCCTAGAATATAATGTTTTAAAATTTACAGGGAGAATAAAGTACAGAATTATTGAATTCCTATACCATATTCAGAACAGGCGAGCCTAAACATGGAAAACATGACAGAAATCAAACACATGGCAGAGCACTAGAAGGAAAGGAGGACACAAGAAGGAGAGTTACCAGAAGATGAAGGACATATATCTAACAACTTGATTTTCGGTTACTTACAGCAATAAGGAGTCGTGCAGTCTCCTAAGATGCCTGGTATACTCTCCTTTGTACACCCAGTGTGGTGAAAAACAATGTCTAAAGGAGGAAACCGGAGCTATTGCAACAAGAAACAGTGGCAGCAAGACCCTCCCAAGGTTTAAGTACAGTTAATTGAAAGGCAGATTCACACACATACACAGCAGAGGCCACAGAGCCAGATGAATGCATCTTGCTCCCTCTCTACTTCTATGAAAAATTCAGTCAAAACCCACAGTATCTATGCCTTTGATGGTGCTGTGGGCAGTTAAGCCTTTGAGGAAAAAAAAAAAAGTATTTAATTTTTTTTTTTAAAAATACTCTGATTCTCAAAGGTCAAGGTCAATTTTGATGCAAATGTGGAAGCAAGATACTTTATAAAGCAGCAATGACAGAACCTGGACAAAGGAAACGCCACGAAGTGAAGAGAAAAATGTTTTTCCCTCGTCCTCATTCAGTACATTTTAACATTTTACGGTATTTCTTTTATCCTAGTCTCCTTAAGTTCTTTTTTTGCTGTAGTTGAGAAGATGAGTCAATGAGTTTTCATTATTTATTCATTTATCTTTGAGGGAATTTCTCTCAAGAGAGCAAGACAACCCTCTAAAAGCTGCTCTAGTATAATACAGGATGAATAAATTAACAAATTAAAGCAGATCCACGTTCTGGCCACATATATCCACGTCCAATCCCCGTGACATCAGCAGGCGCTGCCCACAGGTGCTCATCACGAGCCCCTACAAACCCCACCTGTGAATGGAGCCCAGCTGAGGAGGAACAGGAACGAGCAGAGCAGGTGTGAGCACACACACCTCACAGCACACAGGCTCCAGCCCCCAGACACTGGGACGGAAGATGAAAGGCAAAATAAACCAGTGTAACAGGGAACTCGGGAAGATCAAAATCACTTCTTGAAGCAAGGTGGTCTACAGGAGGAAAGGGAAGCTGACAGAATTATATTTGTTTTCAAGACAAAATTAGAACAAGGCTGTCTTTTCCAGTGACCAGAAAAAAAGGCATGAAAGCAGAGTCAGCCCCAGTCCCTGTTCTGGCCCAGGATAATTAGTAAGAAGACGCTGGAATGTTTTATCTGGAATTTCTTCTAACAACACAACTGCCCACAAGAATTTTGGTCTTACTGTGGTCCTGGTGCTCCAGTATCGTAAGTTGTTTTAAAAAAAACCACATACATTAAAACTACTTTCTCAAAAGCTGTTCAGCAGAACACAGAGGAGCCCCGTTGGTTCGGCCATCGGCCGGCACGTCCCGCAGCCTCGCTCCGGCTCGGGACCGCCTCTGAAACGCAGAGCGGAGCCACGCCATGGAAACAGGGATGGGGGCTGGACTAATTCAGACTTCTTCTTTTAAAAGTTCTCAGCCTGCCCCAACCCTAATGCACAAAAGCCACCACAGCTTTGGAAAGAGTGTGTAAATTACTGGAATACCATTAAATTTACAGAAAAATAAAGAGCAGTTCCTGTTCCAGAGCAGCAGAGCTGGCTGTCCTGTGCACAGCCACTGCTCCCAGTCCCACACTGGGACTGCCACCGACTTGCCCTTTCCCTGAGAGAGAGCTGTTTATTTGCCCTCTTTCCTCCTCCTCCTCCGAGAGAAGGCTCTCCTGGGTGCCGCTCGGAGGAACGGGCAGAGACTTCACCCTGGCAGGGCCTCACCAACCACTCACTGCTATTTTCTTTGCTCATTTTCAAGGGGAAATAGCCGTAACGATTACTGGCATCAGGACGGACGCTACAGTCACCTTGGCTAACTACAGAATGATATTATTAACAACTATTTCTCAGCACAAAAATGCCACTTGCGCTGCAATAGCCTTTCTTCAGAAGGAGCCACCCGTCTCCACGCAGCAGAGAGGGGGGTCCTGGCCGCAGAGTCCCCCCCGGTCAGGACACAGCTCGGAGCCATGGCACCAACGCTGCCCCACAGCACAGCAAAGCTCCCCGGCTCAGAAGCATCTGGTTGGGGCATGGGCTTGGCCATCGCTTTCCAAGGAAAATTCCACCCCACAGACAAGCCTTCTCCTAAATGAAGTGCAAATTACGTCCCCGCGGAGCGCCAGCTGGTATTGGGTCTCTGCAGTTTTCCTTTGGCTTCCCCCTCTCTCCCCCCGCAATTAATACAACAATATTCATGCCCTGTCGTGTCTTACCACTTAATTATGTTCTTTGCGGAACAAAGCTTTAAAAATGAGACTATCAAGCTGGAGGGGGAAGGGGGAGAGCAGGATAACCAGGTGTGCATCAAGGGGAAAACAGAGGGCAGTTGGGAAGGGGAGTAAGAGAATTAGGATTTGCATGGGGATGAGAGGATGGAGAAGCAGAAACAGAATAAGAAGATGCACATAAGACATATTGGTTCAGTCACTTTAACATATACAGAATTATACATGGTTTTAAATATTGCATCCTGCAGTTATTTACAATTAAATAAATACTTGGAGCTGTTTATTATGAGATCTCAACTTGCTCCCATTTCACACAGCTATAGATCCATACATCCCACTGGCAGAGAAAGAACGCTGCATTCTTTTGGTGAAACTGGAAAAAAGACAAGACAGCTGAAAATACATAGGTAAATCTTGTGCTATAAGGTACATTTTACTTGCATTAACTAATTTATACTAAAAGATACTCTGAAGAACTGTTGCACCAGTATTTAATTCAACCACAGTAATGAAGACAGGTTTTCACACATCCATTTTATCT
The DNA here is from genome assembly GCA_026546715.1 of Gallinago undulata. Lineage (NCBI taxonomy): Eukaryota > Metazoa > Chordata > Aves > Charadriiformes > Scolopacidae > Gallinago > Gallinago undulata. Next base: position 22,523,599 of record JAOTQQ010000012.1, on the reverse strand, counting down.
GAATTTTCTTTCTTTATCCAGTATACTGCTAAAATTTATTTTGCATACATAGTCAAGTGAAGATAATGAATGGATGAAACAGTGGCTGTTGTATCTTCTGTTAAAATTTCAGCCACATCTTCATACAGTGCAGACTCCCAGTTCTGGAATCAGTTTGGGGGGGGATTCAACTATTGGAAATGAGTTTTTCCAAAAGCATTTAGACTCACTGTACTCCTGAATTATCCTTGCCAAAATAATTACTGGCAGGATCAAGTATATTATATTTTGACATCTTAAAATCTTTGGAACCAAAAATAAACAAAATTGAGAGAGAAAGATGTCTCACTAGACTAGACGTCACGCCTCAACAGCTGAAGAAGGACCAGCAGAGCTCTCCACGTCCCCACTAATCACAATTTTACAGCATCACCCTTGTACCCAGACTGACCACTACGGGGAATTAAGCTTTTCTGGTTGTCCAGTTTGTATAAAAATCTTTAGAATCCAGCTGTTGCTTCCCACCAGCACCAAGTGGCTGGAAGTTTGTTGGTCAGGGCAGGTTACCGCCTCTGTGTCACCTGCAAACCCTCGGATGGCAATGTAACAGTGAGGAATAGACCATCTTGATACTTGCCAATACACCATGGAGTAAAAAAAAATATTTTGGAAGGTCCCAGTTTGCTTTACAACTTTGAAATCCCATATCCAACTACAGCAATTTCAGGTTTTAACAGTGATCTGGTAGGTAAGCTGTTGATGTACATCAGATGAATGTGATGGTGATGATCGTGACACAACTGGTTCTCAGAATTCCTGTGTAGGCAACAATTCTCTCTGCTCCCGTGTGGGAGCAGAGATGCTGAATTCCACATCCACTTGAACCAGATTTGTAAAAAAACTTTGTAGGCAACACCTTGCTTGGTACTGATCTACCTCTCCTGGCTTCACGCACCGTACACAGGGGTCTTCAAATATTTGCTGAGCTCGATACTCCTGTATTGAACATAGAGCCATATTTTCCTTCAGCCTCTTGCTGGTGCTGAACACAGAAGGAATAGCTTTATAAAGGAAAATGAAGGCTTTAGGGCAATTTGTAAAACAGAAGATAATCTTCTCTTTGGACAAAAGACTAACCAGAAGCATTGACTTCAGGCAGCAGCTCCCTCAGAAGTACAGCAATGATGGCCTCTGTATTTCGTAGCAGAAGCCACAGCCTTCAATATCAAAAACAAAACTCAAAGAGCACTCATTTGCTTGCCCACATTTTAATTCAATATCCCCCAACCTGAAGTCACATAACTTCCTACACGTGAGAATTTATTCCACTGCCCTAAAGAAGCCCAGTACGAGGGAAAGTTGATTCAGCAAAAGAACTCTCTCGGTTTGTTTTCAATCAGATTAAGAGTTAAACATTCTTTGAAAATTTTTTTCTGACTTATTTACTACATTTTTATTACCAAGATGTCTTTGTGAAGTTTAATACTTTAAAACACCTATGGTAACAAACCACGAAGGGAGGCTGTGACCGTGAAATTTAATGCAAAGGAGCCCTTTCAGGAAAGGGGATACTCAACATTAAACTGCTCAGTGAAAATAAAAGCGAGTAAGCTTGGCTAAATCTTCAGCGCAAAACTCAGGATACATACACAACCCCAGAGAGCCTGACCACTCGGAAGCCTGCAGGGTCCAAGGCCACACCGTGTTGATGCCCACGTCAAACAAGCTCTGCTGAAACACGGCTTCTGCTCAAAGGCGAAAATGCAGTCTGGTCATCAAATGCCGTGTGAATAATCCTGCCAAAAACAGCTTAAGCAAATAGGTTGTCAAATGCTTTAACCCATACGGTGTCTCACATTCTCCATGAATTAGTTGTCTTTTTTTTTTTGAAGAAACTTGCACAATCAAGAACAGAATGTACAATAAAATACCCTACAGAAACAAAACGGGCCTTTTGCCTACAACGTACTGCCATGACAACACTTTAAATCCAAAGGGGATACAAGCAGGAAGAAAGAATTGCCCCAGAGACTACAACTCTTTCATAAAGCAGAAACGAAAGCATTCGTTTTCAACAAGAGATTTCTACGGCTAAATCTTTTGTTTTTAAAGGCAGTTCCCTCAGTATAATATACTTGCTGTCTATCAGACTTCCAAACATCAAAAGGTCATACTTAAATCATTAAATCAACGGACATGGGACACAACCAAGAATTTCCCAGCTTTCTCTGGCACAGTATAGGTTTTGATTCACGCTAAACTCACACCCAGTCAGCCAAAAATATGCATTGCCAATAAGAAAAAAATTTTTTATAAAGAAAATATGTCACTCTCATACTAAACCTATCTCACCAGCCCAGTTCATTTGAGCAGCCTTTACGGACAACAAATACAGACCACTTAATATCTGTTTTCCACACTGAAACTTCTTAAATATACTAATTCATTAAATTGCAAACTTGATATATTTTTGAAATTCATTCATCCAAACTGCTGCAGTCAACCAGAAAGCAAATGAAACATTCTTGCCCAGACAAACAAAAAATATCAGTTACTGTAATTGGATGCAACAGCTCAAAACCTGACTTGTAGAGCTGGAAATCTGGAACTGTTTGTGCTAAATAATTTCCTCAAAGAACGTGTGACACGCAGTCACCATCAGATAGACTGTTGTTCTTTAGCTTTTACACTTCAGTTCTGACCTAACTGACTTCAGTCTTATCTATCTGCACAGAAAAGAGAAGTAGAGATGTATGCAGGCTGGAGAGGGTTCAGTTTTATCTCCTTGGGGCATTAAATACGTGCTTGTAGTGAATACATTTCACGGTCTCAAAAGCCATTATCTAAATATGGAACCAGATGTATTCAGGTGGCTTGCCACCCAAGGCTATCCATCCAGTCCTAAACTCCTCAGCCCAGGAGACTTCTTGCAGGACTGACAAAGCCACTTCCAAGAAGTCTTAAACATCAAGAGAAGTTGTGTCAAAACCCTGCAGGGGTTGTTGCTGGGTTTGGTTCCATCCCCAGGCAGCAGCAACCCAAGCTCACAGCTCCCACATTCCACCTGCTCCATCCTTTGGACTGAGCTTTGCCCTGAGATGTGGTGTCGCTCTGTGGTGGTGGTATTTAAATGTCTGATTTCAAAACAAGTATTAGATAGCAAAAAATTATACAAAATTAAGCTTAGAAAAAAAGGAACATGAAATTACACAAACAGGAACCTATTCGGTGCATAAACAATTATTTCCACAAATTGCCCTTGTGCCAAAAACATTCCAGGCTTCTTCATTCATTTGCTTTCTATTCTTTTCCTGCTGAAGAGGTAGTGTCCTCTACTTATAAACATAAAGCAAATTAAAGCCTCCTTATTTTCATACCAACTTCCACTCCTTTCATTCACATTTTCACATATCCGTTACTCCTATTTTTTAAAAAAAGTGTTTTTCATTATCACAAACAAAATACAGTAATTGTTATGTATTCAGTACTGCTTATTAAAAAAAAAAAAAAAGCAGAATAATTTCTCCAAAAAAGATTAGCACATTTTCTCCTTAGAGGCTATGCAGCCTGCTCCCCAAAATGAATGCATTCATTGCTACAGAACACATTTCTGTAACTGTGACTTACACCATAAGAACACAATTTTTACTCTGATGTAAATTAACTTCTTTTTTTAAAAAGCTTTCTATGCCAGTGGTGGTATCTTAGGTATTCATGGGTACTGTTTGTCTACACCATAATACGCTTTACTACACATCTGTATATGTATTGATTTATTCTCAACCTAGATCTCCTATCTAAATAGTCAAAATGTGTAACACAATGAAGAAAGAAACCAAAGATCTATCTATTATAAAAGCTAGGCACAAATTTGGCAGAAACAGGTTTGGGATAACTAAAAATGAGAAACAAATTTTGATGGTACTTTCTGATGAGAAATCGTATCCTCAAATTTAACAGCAGCATAAGAAAAATAGCCCACTGAACCGCCATGCTGAGGAATATTCAGTATCACTTTAATATCATGTAGTTGCAGTAGCTGAGACCAATCTTAATGGATAAAGTTAAATGATATAAGACCTATTTATCAGCTATAAATACATTTCAAACTCCCACTATTATAGAATAGACTTTGCAGTAAGAAATACTGTACATCAAGCTACAGTTGTGCAGAGACCCTCTAAGGGAGTTAAATTGTCAAAAAATATAAAGAATTTAAGAGCCAGCTTAAAACTACTTAAGTCTTCGAACTGGCAGGTAACAGTTTCTTTCAATTTGCCTCCCAAGTCATCTGGTAAGAGCAGCTGGAACAAAATTTTATCAGTTCATTCAAACAAACACTATATGAAATGTATTTTAAAATTTCAAATAAATACTACCAAATCCAAACACCATAGCTTAGGGGAATTCTCTGGACAGATTACACCTGGCATCAAAAGTATGAGAGTATACACACAAAAAAAAAGGGTTTTTCTCCTTTCACAGAATCACAGAATCTTCTAGGTTGGAAGGGACCTTAAAGATCATCTTGTCCAACTGTCAACCTAACTGACAAAAATAGACACCCACACAAACAAGGAGCATCACCTCAATCTTTGAGGATTCTGAGAATGGAACTGCCCCTGCTGGAGGGGGTGCTGCCCCCACCCCCGGCAGGGAAGGGGCACACGGCCACCCCAGGAACGAGCTTCTATCCCAAGTGCCAGTACAAACAAACCGACCAAATAAATCAAAGTACACAGCAGACAAGCACCGAGGGATACGAGCTGCAGAAACGGAAGACATTTCTAACACCATCCAGCCACCCTGCGTCATAAGAGTGTGACCAGCACAAGTCGGGAAGGGCCTGGAGAATAAATCTTATGAAGAGCGGTTGAAGGAGCTGAGACTGTTTAGTTTGAGGAAGAGGAGGCTGAGGGGAGACCTCATCACTCTCTACAGCTACTGGAAAGGACACTGTAGAGAGGTTGGTGCTGGTCTCTTCTTGCAGGTAATTAGTGACAGAATGAGAGGGAATGGCTTCAAGCTCCAACAGGGTAGGTTTAGACTGCACATTAGGAAAGAATTTTTCACAGAAAGAGTGGTCAGAGACAGAGGCTGCCCAGGGAGGGGGTTGAGTCACCATCCCTGGAGGGGTTTAGATGTGGGGTTGGGGGATATGGTGTAGGGGAGAACTTTGTAGAGGAGGGTTGATGGTTGGACTCGATGATCCCAAGGGTCTTTTCCAACCTGAATGATTCTATAATAATGCAGCAAACAGCAAAAAATAACAGCTTTTGTAATCATAGTTTCATTCTTCCCCATACCACTTCTTGTTCTCAATAATATCGGAATGAGAAGAGGGAACTCGGCCAATTTTTTATCGGATGTATCTTAATGAAGTTTATGTCCCTACTTGCTGTTAAATTACACAGATTAGTAATACATCAGTAAAATAAGTACAATGCTCCACTTGACTGAGTTTTAAATTACCACCTCTGAGAACAAAAGCACAAACACCACGCGTTTGGAATGAACAGAGCGTTTGTTGCCCAGGTTTGAAGGCAGGACTTTTGTTTGAAAGCCCTCACCTCTTCAGCCAACAAAGTAATGCCTTTGGCTGGCTGCTATTCCGGTCTCCTCTATGAAAGTACTTTCCAACATCGTATGAATACTGCAGCAGTGAAATACAAGAAAAAAAAATTGTCTGGGCTTATAATTAGTCAAATGCTTCTGAAGCTGTGGCACCACTGACGCTGCATAGATGCACGTGAATTAAGGATGCACAGGTGTGTGTGCATGGACTGCAACCCATCACATTTCCACACCGACACGTAGATTCTGCCCAACAGTCATCTTAGAGGGTCTTATATCTTATGGCTCTTACCACAAGTTTATCAAATACTGATGAATATGACTCATGTGTGCAGCTATTAGAGAAGGGATGCTTCACTTGATTTCCTTTGGAGTCTCTCTCGTTCATCTCAGCCCCGCTCAGAGCAGTCTGCAGCTGTGCACATTTGCAATGTGTTCCACCAGGTGCTCCATACACGTCCCAGCCCTACTGCTAATGCCATTTTATTAGTTAATCAATCAAGTCTAACTGTTTCTGAGTTCAAAGCCAGCAGCTGCTCTGGGTTGACACAGATACAGCAATAAGGGGATTGTTTAGGATTACACACTGGATTCACCTCCACTTCCAAAGATGCCCACAGTGCGATGCGGCAAGGGCTTTGGCACAATTCTTCTGCAATAATTATTTGGCTTATCAGCTGAAGGCAGCTCAGGGGGCACAGGACTGGAAATCCAGCATCAACATAAACCACTTTTCCTAGCGGTCACTGGTAGAGACAGTAAGTGGCCCCCGTCAAAACACGGTGTGCTTCACAATGCCACAGGAACCCACTGCACCCCGGCTTGGAACCAGAGGCAGATCACTGGATTCGCTTCATGTGGGCAACGAGGGACACCCTGCTCACGAGGAACACCCTGCACACAAGGGACACCCACCCTGCACACAACCCCGCCACCTACAGCCCACACCACGTGGTCGGACAGAGTTGAGAACTACTCGCACGTATGGTGAATGTGACACGTCAACTGTTGTTTTCTTAGGAAAGATACCTGGTTTGATTCCACTTCCCTTAATATCATATTCTCAATATTTTTCTTTAGCCTTCAAAAAAAGGCACGGATTTGACACATCATTTGCTTGCCAGACTCACAACAACAGAATCTCAAGAACACCTTTTTCACAGCAACTTCTTTTCATGAAGCAATACCAACTCCATTTCGCAAGCAATTCAGTGGCAATTGCCTTGGACACGGAAAAACAACCTCTGGCATCACTCCCACCCGCTGCCTCCATTCACATGTAAACCACAAAAGGTTGGATGATGTTTTTCCTCACAGACTTCTCCATGAATGATACAACACAATTCAGAAAGGAAAACACAAGAGACACACCACTAAAAGCCTCTCTACACATTCCCAGCTAGTACCTCAGCTTCCAATTTTTTCCCCCACGTTCTCCATCATTCCCCGCTGGTTCTCTGACTCTGGCAACACTGCCAGTCTACATACCTTTTTTATTTTTTAATTCCTTTCACTCTACTTTCTGCCTTCTGTGCTGAAAGGCATCTTTTGTTCTCTATTTGTTTTCCAAATGTAGAGCACAGCTATAGGAGAATGTGCTTAATGCCTCAACGTATTGTTTGCTGATGGGAGAAATAAGTGATAGTGCATCTTACTCTTTCTCTTTCCCACGTGTTATTCCTTAGTAACGCAAAACAGAGTCTTTTCATTGAAAAATAAAGCATTCATACATCTTAGAGGGGTCTTTGTAGTGATATAAAACTGAAGAAAGTGACATCAAATATCCCCAACCATACATTTTCTCTGGCATCATTCTGCCACAAAGAGTTTATTTGTACAGTTTGCACGACTTCGGCAAATGTATTTTCTGAGCACGTGGAGTTCACTTCATAAGGCTGACACTCCCTAGAATAAAAGCCAGGGGAAGAAAGAAAAGAAACATCTCTGGACTCCCAATTCCACTTAGCAAGGCTCTGTCCTACCCCAACTGACCCCAAACATACGTAACCACTATATTCTGTGTACTTTCTAGTGACCAAAAAGTGCTCCAATCTGCCTCCCCATCTGAAAAAGAGACTGGTGTTTGTGCTTAGAGAGGAAGAAAGACTGAGAGCAAGCAGACTACCCATCCCTTTTGCTGGCATATCCTCCACAAAACTTCAGCAAGCTTTCATTTCATCTTGTATTTTTAAAGTATGAGAATTCATAAAATCACTTGTATCCTTTGATTAAAGAACAAACAACAAAACAAAAAACCACCAGGGCGACAGATATCAGTATGTGAAAAGTACTGGACAAGAAAATTCATACTTTCTGATGAATGATGAGAGTTTGAAAAAGTTATCAGCCTTAAAATACAACCAGAAAAATCTTGGTAACACATTTACAAAAACGTTAAAGCAGCAGGGTTTATCTGTAAGACTGCTACCTAAACCCTATGAGAAAAGAAACAGTATACTATTTCAAGAAGAATTTTAAGTATCCCTTTTAAAAATCTCCATTTTGTAACTATGTAGTTCCTTTCCTTCCTATCTCTTGCTTTCTGCATAAAAAAATCTCCTGGTAGAAGTGAAATAGAAAATTATACCCTTCTGCATGAAGCACTTTAAGCTAGAAAGAGTTCAGAAACGCAAACTCAGTGCCGTCCCTCACCAGATCTACCCGAGACAAGGTCCCAGGTCCACAACTGGAAGGGAATGAGACTGGTGAAGTGACATATTGTCACTCTCTTTTGCCAAATAAAAACCCCTAATGAAAGCACTTGCTATTTATATTGACAAAATGATCTGCTAGGAAAACACAGGCAGCTCTGATAATCCCTCACATTGCTGATGTCTTTATAGCCTATGTTCATACACCACTTACCTGCAGTAAGTCAGTTAACTCCTGCCTCACATCACATTTTGAAAACTGATAAACTTTTTCCACTTGTTGTCTCTGAAGACCTGTTTCTATAATAGTGGACACTGAAACTGCCTGGAAACCACTAACACATGAGCCCTTCTCAACTTCGTTTTGATCTTGAAAGGGAAGTCAGCCTTTCCTGCCCTGTGAGTAAGCTCCCCGTTGGTTCAGATTTAATTTCTAAGAGCCAGTATGTCTTTTTTTTTTTTTCCCCTTCAGTGTCCTTATGCACCCTGACATTAACTCATTCAGATGCCCACTCACACCTGCACTACCTATACATTACTGACTAAAGATAACAAAGAACCTACAAAACCAGCCCTGCTACAATAGCTCATGTGCAGCTTTAACACATGGATTTCTGATTATTCATGCATGTTTTAAAATTTGTTTAAATCCCCTTCTGGGCAAAGGTCCTTCAAACACAGTCAACATTTCTTTCTCATTAATTAATGTGAGCTATTTTTTACCTCATTATTTGAATAGTAAATGTTGACATGCATGGGAAATGAGAGACTCAAGAATCTCTGCGCTTCTTCCCAGTGCACTGAACAGAAATTTGTCTCTTGTCAACTGGAGCTCCCAAATGACAAGACTCCCAAAGTTAAAACAATTCAAGGATGTTATGTCACATTTAGAGCTTCATGTCAAAAACCCCATTCTAGCTCAAATGACACTTCTGAAGTACTTGATCACTTTTCAAGCTAAGTGCACGCACAGAACCACTCCTAGCTTCCTCTCTTTTTCCCACTTTTTGCCCTGTGGGTAATGAAATTCTGGTTCACTTAATCTGAAAGACTTATTTTCAAGATACAGTATTTTGGTAGACTAGACCAAACCCCGGCTCTGTTCACATGACTTCATCTCCTTGGGTTTCAGTTCATTGTCTGAACTGGAGGCAGTCTGTCTCTCCAAATGACTCTGCCAATTTGACCATCACTAACCCTGATCCTTCAGCAGGTACCTGGAGACGCCTGGAGCCTTCCCCGTCTTCTCCCCAACACTTACACTGACAGAAGATGGGGTGTACTCACTTCCAGTCACCCTCCTTTCTTCTACGCCTTCGACAGATGTTCCTACACAATATACTTTCTTTTCCCTTTGAGCACAGTCTCCACACCAATAGCCACATGCAACACTGTGTTCTCTAGTTGTTCTCTCTGGAATGCGAGTCCCTCAGCACCTTGAACCCTACTGGGCAAAGGGGGTACGACCGTCCAGACACAAGACACTGTTCTGCCAAGGCACCAATGGCTTGACCGTTTCTCTTTTGATCTGCAAACAGCTACAGAGGTCCTCGACAATGTGGCTCTGCGAGACAAATGAGAGGGCAATAGGATGCTGTGTCCCCATTTTTTCAGGGTTCTGAGACCAATCCTCCAGAGCTCCAGACTGTCCTGTCCCACCAAGGAAATCCTACAAGGCTTTAGAGGTACCACACAGCACTCATGCCAACAAATAAAGGTACACGAAGATAATAACCAACAAACATCAAAGTCACATCATGAAACTCACCATAGCAGTGTGATCAGGATATAAAAAAAAAAAATCATACTTACAACATCTGTCATTACATTAGTAAAGTTACACCCTTTTCCTTCTAAATTTAATATAAAGTAAGGAACAGCAGTTATTAGCAGAAGTTGTCAGATGCCACCAGACATTCGGTATCATTATTCATTTGAGACGAGCAGCAGTAAATATTTCCTTCGTGAAACCAGCAGTTCTGGGAAACGTGGTGCCCGTAGAGCTGTCGGAGCAGGAGCTCCATCCCCTGAGCCCTGCCCAGCCAAGGTGAATGCCCCTCCAAAGCTCTGGCTGCTTGCAGCAGTGTAAGCCTGTAAACAAGGGGAGGTGTGCTGCCCCTGGATGGGGCAGGTCATCTCCTTCATCGCAACCCTCATGGTGCTGCTCTTTGCATCTGTGACCAAAACAGCACCAGGAAAAACCCCAGTCTCCCCAGGGTAGCCAGTGCCCAGAGAGTGGCTGGGCATCCCCTCACTGGTGGGAGGTGACGAGTGATTGCCTTTGCATCACTTGGGTGGGGGGTTCTTTCTTCCCTTCACTTATTAAACTCTCTTTATCTCAACCCATGAGTTTTTCTCACTTTTGCTCTTGCCACTCTCTGTCCCATCACGTTGCACGGGAAGGCAATGAGTGCACGGCAGGTGCTCAGTTGGTGGCTGGAGAAACCACCTGAGGTTTCCTCTGAAAAGCTGCAGTGTAAATACACACGCACATGACGTTATTATGCTGCTGAAAATCTGTGTCTGTTTCAGACCACAGTCCATATTCTCCTATATTTTAAATACTCATGACTTACTACTGAAATGAAATAGTAGAAGTACTATATTCTCAAAATCCAAATATGAAAAAGCGTTTAACACATAGCTGCCAGGTGAGCGTACTTAAGAACAGAAAGAGACTGTGTTGTCAAGTACTTTCAGGATCCCCATCTTCTAGGGTTCAGATCTCCTGCTTTGTGTGTTTTGTAAATATGGGCAACTACTGTAAATAATAACGTTTTTGTGGAAAGAGGCTAGACGCCAACAGAAATGCACATCCTATTTCCCCCCCTTTTCTGGGGAAGAGGAGGGGGGGAAAAAAAGAGCACTTATAAAGTGAATCCTTGCTTTGGGGTTCTGTAATTTTTTTTAAATTCATAGCAGAACTACAACCCCTCTAGCCTCCCTTATTTTCTACAGGGTTTCTTCTAAATTATTCAAGTGGGAGACTAGACAAAATGACCTACTGAGGTCCTTTCTGACCTAAATTCTTCTATTACTTCCTCTCAGATGAAATTTTAGTATGCCACTGTCCTACACAGAGATATTTTATTGCCTACTTATGAATTCTTGCAAATGCTGAAATTAACAGCTGGGCTGTCAGACCCCTAACAATAGGAGTGCAAACAGCACCAACACTGCAAAAATTCTAACACTAGAGAGTGAAAATAAAAGCTAATATTCCCATTTGAAAAAAAAAGAAAAAGAAATGCTAATTTGAGACAAGCAGTACTCTGAAGCATAAGAACCAACATAAAGAGAAAAGGAAATGAAAGTGATTCCACAAAATCAGTCATACATAGTATAAATCTAAACTGACATAAGCAATAGCCTGTGGCTATATTGCTAGAAGAGCTACAAGCAAGATGATTGAACTCTTCTACACAAAACAATTTAAAACACAGATAAGAACCACAACAGTAACAAAGAGGTCAAAACTCACGTGTAATCTTTACTACATATAAAGCATTATTATACCTCAAGACAAGAAATGAGAAAATATAGAAAATTAGGCTGGACAAAAAAGTTTCCAATTTTTTACAGAAGCATAATGGTTTCAGGAAATTTGCCATTAAGAAAGGATTTTTCAGGATCAAAATCGGAGCTAGATCTGCCACCTCATTTCCAGAAAACAGACTATTATCTGGTGATCATGAAGCTCAGCTGGGCTGTAAGATACACACGCTGAAACACCATCAGCTTTTCCACAGTGAGCTGGATCTTCTTTAAGAAAAGCACAGAGGAGGTTTTCAATCCTTTTACAGGTTGAAAAAAAAGAATCTGAAATCTCAGTACTTTGAAGGATAGATAAAACGTGTATTTCCCAGCTCAAAGAGTACGGCTAACCACGCTTCTCCAGCCTTTACTCACAACTCTTCCCTGGTGTTAAACACAAAAGCACACGTGCACACACACAAGAAAAATGCCCACAGAGATACCCACGCTTGAAGGAAACAGAATACAAACAAGTTAAATTTGAAAATATTGCACAGGAAACCCGAGTTGTAAGGTGAAACTATTTTGACTAGCTAGCAGGAGCTGGAGGAAAATGGTTGTAAGCTTTTGAAGAATTATTAAGAAGGCAGAAAGAGGACAACTTCATCATAGAACACTTGCCTCCTTGATTTTCATTAGTGGTTTTGTGAAGTTTGTAAAATCTCTAGAGAATAAAGTCACATTTTGAATCCTACGTAAGTAATAAGACATCTTCCCCTCCCTTGAGAACACCCAGATGCCATCACTATACTCCGGGTTTATTTCACTGTTCTTCTCTTTATTTTCCTTTCCTGGCTTCAAGCTATTCTACAATGGATTTGTCAACAGCTCTAGAGACTAGGTGGACTTCTAAGAGACAACTAATTTCAGCAAAAAGAATTATTCTCTTCATTTATGCCAGGCATCTGAGTAAGATAAATCATGAACTGCAAAAGATGAATCAATACAAAGGTGTGATTATGCCTGGAGTTTTGCCAGCAGAAGTAGTCTTGTTAAAAAAAAAAAATAAATCCCTAAAAAACATTACCATGCCACTGGTATTTTTTGTGTGCCCCTAGCTCTGAGCAATAAAACCTAAACATGAGAATGCCAGTACTGGCTGAGACCACTCCGCCGGGTACCGTTCCTCTGACACCCAAAGATAAGCTCTGGGCTGGGAGACTGCACATACCCCTCTACCAAGAGTCACCTCCAGATGTTTCTCATTTGTCCCCTCCCCCAACAGCTGCTCCACTGCTCCAGACATGCTTCACTCTCCCAAGTCTTGGCAAAAAATGGTCCCCATCCCAAGTCCTGCGAAGGCTTTTACCTTCAGAGCCAGGCTCAGAGCACCTGCGCTGCAGGAAGGGAGAGAAGCAACGTAAGGCAACTCAATCAAGCTTTCCACAGAAAAGTTCTCTTCATTTAATTCATTTTTTTTCACTCCCCTCATCCGCATCATTCATAGTTTTGCATATTTGTCATAGTCCCCCCCTCACTGGTCTTCCCAGGCTTAACAATCCTAGTCTATGGGCACAGCTCTTCCATACCCCCAAAATTGCCCTACTTAGCTCCTCCAGTTCTAGCCAAGCCTTTCCAAAAGGGACTCCAGAAGGCACCTTGGGAGATTATCAGAGAGAGAGCAAAGAAGAAAATGGTGACCCCTTCTGTAAAGGCACACAAAAGAAGAAACATCCTTGACTCCCTCTGCTGTCACCTCCCAATCTCTTCAAAGCCTCAAGTTAAAATCAGAGAAGGGGCAGGGGAGATGTCTACCCTCTGTAACGGCTGAGAACACACCAGCAACACAGCTGCCAACTTCCCCTCCCAATCCCTCTGGTTAACATGAGAGATATGATTTACATCAAGTGAAGATGGTAAAGTTTATATACAATATATATAACAGATAAAGATAGGATTAAATGAGCAAGAGAAGACCCAAGCTGCCTAACATGGACATCTATAGTTTGAATGCATCACTTTAGAAACAGCAATTAATTTATTCTGTACTTGTATTCATTGTAAAACTAGTTTGAATTGGCTTAGAACCAATACCACTTATATTTGAAAACAGAAGTGTAATTCTTTTTATCTCATTTTAAAGACTGAAACTCATGCTATGCATATTTCTGATGTCCTTTAGTTACTTCTTAAACATACACTTACTTAAAACCAGCCTTTTTAAATATCATATATAGTCAAAGACTTATGCAGAGTGAGTTAGAAAACTCATTTTCTAAGACACCTAAAGAAGAGTTCATCTGTTCCTATTAAAGCATAACCAACAGAATTTAGGAACAGGGAAGGAAAGTACCGGGGGAGGTACCTATGCATGCATCAAAGCTTCACTTAAAATAGTATAAAAGAAATAGATACCAGTTAGGCCGAAGCAGCATTACACAGAGACTTCATAAGGAAAGTTTAAATATGGAAGAATTTTAATTTTCTCTTTCAAGTTTTCTGTAACACACTATTTTTTTCTTCCAGAAAACTAGAATCCTGGAAGTCCAGTTTATACAACCGCTGTAGTTGCAAGGGACAAAAACATTTATTACATGGTTTGTACATTGTCACTTTAATCACTTCTACACCTCTTGTCAGCAATCAGTCAATGCTGCTGACATTTACCTGAGCAATAAGTATTGTTTTCAACAAGAAAATTACCAGCTTGTGCCCATTTTTCTTATTAAGTATCACTTTACGAATGAAGGCTTTGATTCTACAAGCACACAAATTTCTGATGCCTTCATGTATTTCCCTGGAAGCCAGCGAGGCGCGAGGCGCACAGCACAGTGCCTCTCATGCTTTGCAAAAACTGCACTAAGAATTGAGGAAACAAATCTGCTTCAGTTACCACTAATATGAATGCAACTCAGAAATACATGCTGCTGTTTATTAAAAGGTACTTACGCTGCTGACCCCATCTAGGTTAACAGAACAAGAAGTTTCTGAAATGAATTTTTTGGATCTAATTCAAGAGATCTAGAAGCCTACCTGAAAAGGGAGAGAAATAACAGACGGCAGAAGATTGAAGAGGGATAACAGAAAGGTAGGGAATGACAAATTTGAGGACTCTAATATTTAGGCCCTGCCTAGATCTTCCTAAGTAGTAAAAAACCCCAAACCCAGTAATCAATTCTCTTTTTCAAATCAATCCAGAGTATGTTTACAGCTCACACCAATTCTAGTGAGAACTTCATGATATTTTTAGTGGCATAGTAGAGAGCTCATTAGAAATGCCAAAATGCACCTCAACACTGGAGTTTTGTTTTGCATTTCATTGTTTGTCTCTGTTGTTAACTTTAGCCATTAAGACAAGAAAAAAATAAAAATCTGTTTCAATCACCACAATTCACTAACCCATATCTGATTTTTCATTATGTGTTTTGGGATTAATTTTTTTAGTATTTTACACAGCAATTAGCTAGTTTAGGAGCAAACCCTCTCCAGGGGATCATCAATTAATTACAGACATATTGTTTATTAATGCATATTTTTCTTTTCCAAAACTGCACAGTGAAAGTGAACATAATTTAGTCCCTTCTCTTAAAAACATAAATTAATATTAATTCTGTTTTACTGCACAACTAACTGTGGCCCAGTTTTAAAGCATCCCAAAGTCTGATCAAGCAGGAGCCTAAGGGTACCATTTTTTAGCGTAATGAGCACAATCCTTTGAACTCTTTTATTGAAGAATTTTGGTGCTCGGGACGAAACTTCCCTGAAGCAGCTGCAGGATGCATGGCAGGATGCATGGCAGGATGCATGGCATGGCATCCTGCTGGAACAAAATGGCAGGAGCTCCACGATAAGAGCATGCAAGGGGCAATTCCACACAAATGCAGGCTAATAAAAGGCAGTTTACCTCTTACAGTAAACGGTAAACTTGGAAAAAAGGGGTAAGATCTACGATCATGTAAGGGGGTTAAAATACGTGCCAATCTGAGGCAGAAAACTGAAATAAGGGTATACCACACTTTCAGAAACAGAAGAATTCAGCTGTGCTTTCTTGATGTTGATGGCTGCTTTAAGCATAAGCAAAAAAAAGTTACAGGTACAACACAACCAGGAGTCCTGTTGACAGCCAGTAAGATTAAATTATTAATTCTGGTTAGACTCTGTTTTCCCATCTGTTTTTTCCACATGGTATTTCTCAATGCTAATGGCAATTCCAGACTTGGAAGCATTTCAGGAACAAGCCCATAAGCAGAGCAATTCACCATAAGAAGCACTTAATGGACACACTTTAGATTTAGA
Source organism: Gallinago undulata (assembly GCA_026546715.1). Lineage (NCBI taxonomy): Eukaryota > Metazoa > Chordata > Aves > Charadriiformes > Scolopacidae > Gallinago > Gallinago undulata. Next base: position 22,507,625 of record JAOTQQ010000012.1, on the reverse strand, counting down.
ATTGAGAGGTTCCAACTACCCTGGACTTGTTCCACACACCTCCATGTGATGTGTATTTAGGAAGAGGTTGAAACATACCCGAAGAATAACTAAATGAGAAAACCAAGGAAAACAAACATAAGCAGCAGGAAGCAAGTACGACTTGCTTCCCCCTTCCCCTAGGTTTATGGAGGAAGAGCCTATTCTCTAGGCTAAATAGTCCCAGTTCTCTCAGCCTTTTCTCATGGGAGAGATGCTCCAGTCCCTTCACGGCTTCAGTGGCTCTCCGCTGGGCTCTCTCCAGCAGGTCCATGTCTCCCTGGAATGGGGGAGCCCACAGTGGGACACAGCGCTAGGCGTGTGGCCTCACCAGGGCTGAGCAGAGGGGAAGGATCACCTCCCTTCATCTGCTGGCAGCACTTCTCCTAACACAGCCAGGGAACCATGAGCCACCGCGGCAGCAAGGGCCCATTGATGGCTCACGTTCAACTTGGGAGCCCGCCAGGACCCCCAGGTCCATTCCTGCAAAGCTGCTCTCCAGCTGCTCAGCCTCAGCACAGTAAGTTTTAGAAAACAGTGTTGCCTGAACTTAGAGGTTGAGTCTCCTATTTTTTTTTCCCAGTCCGAATTTCATCTGGTAGAGAGCTGAAGACTGTGGTGGATGACCCAGGATTAACTCTGCCTCGCAGAGCGGGTCATGCCACCACTGACTGACCACGAGAGCAGGTTATATGGGGCTGTGGTTAAACAGCGAGGTTGGGAAAGCTCAGTCTAACTCCTGCCTGAATTCCTACCCACATCTGAAATTATGAAGAAAGCTAGAAGCAAACTCAAGGCATAATCAATAGATTCCCACTGAACATCTCCAATTCTGTGTTCTTTGCAAAAGAAAAAAATAACTACATTTTCATTTTTTTTACCTTCCTCTCCAAGAGACCTCCTCTCTTCATTTTTCACAAGAGAAAGAAAGATAGCCATGGCATTCTTCCCAACTCTAACAGTAAAATAAACCAAATTCACACAATTTTCCAAGATGGCAATCCACTCACAGTAGAACACCTGCTCCAAAGTCTTGCACCACTGTTGAACCCCAGCTGCCTCTTGAAATCCCCTCCTGGGCTCACCTCCTCACCAGTGACCATTCAATATCATCATAAGCTGTGCTAGGTCCTATGGGAGTAAGATTCACACAAGTTTCCTCTGTGAAGCTTAAGTGGTGACACTAAAATGAAACATCACTTCAGCTGTAAAAATCTACATGATTTCCACTGCACTTCTGGAAGAATGAAATAATTAGCGCTGGCAATAAACCTACCAGAGTGCCTCAATTACAACTTTGCTGACACGAATGCAGAAGACAGAACTTCTGGAAGAAGAGTCCCAACTTCCTTGTCAGTATTTGTTGAAATATGTTAGAACTTTTTTTCATTCCTGAATATCATCACTTGGGGTTCAAACTCTGAGCTTTAAACGCTGTCTGAATGTCCATATAAAACACACAATTAAGCATTCTCTCCACACCACTGAAAAGACCTATTCTTGAGATAATAAAAAAAAAATACATACTTAATTTAACTTGTAACTGCTTAGTTACTGGAAACTTACCTTCAAAGATAAAAATTTGAACAGAAAAAGTCTCAAAGTGCTACAACATGCCTTTTTGAAGGGCAAGCAAATTAAGCACACCCCTTCTAGATGAAGCTCCTCTGAGCTCCTGTCATGATTTGATGATGGCCAGACACATCACGTTTAACTGAGCCATACCACACTAATAACTAACTAACTAAATAAAAAACCTCAAGTATTTCTCCAGATGCTGTCCTCTAGTTTCTGGAATTCTGTGCATCTCCGAGGTCAGCAGGAGATGCCTGTAACAAACACGCTGTTTGTAGCTGGTTCCCCTCTGTGCATGAGAAGCCAAGATAAATCACAGCTTCACCCCTCCCCCTCTTTTTTTTATAAAACAGAAAACTTTCTTCCCTCCAAACTGAGCAAACTTGCACTGATGAGAGACTTCCGACACCTAAACAAGCTGAGGCACAGGAAGAATGATAATAAATCGAGTAATGGAACCACCATCGTTCTTTGCACGGAAAAGGTAAAAACCCAACTTTTTCTGAGCAAGCGTTGATTGCTGTTTTAACTGTAAAACTGCATCAGTAACTGGCATCGGCAAACAGAGCAGGTTAGAGAGGCTATGATAAGTCTGGCTGTCTAGAAGGCCAATAAATAAATAAAAGCCACCCCACCACACCTCCCATCGCTTCTGCCAGTAGGTGCCCAGCCTGGAGGTGCTGGCTGCCTTCTCTCCCTCACACTCCCCTGAGGACACCAGCTCCCACCAGGGCTGTGCTCCCATGGCCTCCCAGCTGCCTCCAAAACTGACCCCTTGGTGCCACGGAACAATACCAGCTTAAGAAAACAACAAACAGAAGAAAGATAAATGGTGACTACAAATAATTAATTTTTTATAAACAAAAGCAGGCACAAAACAGGACCAAGAAAAAAAGAAAAAAAAAAAGAAAAAGAAGAAATCAAAGAACTGTATCTGTGTACAAGAGTTAATCCACAGCTACTGACACCATATTTGGACGATGATGCAGTTTTTGTTGCAGTAATGGATAAAAGGAAATAGCTAACATATTACAGTGAGGGCGACTCATTTCAAAAGATACAGAAGACGCTGGAAAAACCAGTCCCATGGGGGGAGAGAGGGGATGTGTGTATGGCTGGTTTTAAAAAAAAAAAAAACCCAAACAACAAACAACAAAACAAAATAAAAGGATTTCCAAAAAATAACATGAAAATCTTTTTTCTCTGTCAGAAAGCAACAGTCACTGTATATTAATGGGGAGACTGAGATAAAAACAAGGAGACAGTGATTTAGCTCCATATGGATTTCAATACATCCTCCTTCCAACTGCTTTCTGGAACCACCTAACATTACAGTAAGGAAAAAATATTTCAGCTGAGAGGGTATTAACTTAAGAAAAATATTACTAACCCAAAACATGCACCCTAGCCTCTGCACTACTTCTTGCAACATACTTGGGATAACAGAAAGTCTTCCAGATTTCAAAGCTGAAGGGCATATCTGACCCGACTAATAACTGCAAGTGACCTCAGACAAATTCCTTCGGAGCGCTGAATTTTCAAGACAGAAGTCAGAACACATGTTCAAGAACAGCATGAAGCCAGACTCGGGTATGGTTTCAGGATCCCCGTGGTCACAACCCATCCTGGCTCTGTATGGGCCGTTCCAGCGGAGGGGAGGAAGACAAAGGTCCATTGAAACAAAGTGCTGCTGAGTGCAACTGCGTACAAATAAGAACCCTCTGGTAGCAGGAAATTCATTTTACTCTCACTATTTAATTTAATTTTACTCTCACTAAAAGGAACAGAGAGACTTCTCCAGCGTGTAAGTATGGGAGAACATCTCTTCGTAGACGCGAGCTGCCCGGGAGTGCTGTCACACAGAGTGGCCGGGGCTGGCACAGCACTGAAAGGCTCCTGAAGCTCACAACGTTGCTTTTGCTTCTCAACACTGAAAAAGGTGAACACATGAATCCTACTGAGAAACTCAATGCAGCTTGAGTAACTGTCTCAGGAAAGCCCAAATACAAGCAATTGCAGTTGTTACTCAGAATTGTTGATAATGCACTCCATGCTCTCAGTGGCCTTGCCTCCATCATTTACGTCTTCAATTTAAGTCTTCAACAAAATTCAATTTCTTTTTTTTTAGTTATTAAATTACTGCTAGTATTTCACATTTAAATAACTTGTAACACTCAAGTGTTTATTTAAATAACTTGTAACACTCAGTTTGAATTTTGAATGTCCGTTAGTAGCATGTCTTGAAAGAAAGAAAAAAAAAAAAAAACAACAATACAATAAAGTCCAAGTACAAAGAAGATGGAAGAGGCAGAGCCATCAAGGAAGTCACACAATTATTTCTTGCCTCACAACTAGGGGATTGCCCAGCAAAGCCAGGAACAATAAGCTACTGATCCCATAGGTAACGTGTTGGTTACTCTACTTTATTTAATCTATCAATGAATTACTATATCTCATTTACCCCCAAGAAAATAAAAAGCTGGATTTACACATAAGCATACTTCACTGAAATAATAATAGCTCGCATTCGACTCCACATCTCTGGCATGCATATATCCTCCCGTCGGATCAACAGAAACATCCAACACCAAAATACACACACACAAGTGAGAGAAATAGGCCTGGAAATTCACCTTCATTTTGAAATGCTTCTGTGACAGCTAAAGCACTCGCCCGCAGAGCAGAGCACAGTGTTATATGTTCTGGTCGGACCCGCACAAATCACTGCTGTGGACACGGACTCAGACCAAGTGCTGCTCCCTTGTTCCATCCATTTGCAAAGAAAAAATAAGGAAAGGACACATACATATAAGCTAGTAAGATGAACCCTTCTTCCATCCAGTGACTGTAGGAGAAGGCAGAGAAGGAGAGTAAGCAGTTTCACAGTTGACTTTAACATTTTTCTTATCTCATGAAAATAATATACACTTTCTGAAAGGTAAGTGGATGCACCATCACCACATACACCAGCAAAAGAATGCATAACTGAGCACATCGATGGCTGGGGCACAAAGTCAAACTACTGCATCACACACCAGTCCCAAGTTCTAGTGATACAACTTGGATTCACAGTTTGTTGAAATGGCCTCAAAGACAGGGCACACGGCAGCAGAGACCAGTAAAGCTGTTGGGCAAGGGGATGTCTAAGCCACGTGCTGCTAGGGAACCGCTGGACCAACACCAGATCCTCAGTAGTGTAAGTGAACGGTACTGGGGGGAGCAAGAAGTGGAGTTGGGAGAGGTAGGAACACAAACCCACCAAACCATCTCCCAGGTCTCCTCTGTAATGGAAAAGCTCATGAGACATCATCCCCACCCATCTTCACCTCCTAAAGGTGGCAGACTGGAAAGACCTCCATCCAACACACAAAGGCTCTGCAAATCTGAGAACTGCATAAATGAAGATGGGCCTTCTGCAGAAGTATGTGTCATTACAGTCAGGTACACTACTGTTACTAATGACTGATTTATCTTCCAATTTGAAGGATGTTTGAAAAGAAAGGAATCGAGTTGTGTGCGGTACAGCCCATCCTCTGATTCACACGTTAGGCTAGATAATTGCCAGGAACCATTGCGTTGAGTTTGAAAAGATAACAAGGACAATATAAAATCTCAGCACACTTTTCTTTCTTCTAAGAGGTGTCACCTAAAACTACGGAACCAATTGATGCTAGTGTCACGTCAAGCTCTTCCCTGTTTACAGGAGATGGAAGAAAATTCTTTTGTGTACCCTTCCCACTAGCCTTCTCTTACTGCCTCTGCAGCAGCTCACATCAACAATCTGTCAGATTACGTTAAAAACATATTTGAAAGATTATTTTTTTTCCCCAAACTTTCTGAAATTAAATAGAAATTTGTGGAAGTTGTCACACGCTCAAACAGAAAGCCAGGTTTAATGAAAATGCATAAAACCCGTAGATGAACAATCCTTGGGAAGAGGAGGGAATGAAAATTTTCCATCTTCATAAGACAGCATTCTTTAATAGATCCTTTCAAATTCTGTATCAAATTTAATACAAGGTACTTACTGGGTAGGTTTTTACACAGATGCACCCCTTCAGCCTTCAGACAAAACCAGACCAGATTTTAAAACAAGGATTCAGAACCTAACAACCACAACTGCACATGGGTGTTAACTTTTAGGGAGGAATTATGTCCTACCTAAAAGTTATGAGAGAAATACAACAGTCGGGACCACCGCGTGACCCAGTAAGAGATGCTGAAAACAGAGTCCGACCCCAGGACCTTCACTCCAGCCCCAGAGAGGTCCAGCCAGGTTACAGCTTTCTGCAGCGCACGTCAGAAAAGTACAAAAGATTCGTAGGGCTGGACTGAATTGGAGCAGAGGGTGTAAAACTCCGCGCGATCTGATTAGAAAGAGATGAAGCCTGATCTGATCCAGTACCAAGGACATGACATCATCATTTATTCATTCTAGAATCTGGCATTACACAGCAGCTATCTCACTCTAATCAGCCAAGAATATAAGCTTACAGCAAGCAATGAAGAAGAAAACACAAAAATGCCAGAAGTGTAACACCACCACGTGAAAACACCACCATTTCTTCCAGCTAGGGTGGCGGGGGGGGGCACGGGCAAGCACTGACTACCCACCACAGCTCATCACACCAAACCCACACCTCTTCCAGCTTGCACCGCAGGACTGACCTGGACCTCTTGCACCAGGACCGCTGACCTAGACCTCTCCAAGCCCCGCGTAAGTAAAAGGAAGCACAAATCCCGAGCAGCATGGTTTACAAATTCACACGGATGCCGTATTGCAGACAAGTCAGGACACCAAACCAATTACACTGAATAATCAAGTATCACTTTGACCAAGACCTCCAGTTGCTGGTTTTGTGGTTGTGGGGGTTCTTTTAATTTCATAAAAAGTATCTCAGTTGAGATATTCAGCAAGAAGCCAGTGCAGCAGCACTTTACATAAGGTGTTCTCTCAAGAGTGATGGTGTTAACTGTTACAGTACAGACCTACAGTTAGGAGAACTACTGTGGGTAAAGTTCTACAAAGTACTTTCTCCGCATGAAACATGTTTAAATAACTTTTCATGTAACATTCAGTTTTATTATACTTTCAAAAACCCTGAATATTCCATTCAGAGCCCTCTACCAACAAAATTCACTGGGCAGTTATTCAGAAAATGAAAATCAGTTGCAGCAATATGCATGTATTAACACATATGCACATGGTAACACTATCATCTCTGGGTTTCTTTCAGCACTAGTGAGGAATACTAAGGCATACCTGGACTACATAAGGTACAAAGATATAAAGATACTTAACCTACCTCATCAAAGCTGCTATCTTCTTTCTTCAAGGCTTTAAAATAAAAGGAAAAAAGAAATAGTTATCTGTACTGCATTTCAATGAGCACAAAGTAATTAACACCAGAAAGGAGAAAAATAGAGCAGCATTTTCCCATTATAATAGGAAAGAACAGGCTGGTATGAATAACAATCTTACACTCAAAACCTGAATCTGTAAATGGAATATAAGACTGCACAGCATGTTTCCAAGAAACTAAGTTTAAATATTTATGAAAAATATTATCTTCTCAGGTTAAAGAAAATATGAGTTCACAAGTTTTTTTTCACTTTTATGTTACTTCCTAGTGAGCATGAAAACACTTTTATGGAGAGCCTGACTGAACTTTAAAAAGGAAAAGGAACCATGTATTCAGTTTGTCAGTTACTAAACCTTTATGAAATAGTATGCATTGTAGCATGCTTTTTTGCCTTACTAAAGCAGAAGAGATTTCTGTCTTTCTCACACTCTTAACTAGCAATTAATCAACCAAAAAGGAACAGGAAAACAGTACAGAAATCATGTGAACTGGTAAAGCGTGAAAATAAAGACATGAATCACTCTGAAGCTGTAGCAAAGATTAATCTGATGAAACTTTTTCCTTTAGCAAACTGGGTATCTTTATTGAAATGCAGAGAGAATTGGCTTCTCCAAATCCCCAGGGCACAGTGTCCGGCTGAGGGTAAGAGACCGGCTCCTCTTCTCTGAACAGCACACCAGACTGACCAGGGACCATGTGCTGCACCCTGTCACCCTAAAGTGCTCCTCAGTTACTTCTCTGGGACAGCTAAAATAAGACAAACAACTGCAGAGATGACTGCACTATTTCTTTTCAGTTTAAATGACGAAGGTTTGCCATCTGAGGTATGGCAGCTGAATTGTGCCGAGCACAGTTTGGGCAGAGCTGCCCCATAAGGCTCCCTCTTCATGATTGAAGCACCATTACGTTTCTTACACTTAAAATGCATTTTTTTCTGCAGGACCTAAATATTTCAGCACCCAGCACGGTTGAGGATCTAGATTCCAGTAGCTTCTTTGCTCTTTTAGATGCTCTTTCTGCCTTCAGACCGCTAGTAGTTTCTAAGCCACCACCTCTTCCAAACCCGGTCTTCAGAAGCAAGAGCCTTACTAGCTTAAAAACAAACAAACAAACCAAAACCCAAAGCAAACCCCAAAATACTCAAAACTGTAATTTAGGTGTTATCACAGGCATAACGGAGGCAGGACACGACTGCTACAAGTGCTGCTTCTCCACAACTTTCCACCATGGGCAGCAAGGCACAAATCCCAGTTCTCCCTGTCCAGAGGCAGGGACCATCCAGCCTTCCTTTGCTTCCGAATCCCCATCTCTCTGGGACACGAAATACGTCTTCCCTCAAATCTTTACTGATTACTCTTTTACAATTACGCGTCTAGATTCTATGCTCAGTAACAAAACAAAAAAAAACCAAACCCTGGGGTTTTGCTGAGATCTGAGGCACATATTAGACATTTTTATCATGAAATGCATTTTTATGGTTTTGAAGGCCAGACAAAATGTTTTCAGACTGCCAATCCCAAGTATCCAGAACTATGAGTCAGGACACTTAAAAAAAAAAAAAAGGAAAAAAAGAAAAAGACCAAAACCTGATGTGTGGAACACTTTTAAAGAACACACTTTTAACCTTTTCATTTACCTTTCAAGTCACAATGACACAGGAGCTATAAATTAGTGTATGACAGTATGACACACCCAGGTCACACTGACAAGCTTTTCTCCCTTACCAAAACACAAGATTTTCACATGACCAAAACATTCCAGAAATAGCCAAGAGACAGCCAAGCAAAATTTACAAGGTAACAGAACAACAAGAAAAGGGAATCTGTGATCCACTGGTATTTTTGGTTTGTATTTAACTTCTACCTTTAACTAAAAGAGGTTTCTTAATCTCCAAAAATAAGAATACAACAGTTTTGGCCACTCATTTAATCAGATTTTGTTTAATAATAACTTCACTCTCCACCAATTCACTACAGAGCATCTTCAAAAGAAACCATCAAACCAGCATATTTTATACAACAAATTTTATGAAAAACATTTTTTTTCTTCAATGCAATCCTTTCCAAGTCACTATAAAAAAAGCTTTACTGAACTTAAAAAAAAAATAAAATGTTTACAAATGAAGTTCTCATTATCTCAGGTATGCAAGCTATGTGAATGGACATTAGAGGAGATCAGTGGAGATAACCTTTGTGTCAGCCAGGAGCCAACAAAGCCCAGGGATGCTCAGAAGGGCCAGATGGCTTTCAGTGCGCTGTGAGCAGTCACAGCAATGTTTTCTCAATCTTTCTTTCTTTCTTCTTTTCTTTCCACCCTGGTGTTAGTTTTTGACTAAAGATATTGCGTAATCAGTGTGAGCTGAAGAGGTATCAAGTATGATTTTGGTACCGTATGAACTTCAGCAAATGCATAGCCAAGAACTCCTTACATAACTAAAAGATGGGTGATAATTTGATAAAATTACTCATTATTAATTACATAATTATCAAAACTAAGAACCGAACTTAATAAAGGTTTAAATGCTAAAATAAACAATGAGTCAAATGAATCTCTAGAAGTTGGTAAACATACAGTATGATGTGTTTGTTTACATGGAGAGCATAACATAAGCAATAAAATCAGAATTCTTAAACCAATTTGGATGTTTGTATAAAAATGAATAAAAAACAATCAATAAAAAGAATTCTGTAAATTTTTCAGATGCTTAGTAATGTAAATTCTTCATGGTGAGCTAAATTTTAAGAGAGACACTCCTTGAAATACCAGAAAACTTCTGCCTTTGCTGCAAAGCTGGTTCATTTTTTTAAAACTGTGCGTATATAATTTCTGCAGTAAAAAGCCATCCTCTCTATTTTAGAATATTAACTTCACTTTGGCACCACAGGCCACATACATGCCTTTCCTCCAACACACCGTGGTTGTGGAGGGCTTGCACAGCGCAAGGCGAACGCTGGGGATGCCAGCTCAGGGATGGAGTTTCCCACATCACATGTTTCAGCTCAGCAAAACAAACATTCTGAGTCCTAGGTACTCTAACAGTTATGGGCTGGATCTTACTTCTGCAGGATGAGGATGAATAATAGATCTTTGTCTCTTCTCCCCTGCCCTCTCTGGGTGTAGTGGCTGTGGTTCACAGTTCAGAAGATGGGCCAGGTTTCCTTGAGGCTGCCATTGATACCAAATAATGGCCCTTTGCCGTGCCCCAGGGATAACTAAGGCTGGTTTTAAGGCCTTTTTTTATCTAAAGATGCTGGGGAAATAGCTTCCAACATAACATTCTGTGGCACACTGTAAAAAAAAATAAATCGCCTTATAAATTCATTGCCAATATAAATTCTCAAACAGAAGATCACTGTGAGAAGTTGGTCCTGAAGGTAGCTTATTGAGCTAGGAAAAAAAAAAAAATCAAAAAAAAACCCCACTGGCCATGACAATTAGGATACATTTCCATAACTCTTACCCAACAAGCTAACATAAACCTTGCTGTCAAAGTGAAGGGGTCTTGCAGCATGGGAAGAATTGTATGTGGCAGCTGGGGTTCCATCAACACGGGGGGAGGCCTACAGGTCCCTCACCCTTTCAGGAATGGCCATCACATGTCCCCTGCTGTGGCATGCAAAAGTTTGGCTTGCTAATTATTTGACTCAAACACCATGTCACTCTTGTATCATTTACATAGCTCCTGATGTTATATTGTGTATTTAAACCTATGAAAACACATACATTGCAGCAGAACAGGAAAAGAAAAGAGCATCATAATTATTTATAATAAAGCACAACTGAACAGATGACTGACGTATTCCAGACTAAATTCATATTAAATTAGTAATTTGCTATTCACCAAGGAACCACCCCTTCCAAAAAGATCTGTAAAACCAGAGTGACAAACACCCAGAAAGACTTTTTCAAACGGGTTTTTGGTTTTCTCTTCTTGATTTCAATATAAGAGTTAAATACAGCACGTGGTTTAACTGAGGATTTCCTAGTACCCAAGTTAGGAGGTTTTTGAACATGGGCTTGCTTTGCTTGGACTTATCTGCGGCTCTGGGCATCGGGGAGCAGACTGTGTTCAAACTTCACTCTGAAAAATCAGAGGGTTTTTTGCCCAAAGTGCAGTTACCAGAATGATGGTCAAGATACTACGATACCAGGAGATGGAACAGTCCTGCTGGTAGCAGCTGAGTTTTAATCACAAAACCACTACAACCAAGAAGCGACCAGGCACCCAACCGCTCCGCTGCACACATGCACAGAGAGCTGGAGGACATAACCATAACATAACTGTGTACCTAAAACCCAGCAAAGCTCACAGAGAAACAAAAAGTTTGTTTAATTTGCAAAAAAAAATGACAAAAAGGGATTATCACCCAAACAGCCAACTAAAAGAAATCAGCAGCCAGAGGGGCCTTGCTCCCTTAAAGGCACTAACAGGACTGCCCTCGTTACAGCAAAGCAGCATCCTCCTTCAAAGTATTTCCTTCGCTAATGACTTCCACCTCCGAACCCCCCGGGAGCTCTGTAGGTGTCTCCCCGTGTCTATTTCCACACACACAGCACAGACCAAACACCTGACCCACTGCTTTTTTTTCTAATCAAAATAACATCCCTTGGCACTCACTTCTCAACTGAAACTTGGCATTGACTGTTGAAACTCTCCAATTTACAAACATCAGAGAGTTACAAACAAAAGGCTGAGCTCCTCCTCAGTCTTTTTCATCCCCCAGCAGGACAATAGAAGATACCTGATTTCAAATGCTACCCTGCACTTAGAGCTTGCAGTTCTTAAAAGCTAAAGGTATGTCGAAAGGCATGTGTGTGCTGAATACATACACAACACACGAAAAATTACAATGCCCATGTGCTTTCATGGTGGTCCTTGGTCAGGCACCGGAGGAAGAGCCCAATGAAAGAACCAGAGCTGGTAGCTGCAGCGCAGGCACCTCACATCCTCTCGCTGGGACAAAGCAGCTCAGAAAGTTGACTGGTGTCCACCAGCCAAACCGACTGCAAGGGAGAAAGCCCCCCCAGGACAACCAGTGGGTGAAGGCTGTGGAAGGGCCCTCATCGGGTTGGTGCTACAATGGGTCTGCAAGGGCAGAGACTGCTGCATCCGCTTGCCCATCCTGGCCACCACCTGGCCTTCCAGCAGTACAATCATTGAATGATTTGGCTTGGAAGAAGGAACCTTAAAGATCATCTTGTTCCAACCTTCCTGCCAGAGGCAGGGACACCTTCCGCTAGACTAGGTTACTCAAAGCCCCACGAAACCTGTACCTCCAGCGGCACTGCCCAGCCAGCTCGGGGACACCCCACATCTCCAGGGAACCTTCTCTCCCTGCTCAGCTGTGTGCTGATGCTCTAAACACCAAATGAAGCGAAGCAGTGCCAAAGATCAAAAGAAACACCAGTCCGAGCAGACGAGAACTCTTTGGCATTGTTTTCCACCCCAAACTTCACTGCAGAATTACCCGGTGTGGAAACCGAGGGTGCTGCAGCGGCCCCGGGAGGTAACAGGGCGGCGTTGGGGTAACGCTGCCTTTACATCGGGGAAAGCCCAAGGCTTCTCAGCAGCTGACAGAGACTCCTTTTGTCTGGGCTCCTCAGTCACGGGGCCGCCGTCGCTCTGCCCCAGCATCCTGCGCCTCGACGTAAAACACCGCGGAGCCCGAACAAAAAATAAATCACGGGCGCTGCAACAAAGCGAAAATAACCCTTTGCTTTTTTGGCACCGTCTCTCCTCGGCCGATAGTTCTGCGTTCCCCAGCCTATTCTGGGTAACTCCGTTACTGACCCACGCAGCGATGCCGGGAAAAGGCTCCTTATTTTCCCGAGGAGCGTTTTTTGGGGCGAGGGCGGGTGTTCCCAGCCCCGGGGGGGCTCTCCCCGCCCGGCCCCGGTGCCGCCCGGCGGCGGGACTCACCGATCCTCCCGAAGCTCTCCGATAAAGTTCTCCGCAACTTTTTCATCCTGCTGGTCTTCTCTGCGGACTGCGCGTCGAGCATGTCACACACGGGGGGGGGGGGGGGGCGCGACCCCCACACACACACCCCCACAACCACCGCGCCGGGCCCACCCCGGGGACCGCACCC
>JAOTQQ010000012.1:22452625-22483167 GCA_026546715.1 Gallinago undulata | reverse complement strand
AGAAACCCCCCCACATCTCTGGACCGACTGCAGATAACTTTATCTTCATCCTGCATCTTACTTCATCATGTTAATACACAGACAGACTCAAGCTTACACGGTTCTGAAAGTGACTTTGCTTACTCTATTACCCATTTATCTGCCACGCAAACACTTGACTCAAAGTGACAAAGCCCTCAAAGCCCTCTCTTTTTCTTGTTTAGAAGCAATTGCTGTATCAGCAAGAGAAAAGTCACTCCATTTGATTAATAATACATAGCGATGGTAGACACATTCTGTCAGGAGACCCATAAACTTGTTAAGCTGCTGAAAAACAATGACAGCTTCTTCTAGGTCCAGCCTCACCTTCTGCCCCTCCTGCTTTGTGGAAGCTCACGTAAAACACCACTAAATAGATTCTCTACCTACTTTGACAAGCCTTCCTTCCTCTTTGTCCTCCAAGTGGCTGTTTTAGGACCAGCCCAACAGAAGGGATCAGTCAATCAAGTCAAATCAACACCAAGCTTGGCCCTGCTGTGTTAGGACAGAGGAGAACATGTGCAAGCCTTGAGAAGCATCCATCCACCTAACCTCCCAATTCACACTTTGAAGCACGGGGTGGTCAGAGATGCTGGTTGATGAGAGCCCTAAACTGAAGGTGAGGAAGCCCAGAGACAGGCAGGAACCGGGGACACAGCCACGGGCAATCGCTGCCAACCTCACCGTGTCCCACTCCTGCCCTCTTCATCTCCCTGTCACGGCTTCTCAAAGTACCTTCTCTCCTCTCCACCCTGTTCCCATTAGGGCCCTGACACTCGGAAGGACGGGCAGAATCACACGCTGGCTGAGTCTCTCCCACTTCTTTCTGGACCAGCTACAAACCCAGAGAACGGCATGGTCGGCTGGGGCATCGCGAGACACTGCCCTGCAGTTCAGAGCCAGAGTCATGGAATGGTTTGGGTCGGGAGGGACTTCTGGAGGGTGCCTAGTCCTACCTCCCCCGCAGTGAGCAGGGACATCTCCAACTGCATCTGGTGCTCCTCAGGCACAGACTTGGCGTCACAAGAAACCGCAGCTTGGCATGCTGATCTTTTGAAAGGTTAGATGATGAAAGCTACGTACAGGAATCTGAAACAAACATAACTGTAAGAAAAAAAAAAAACCCAACATAAAATTGACTGTTCGTTCAAAACGCCTACTTAATAATCAAATAACGAGACATGGTGGAGACAACTTAATGGACTTATCATCAAATCCAAGATTTCAGAAGTGGCAAAAAGTACAAGCCAGCATAGGCTAAAACAGCATGCTTCAGCCCACTAAATTTATCTTTTCATAAGGAAATGACACCCAGCAGCGTTACTCTCAAAGCTGACCCACTGGAATCTTCAGTACTGGAAGATGTTCTGTGCAAAGAGAAACACACATTTTCATTTTTTTCATTTCTGAGATTGTTCTTCTTTTCAGATAGTACTTAACTACTAAAACCAACAAGCAAAACCCACTAAAATAAAAATTGTAAAGTACTAGGAAAGAGAAAATAAGTATGAATGAAAGGAAATTCTGAGAAAAAACAGATTAACAGAGAGATTCTGGCTCTCAGGCTTAAATTACAGAGTTTCCTTACTTTCTTCTTTTTAGTACTAGGTTTTTTTATATTCTATATAATTACACATTACTAGGTGTCCAGCTTGACATTTTGTTCAAGTTATAGCCTACTCCACAAGGTTAAGGCTTAGTACCTGGTGAGTCTGGGTAAGATAAATTTGACTGTTGCTGCGTTTTCACCCCCAGAGCTGTGGCTCAGAAGTGACACTAACACGGTGTGTAAGACTCCACTGGGTTCACTCAGCCTTCTCCTCAAACACATCTCTTCCCCAGCACACATCTTCCCCATTCCACAGTCTCAGATGTTTTGGTTCTCCAAATACTTCACCACCTTGGAACCGTAAGAAAAGTTGTTCCTCCTCCCCCTTCTGTTCGAATGTGTGACAGCCCTCCCTGTGCTGCACCAGGTGCTGAAGAAAAGGCCAGGACTGTCACTGCCCGGGCTGTGAGACAGCAGGAGAGCTCCATCGTTGCTGCAGAAGTCATCTCCAGGGAAAACCATCAGCATGGTTTATTTCCACACTATCAACTCACTCTTAGTACAGACCAGCACTCTTCAGTGACAGGCTTTTGAATGATACTTCAGACTTGACAACAGCTGACAAAGGAAAAAACATGAAATTAAACACAATGCCTACTAATAAAGTGAGACATAGGAGTTCAGAAAAAAGGGAAACCCAACCATTATTCCATGAACACTATTTGCAATACAGACTGGGGAATTAGGAAACATTTTTATATAAATTCCTGAGAAACTGTACACAGAGCAACTGCTTACAGAGGCAAAAACAGTGAAAGAATGGAAGTGAAAGCTGCACCAAAATTACTGATAAAGTGTTACCACAGCCTGAGCAGAGACAGGTTCCGTGGCACTGGAAGGAATGGCAGGAATGGCAACTCACCTCAGCACCCACAGGTGAGATTTAATTCCCTCCACACCGATGGGAAGATTGTCTTCTTCTGTCAGGCAACCAGCAGAAGCAAAAATGCATCCGTTCCACCCCCCCAAACTCACACTCGATCACTTCTAAACCAAGTTAATTTAAAATGGTACAGAACAACAGAACCAAATTAAAGATTTTAAAGTGTTTATTTTGGGAACATTGGTAAAAATAACACAAACATCTTCAATACTATACATTTGTTTAACGGATAATATACAGCAAGGAAGGTTATTTAAACTGTACAGAAGGAACTGGAACTGACGCTGAAGGGTGGGGGAGAAGAACTCTGTGTGTTGCACCACGGAGCTAGTGAAAACGCTCCATGAGAGGAGAGACCTCTATGAAAAGGCAGAGGAAATATAAAAACAAGAAAAGCTTAAAAAAAAAAAAATCACTGCTTTCTTACTATACGTACTAGGTGTGGCTGGAGTGGAGATGGCTTTCTTCCCGGTGCCCACCAGGTGCTTTGCTTTGTGTTTGTGTCTGGAACAGCTCTGGCAGCACGGCAGTGCTCTGGCTGTCCCCGAGCATCGCTCCCACCGCATCCAGGGGTCATTTCTCCCCACGCTGCCCACGCCAGCAGGAGGGAGGGGAAGGAGCTGGGACAGCCAGTTACAGCTGGCCAAAGGGCCGTGCAAGATCACACTCACCAACAGAAGCTTAGGGGAGGGTGGGCAGAGGTCTGCTTCCAGGAGGTAACAGCTGTCTCAGCACGTCTTACTCCCCCTGCCCTCCGCTTCTTCCCTTATCGAACTGTCTGCATGGCAGCTCAGGAGTTTTCCTGCTTTTGCTGTTCCCCTATCTCCCTCGTCCCAGCGCAGGGAGAGAGGGACCAAGCGGCTGGTGGTGCTTCCCTGCGAGCCAGGTGAACCCTGGCCAGCTGCAGAATCCTGACAGTGCTTTATTGGGGGGTTGTTTGTTGTTTTTTTATTAAAAATTGTTCACACAGGCTGATATTTCTTCATAATTTTAGGCACACCTAGCTATATTTATTTAAAAAATGACCTTCTCCCAATTTTGATAACTGAAGTAATTTATTTCTGACATATATCAGTCAGTAATATATCCAAAGTACATATCAACATTTCCACAACTGAGTTAAACGTTCCAAAGACCCCATTAACCCTTAGACTTAACAGTCTTGAAGATCTTTTCTTCCACCCAGTTCTCACATTATGGTAGTACATAAAAATTTCCCTGGTGTATTTTCTCATCAATATATTTCAGCTGTGTGAAACTGTGCTTCCATATTGCTTTCTATTTTTATAAAAAAAAGATACAGTAGGGAAAAATCTTTACTCAGGAACGTGGGAATAACTGTTTAAGTGGCAGTTAAGACTGAATTCAAACGTATGATTGTGACTTGCCATCTGCATCAAGTAACAAAATACAGTTTTAAGAGAAGGAATGATACTTTACACTTTAAACATCACCATGAAAAAAAAAAAATTAAAAAATCAGCAGACATTTCAACAACCAAAAAAGCATTTATGAAAAATTAGTTCTACATAAGTAGAAGACAGAAACAGATGTTTCATGAAGTCTTTATCCACTCATAGTTTTGCAATACGGAAAAAATATCTTTGGGAAAAAAACAAGCAAAAGGCAAATGAAGACAAACTATCTTCGTGTATTCTGGAATTACAGCTCTAGTGGAAGGTCCTCAGATTTACTCATTTTCAAGTCTGCTGTATGGATTACCAGAATCCTGGAGAAGACCTGTAAAACAAAAAGGACTGCATTTATCATTTTCTTACCAGTATCACATAAAAACCTCGAGTTACTGACCTCACTGGTTTTGTTCCTTATAACAAAACCAAAAGGCAATTACTGTCTTTTAGTAGTTGCTTTATTACTCAAATGCTCAAGTATAATAATAAATTTATAGTGTTATTCAGCACTTATTTCTCAGACTATTATCATAAGTATTTCATGATTTAGCAGGGAAAGAACATTTCCTTATGAAAAATTCTTGCAGAAAAAACATTTCTCATTTGTGAAGTATACCCTGCAAAATGCATTTCTGAGAGAGTCAAGTCTACAAAAATCTAAGCATAGAGATGGCTCCGGAAGAACAGATTCAGACTGGCCAGTTTATAAATGGAAGTTATTATAATATCATCATCCTTTTAAAATGTAAGATGCTGCTACTTTGACTTAGTTCTACTTTGATTATACACAACATCTGTCACACCCGGCCACTTAGCATTTCTGCAGCAGGACAATCATGTCTAAGAACAAATGAAGATCACTTCTACATGCACTAAGACCTCTGGGGACCAGAACAAGAGCATCACTTAATCCAGGTTGCAGTACATTTCCATCATGAAGATTCTTAATGATTTTACCAGAATACTGTCACAGAAAGCATTACAAAGCCATCCAATTATACTGAGTGTCTGGATGCGCATATCATCTTCTCTAAGGGTTAGTTGAGCAATCGCTATTCCAGACAGCAATTACTTCAAAGAGACTTTAAACCACACATCAGACCTTTGGTTGTGAAAGAAGAGGAACACTTCCACTGTCTTTTCTACCAAGATTTTTATA
This sequence comes from Gallinago undulata, assembly GCA_026546715.1. Classification (NCBI taxonomy): domain Eukaryota; kingdom Metazoa; phylum Chordata; class Aves; order Charadriiformes; family Scolopacidae; genus Gallinago; species Gallinago undulata. The sequence continues at coordinate 22,478,086 of JAOTQQ010000012.1, read as the reverse complement.
CTGATGTCTGGCAAGCCTGGACTTACCGCTCTCTCCAAGTCCCTGAAAGGAGGCTGCAGGGACACGGGGGTCGGTCTCTTCTCCCAGGTCACAGATGACAGGACAAGAGGAAATTGCCTCAAGTTGCCCCAGGGGAGGTTCAGATTGGATATTAGGAAAAATTTTTTACACAGAAAGGGTTATTAAACCTTGGAACGGGCTGCCCAGGGAAGTGGTTGAGGCACCATCCCTGCAAGTATTTAAAAAATGAGCTGACAGTGCTTAGTGACAGCTTAGTGATGGGTTTTTTTATCAGAGATAGGTTGATGGTTGGACTAGAGGATCTTAAAGGTCCCTTCCAACCTAGACAATTCTAGGATTCCATGATTCTATGACTCTTCTCCAGCTCATTTGTTTAGGGCATGGAGACAGAAAACAGCTAAGGCAAACAACCTCAATTCACAAATGTTCAGATTCACAATAGTGGAAGAGAAAGATTACTGGCCAAAGAATTCCCCTCAGACCTTTTCATACCGTAACTCTTTTCCACACGCTCCTGCACACAGATACCCAACACCCATTGTTCTACACGAAAGGCAAAAGCTAGTGACACTGAAGGCAGACTGTACTTCAGGCTGCCCTGTTGCAGTTGCACGTCTTTCAAACTGCCAGGCTATTTTAAGATGTCAATCAAGAAGCAGAACTGCTTAGCGCTGATTATTTTATCAGTAACCACAACCAACTACCTGATATGGAACAACAAGTATGAAAAAAATTTCCTATAATTACTCAAGATTACAAGCAGTCACGTCGTAAGTTAAAATCAAAACCAACCCTCGTACACAATGGCCTTTACTTGCCAAAGACTAAGTAAGCCAGTCACATCGATAACGCTCCAGGAGGCAACACAAAACACAGTCTATTTACTTAGTACCTTCCATCCATGTACCACCCCCTCCTGCAACTCTTTGAAAATAATCTTTTAAGCATCTGTGCAATAAGAATGCAAAGAATAGCAGCATCTAACAACCCTGTTAGATGACAGGATTGTCAAGAATTATCCACAATATTTTGAGATCTTTAAATTTTTGTATTTTTAAACTTCTAGACAGCAGTTACTTCTCAAATGTCAATCTTACCTTTCATGCATTGAAACAAAAACTTGTAATGTCTGTTAAGTCTACTCTAGCTGACAAGCAAGACAACATACAATCAAAAAAGCTCTTATCCCATGCTGACCATTCCACCTTCAGTGCCTTCAGGTAACATTCCTGCATTAATATAATCTCAATACGAATACAAGGGAGAAACATTCACTGTATTTCCAGAACGCCACCCCTGCCTCCTTCCTCCTAACTTGTTAATTCCTTGGCAGCTAGGATATATGAATCCTCATATATTTAGTCACCTGAAAGACAACTGCACAGTCCAGTTCTCAAAAATTTTAGCAGTACTTCTGTATTTCACCCCTTCCAAATACAAAGCACATCTACACAACGTTTACAGAAAATCAGCAACAGTAGCAGAAATTAATTTTTATTACAATTGGCATTGCATTAAGTTCCACTTCGAAACCGAGGCACCAAACTTCAAATATTTTTCCTTAAACTGGCAAGAGGTGGTACCAGCTTCCCTGACAACATCTCCTTAGCTTGCACACTCCTCTCTCTATTGTCTGGCCAGTGTTTATTATGCCTTTCTAATATTTCATTCAAGAGACATACTTGACACTTCACAAGTACGATAGTAGCACAACAGAACACTGTAGACACTGTTCTCTTACAGCTAAAACAGCTGAAATCCAACAGAAACAAATGTTCGACATCTAGTAGTGCCAATTCCAAAGTCATCAGCCAAGAGCGTAAGACTCCTGATAAACTTCTAGACCACTCTGAGGAGCAAATATACTTTTGTCTGCCTCTCCCCTAAAACACTCAGTCAAAAGCCATTTTAGATAACTAGTCCTCATTATTTCAAGTGAATGTGTCATTTTTACTTGTTATTGTAAATGCCCTTTCCAGGAGTACTTGCTTTAATTTCACTGAATTATGTTTAACAATGAACAGATACAATTACCAACAGTCAGGCATTAGTATGTTTTAACTTAAAGGTCTCCAACCTGTTTCATTGTACAACACTGAAACTAAACAGGCCTTAAGGTCAATCCAGCGTGAGTATTATTGGCTGTGACTTTACAAACTCATCTCCCGGGGAAGAAGGTACCCAAAGAGAAACACAAGTCTTCCTTCCAGATGAGTGTAATCAGAGGTTACAACATCTGACGGACCTTGCTCTCAAATCTGCATCCAGTGTTTAAAATTCTTTTATCCTCAGCATTCCAAGTGCATCTTTAGATGAGAGGAGGGAGACACTTGCACATCACTTGCACCAATTCTTACTGAAGAAGTTGGATCAGGCTCCAATATGTAGACAAAAACAATCAGAAAAAGAGCCCAAGAGAAACTCCTGCCAGCTGCCACGGCTCGGAGAGGAGATGGGAGCCCATGCTCCTCACATGGTCTGGCTGCTTCAACTACAGCTCGTGTGCTGCCGCTGACCAGACAGGAGTTGTGTCTCTCAACTCTTTTCCATTTGACATGAGAGAGATTACCCAACTTGTAATTTACACTTAGAGCTTCAGAGACACTAGATGTTTATTGCAAACAAGATTCCTGAACCTGCAAAGTCCATTACACATTACTGCTGAACTTCAATATTGACACGGAGGACACTTACAAGAGCTTCTAACATCTTACTTCTATTTACCTTCATTTTGAGGTTAATATTTGACTTACTTAGCAGTATTTAAAAAACACTCCAAAATTTGAAAGGTATAATAGTGAAGTATCTTTCATCAGCTTGTAAGTAATGAGGCCTCTTAAGATGTGTGAAACAACAACGCAATTTTAAGAAATTAATACCTCTTTCCACCATGGTCATTTATATTATATACTACGCAGCTTCTCAGACATTGATATCTGACACTCATCACATACCAGCACTGCCCAAAAATAGAATTAACAAGTGAAATACTTACAACAGACTGTATACAGTGCAAAAAATGAAGTAGTTTGCTGCATCTCTTCACCCCTTATTACACTTTTCCTCTGTATTTTTAACCCCCAGATTAACAACTCTATTCTTAGACAAACTAAATAGCTTTAAGTGTACAGGAACAGAAGATTTCCCTGCTTTGCATTCAGAACACTAAAGATGATCAAGATAAAGTATCTATCTTGAACAGAAGGAACATTTACTGTGACAAACTACTGAATATAAAAGTCAAATAAAATAAAGGAAATAGGATTACATACTGTTAAATTAGCTAATCAAAACCTTTGCAGAACTGAAGCAATTGATGTGGAAGCCTAAAATCATGAAAGGCAATGATTTTGTAAAAATGAAGGGATACAATCCTTCCACTAATACCAGGCAAAATCCTGAAATAAATAAGTAAAGCAGCTTTTCACTAACAAAATACTGAACATACAATAGCAGCAAATGCAGCAGCAATTAAATTGTAGCTCCTTTGTATACCAGACAAACTGCAGAAGTACTCTGAATTCTACTTTAAATTTTTGTAAGAGTCAACATGTAATTTGTGTAATCATATTGCATTCACATATGTCAGCAAATGAAAAATACTATCAAATTGTGCAACAAAGAAACAATCCAAAGTGTGTATTCCTGGTCGGTAAAGCTCTCTATTGCTTCCAGTGCTCCCAAAGGACTGTCGCTAGAGTGACACCTGCAATGCATTATAAATGTGTAATTACCATTTAAATGGGGTAAGGAAAGCTGGTGGATTAAATGGGAAAAGGCATTCCCTTAAAGCCAACCAAATACTGAAATTTCAGGCATGATCATATTAATCTACAGAGTCAGGTTAACAAAGTCATTGTCACTGCCATTCACCCACGCCGACTTAACTAAGAATCCTCTCGGCAGTGCCTAAGAGTAAAATAATCTAGTGTCTCCATAATTATTTGCAGCAATTTTTATTAGGTTATATTTAATATGCTAACACATGTATTTACTACACAGTGAAAAATGAAGACAGAAGATCCAAGGCTATAGCAAGACTTGCCCTGTTATGTAGGATATATTTTGAATTATTTTGACAACTATTTGTCTGTATGTTATCAGAATATAAACTGGATACACCAGCAATAATATTTAGGTATTTCAGAACTTATACATATTCTGTCTTTCATTTTTCCTCAGTTTTACGTAGACCCTTTCAGTACGTGCCAAATATTTTTGTAAGAGTGAGGTTTTTCTTTTGGACAAAAACAAATTATGGGAATCCAGGCCCCAAAGTGGTATATCTGATAATATAAATTAATCTTTTGAGTATGGAATAAAGCAAACCTGTCAATAAACAAACTTTATATAGAAGTTTGCTATTGAAATTTAAATTTTATAGTTGAATTATGATCTTTTACAAATAAACTGCATTAGCATAACTGCATGAAGAAATAAATATGCCTGACTCGTCGTAAGAAGGTATGCCTTCCATTAACACAATCAATGTATGAACTTTGTTCTAATGAAGTTATTGACCGACTAACACCCTTCAAGTGGAGGCAAAATGACACTAGTTCTCATACAACTGTGTGCATACTATAGCTACAGGCAAGATTTGTTGACTTTGGTGTATGTATTTCCAGAGGCAGAGTTATAGTTATATTCCTCAGGTAACTCAAGGACTCCAAGGAGACCCAACAAAGCATTTTGCAAAGGTCTCAAAGTTACACGCTGGAGAGAGAGAAGTGTCTTCACTAAAACGCAGGATCATCCAGAGAAGAATAAGCCAGTTTCAGAAGCAGACCCTAACGCAGCCTTGAGAAACATCACCTACCATAACCCAAAGCAGAGCACGGAGACCCCAACAGCTATGCTGAGCTCAACCCCTCTTGGCTGCGCTGCCCCAAGGAGATGCAAAGTTAGATGTGTACCTGTACAAAGTGCTGCATGGCCTTTTTGAGACATAACCATCATCTTAAATTAGTCACCAAATCTGTCCCAAGGATTCAAACTTGTTGAGATTGAATCTAATGCCTCTTCTAAGGCCAAACAAACACAAAAATTGTGTAGTGTTTTATGTTGTTGTTTGGATTTTTGATTTTTAAAATCTGAACTACTGTTGTCAACCTCTCAAGTAAACCTCTTGACACTGAACTGTTGTTGGGATACGGAGTCAATTATTCTATAAAATACCGCAAGACTGAATTTCACGAGTGATGTTTAACAAAAATTAATTGTAGTTTCTACATCATTCTTCCTCCTGCAGGTCAAGCTTCACATTGAATTTTCCTCCATTCCAGCAAAGGAACGTGCTTTTGCAAATATTCCCCAGGCAGAGAATTCCCTGCAGAGATTGTCTGTATCGCTTCTGTGCCAGCCAAAGGGCAGGCTGCAGACTCACGAAGGCATTCTCAGACTCTGCCAATCAGTTTAACAAGAGGATGAAAATTAACGGTTTTGAGTAACTGTTCAGACCCCTAGAATCACCTTCTCTGACATTAGTGCAATTTGCATAATAAGAAGTGCAGCACAGTTTTAGCATATCTGTCTCTGAATACACAGTACTATTGACTCTCTGAAATGACAAGTGAAGCCCTGACAAGCCTAGATAACAGCCTCCTACACAACACAGCAGGTCCACAGTCTTGCGATATGCTTCTCCTACTGGACAACAGCTTCACTTAAAAACAAAGAAAAAAACAACCTTTTTAATCCCTACATTAGGCTGAGTCCTCCATCCATCTTTTTTTAAGCTTGATTTTAAAAGCTTACTACCTGCTAATCAGTCTATCCTCCTTCAATAACCATGAGTCTACTAGCCAATTTCAACTAGATTGGTTTATCAAGTTCAAGAACAAACATACCTCTCCTCTCCACTCCCACCCTCCCCCCCCCCCAAAAAAAATATATCTTTCTGGCTTTTATTTAGCAAGAGACAGAAAGAACTACTTATTTTAATCAATATATTGCACACCCCACCCAGCACACTGTCTCTTGCCCACTGGGAGAGTCAGTGCAGGAAGAAAACTGGAGCATAATATTGATGAGATCAGGTGTCTGGGTGACAGAAGACATGCATCAGTAGGGAACTGGGCTTGATTACCTCTGCTGCTCATAAAGTAGCTTGTTCCTGCTGTGAATTTTAATAATAATTAGGAAAAAGGAATCAATTTAGATACTGAGTATCAGAACAGGATTATCACATACCATACTTCTTACGTATTTCATCATGCTTCATTTTTCTTTCATGTTTCCTGCAACAAATAAAAGCATCAGAAGAGTATTTAGACTGTTTTGAGCTCTAAGCAAAATACAATAATTACACCTGAGATGACAGCAGTTTTTAAATTAGTATGCAATTACAAATTTAAAAAAAATCACCTTACCAGTTATATCTCTTATCTTTCTATACACACTTTATGTATCTATAAGATTCCCTATAATTTATCACTAATCAATAATGTCAAAATAAGGTATATTTGCAAGTATAAGGAAAAATATTTTTTTCTATATTGAAGTACTGTAAGTCCTTCTACATAACAACTCAGTACGTACAGTATGTACACGTACACATACTGAGTTATTCAGCTACACGTAAGAAGCAAGGCGCTACATTGGAAGATTCCATACTGCTTTCCAGTAGGATGGAAATATGGGATTAAGTCTAAAGGGACATCTGAGCCAAAGTTCTCCTTTTCCTGAGCAAAATTTCTAACAGTTATCTTACTATCAATTTTTCTACCCTTCCAAGCCAGACTTTAAAAGAAAAAGAACCAGTTACCAGATGAATCAGATTCACCTCTGAATCCCACCCTCACTTTGGCATTAACTCATGCCGCTGCTTGTCTAAGCATCAGTTCAGGAGAGACTAGGACAGGCTCCAGATACATCCCTCCCATGCTCTTGGCTGGCACAGAGCACGTTCACCCACCACACTGAGCACCAACCTATTCACCTCCTGCTCACGTAGGGAGGTACAGGCTCCTAATCACATTCACAGATATCACAATAAGCCCCTTGTTGTAAAAAAATTGACATTGTCATGCCTAACTCCATAATGCCTCTTTGTTTAGAATTCTGCGTATTACTTAGAAGGGCAAAATCCTCCTATATCACCAGGAAGTGTATTGCTATGTATCAAAGTGCCAAGACTTACCTCTGAAGAGACTGTAGTCTTTGTTCCTCCCTCTTTCTAGCTAGCCGTTCTTCTTCTTCATCTGGTCTACTAGAAACAGAAGGAGAGAAAGAAAGCGTAAGAGGAGGAATAATAATTGCAGTGGCAGGTAATCATCATACTTTTTCACAGGCATGTAAAATTTCTTTGCTGAATAAGTGACAAATTTGTAGAATTACCCTTTCACCTTTTATAACACCTAAATGCTTCAGCCACTGTAACAATGTGCCCTTCAGAATCCACAGGACAATTTAAAGCCTCGTAGCAACAGGCTGCAGACTGCTCTAGAAGCAGGACTCCTACTTGCCATTTTCCCCTTGTCATACCCCATTTCAGAATAAAGAATACTGCACATGCACAGTTATACCCACTGGTGTGCCCTGGAAGAAGGTTGATGGTTCATAATCCTTTGATGTCAGAACAATTTATCTTTCCAACCACCATCACCACCCAATCTCAAGCTGCCCCCAGGAAAGGCGTCCACATTAACTGTCTTGGCAGCTGCCTTCCCTGTTCTGGAATAAGGAGGGATTTTCTGGAGTGCCTCAGCTGTGTGACTGGGAAACGCTGAGCCTACGCAGTACATCCCAGCCGGACCTGTGCGGATGCGCTCTACTGAACACAGGCACCTTGGCTTTGTGACATGCCTTGAAGGAAGCTCAGCTTCCCTGTACCATTAGATAGACCACATAATAATTAGAGAACTCTAAAGCAAATTCCAAACAGTATTTACTTGTCTGTTATTTTTTCTAGCAGAATTAATGACAATTCTTCAGGATTAGTCAATGGACACCTGCTATGCTTTTCCAGGCAGCTAACAGCGCTAATAATTTTTCAAAACTGAATGCTCTACCCGAAGATGTTTAATATTGTAAATATTCATATCAACACACCTGCTAACAGAGAAACAGATAGTTACAGTACCGCACATCTGCAGCAACCAACACACAAGTTAAGCAAGAGTGACATCCAGTGGGTAATTACAGCATGCCAAGTGTTTTAACATAAAACGTTCAGACACTAGAACTGGAAATCTGAACTCAGTTTGTTCCACCTGCTCAATCGCTGCACACACGTCTTTGAATATCTTAGTCGTTTGAATACAACTCAGTAATACGGAACCCATGGAATGGTTCACATACAAATTTTCTAGCTCATAGAATGGTTTGGGTTGGAAGGGACCTTAAAATCATCCAGTTCCAACCCCCTGCCCTGGGCAGGGACACCTCCCACCAGACCAGGTTGCTCCAAGTCCCATCCAGCCTGGCCTTGAACCCCTCCAGGGATGGGGCAGCCACAGCTTCTCTGGGCAACCTGTTCCAGTGCCTCACCACACTCATAATGAAGAATTTCTCTCTCATATCTAATCCAAATATCTTCACTTTCAGTTTAAAACCATTACTCTTTGTCCTACCGTTCCAGCCCCTGATAAAGAGTCCCTCCCCATCTCTCCTAATCACTGCCCTAAGGATCTCAAACTCCACCATTTCATGGTCACTGCAGCCAAGGCTGCCCTGGAGTTTCACATTCTCCACCAGCCCCTCCTTGGTGGTGAGAACAAGGTCCAGCATAGCACCTCTCCTCATTGACTCCTCTGTCATTTAGAGAAGTAAGTTCTCATCAAGGCACTCCAGGCACCTCCTGGATTGCTCGAGCCCTGCTGTGTTGTCCCTCCAACAGATATTAGGGGGGCTGAAGTTCCCCATGAGGACGAGGGCTTGTGAACATGATGCTCCTATCTGTCTACAGAGGGCCTCATCTGCTCAGTCTTCTTGGTCAGGTGGCCTACAGCAGACCCCTACTATGATGTCACCTGTCCCTGCCCTCCCTTTAATCCCAACCGATAAGCTCTGGGTCGGCTCCTCATCCATGCCCAGGTGAAGGTCCATGCACTTCAGCTGGCCACTGACAGACAGCAACACTCCTCTTGTCTCCCCTCCCTGTCCTTCCTAAAAAGCCCTATCCTTCCATTCCAACACTCCAGTCATAGGAGCCATCCCACCACATCTCCATAATGCCAATAAGATCACAGCCCTAACTCCTCTTGTTTATTCCCCATGCTATATGCGTTTACGCAGAGGCATTTCAGCTGGGCCTTGGATGAAGCTGCCTTACTGGCTGGACTTCCTTTGTTCTGCACTCCAGGTGCCCTCTTGCTGACCAGTGACCCTTCTCCAGGCTCTGGGTACCTATTACTGGCATCACACTAGTAGGAGTGGGATGAACCAAGGCTCCTCTCCACCAGCAATTTTAGTTTAAAGCCCTCTTCACCAGCTTGACAAGCCTATGAACAAAGATGCTCTTCCCCTTCTCTGACAGATGGACCCCATTCCTCGGCATCCTTCTATAAAACTACTTTATTGGGGATCCCAGTTTCTTATAAGTCTGCAATAGTTTTACTTCAGGCTGACCCAGCAAGTTAGTAAAACACTGGTATAGGATTCAGAAGGTATATTTCTTCTCTGTAATTAAAAGAAACAGTAAATATCTTCTGATTTCTAGACACTCTGAAGGAATTGAGTTTTTCCTCAAAATTCAGACAGTCTGAAATGATAAAATTTTACAGAGTGGTTGTTAAACTGAAAAAGTTAAAGAGAGTCTATTTAGTATAGTTTTCTCTCAAGTACACAGAACCAGACTCCAAGCACAGGATAAAAATAATGAACTGAAACAATGCACCAATAGTCCTGGGATTCCTGTGGTAGGGATGGACTCGGGTGAGCCACCTACACCACACCACGGCAGGATCAGTGCTCCTAAGTATTCCCTGTGTTCAAGGAAAAGGTAAGTGCTAGCTTCTTAAACACTGAGAGCCCATAGCTTAAAAATTCCTAGACTACTGATGCTTCTGCAAAACAAGGCTACACCTGAGATCTGGGATGATACAACTAACAGGTCAGTAAAGCAGATCTATTATATTTCAACAAATTTTCCTTCTTCCAATTCAGTAAAAAAATTTCTTTTATAGAAAAGGAGTCCCCAAACGGAGGAAAGATATAGCAAAATAATTCCTGCTGAGAATGAGTGGGTTTAAAAGCAGCAATATATCAGGTTTCAGTGTAATAACACATTCTGAATCCTGAAACAAGCTGGAGCCCACTCTGACAAGATCTTTAAATCCTCTGGGTGTCAGGAGATTAAGCTTGACACCTTTGGAGTTTTGGCATAAGAGGACTCTCAACTAACCCTCTATGTTTAGAATTAGATGTTACAATACTGATTGACAACTTAGCTACTGAAAGTGAAGTCTGGCACAGATCTCTCTTTTGACAGGAATCAAGCTTTATTTGCTGGCATGTCAGCCACAGGGGCCTACTCAGTTCCTCAGCAGAGGAAGCTGGCAGATCTTATAGAAAATCTAAAACGGTTCTATACATCTTCAGGGCTTATCAGCACAGGGCTAGAGAGTTATCAAATTCTGCACTATAACAGATTTCCTAGTCCAATCCACCAGCAGAACAGGTGCATGCACCATCCTCAGAGAAAAAAGAAAAAGTGATATGTTATTTACAGTTTTCCCATTTTTTGAAAGCCATACGTACCATATTTCTCTGGCTTGAAGGTCAGCACTAAACACTGTACAGCTGCATATTTTTTTTTTTTAAATCCACAAACAAGAACAATGAATCACAGACACTGAAATAGCATATGGAAATTATTTCATATCACAAAGTAAGGCCCACATTTTGTTCAAGTGATAAGTACTGAAGGACAAAAGGAGCCAGCTGAAACTAAACTGCCCAGAAGCTTGAGCTCTAAAGCTTGAGTGACACAAGGAAGCATATTGTGCTGTCCCAACAAACAAGGCTTCCAGGTGTTTCATTAGGGAAGAAGCACTGATCACTTCACAGACTTACCAGTGTTAGCTGCTCATCAACCCCTCCCCTCCCTTTGAAGGATAATAGCCCATTAGAAGTCATTAGAAAGAAAACAAAAAAACAGCTAATTTATACAAATCCTCTAAGACCTAACGAACGCTTAATTTTTGCAGTATTACTTTACCTGAAAATAAATCAGTCACTCTGGTATCTTAGAGCAAAAAAGTATCATCTTACATTTAGAATATTTTGTTGAATTGGCAAATACAACTAATCACCTCGATACCGACTGCTGACAGACCCTAGAGCAGACTCTGTGGCATCAGTACCAAGTGCTGTAGGACACTGTAGGACATTGGCTCAGATACTTGTTATGGACCTGGTCCCTTTTCGCTGTACCACAAGCTTGCCTTGAAAGAGATCATTTGCTCTGTTATCACAAGAAGCAAGCATTTATTTGACTTTTGTCAATCTTTATAAAGATTAGACATGAAATAAGTGCAAAATGTAGAAGTGCAAAGCAATAGCTCACTTGGAGGATGTATCTGTGATGCTGCCACTAATAACATCACTTCAGTGTCATTCCAGCATCATTTTTACTGATGCTGCCTGTCACTAAACACCTTTTTTTAGTTGTCTCTCAAACAAATAAAACGAAGTGACCAAAACTGCTTCCAAACGAAAAGATTCTTAGTATATTGGAGAGTAAGAGATGTAGTACCAGTACCCAAAGTTAGTAAAGGAAATAAATATATGCATTTACCTCCTGGAATGCCTTCTGCAGTAACAGCAGTAACAGCAACAGACTGTTATGGACACCAGAATGAGTCCAGCTACTACAGCTATGGCAATAATTAAAGCCTCAAAGTTAACTGAAAAACATGAATATATTGAACTTGTTAGACTCCAGCATTAATATTTGTCTTTCTGATAATTCTTCCCCTCCTTCCCCTCCAGTTAAAACTCAGCATATCACATTAGAATTTTGCTACTACACATGATTTATACTCAACAGACATAAAGTAAAATTGCTCTTTACATACACCAAATTATTAAGTCATCCTGTAATACTTTATATGATACAAATGTACCGATATGATTCCACACACAATCTGTTGTCCCAACCACGATCTTAGCCAATGTACCACATGAACAAAATAGTCATATAGATGCAGCATCAATGTACACATATTACATGCAGCAGTTTCCAGGAAAGAGCAAAATGAAATAAGACAGTTTCAGAGGATTTGAAGGAGCCAATACAAGACTCTATTAAAACTTCCAGTCATCTTCTACATCCAAAGAGTGATTAAGAAGTAGAGGGCAGGCTAAAATGGCATAAAATGCTATTTTAACAGCACACACTGTAACAAGTGTAGCCGGTCTAACCCAGGACAGGACCACATTCATAAAAGAAAAAAGCAGAAACCTGGTGCCCTGGAAAAGAGCAAGGCCAAGAGGTATCAACAGGGACAATACAAGCAAAGCTACAGGCGCAACTCAGTGAAACTCAGTGAAATTCCAAACTTTGAGGAGTTATTTAAAGGACCTAACAAAGGACAAAATTAAATCATTCAGGAAAGCTGTAACAGAAATAATAAAAACTAAACTTCTCTCCCCACAAATACAAATACACTGTTTATTTTAGAGCATGACAGGGGGCAGGGAAGCTGTCTCTTCTCCTTTCTTCCGCATCCACTCCCCTGAACTCTGCCAGGTGAGCCCCTTCACGCCGCCGCGGTGGCAGGAGCTGGCCCAGGGTCCCAGTGGTAGGGGAGGGAGGCTCAGAGGGCTCATCCTCTCGCATCACCTGCACCAGCCAAGGCATCTGCTACCTCTCTACAGACCTCACCAACCCACAGCTCGCCAAGGTACAACCTTCACAGATCTTGCCAAAGATTAAAACCCACTAAATGATTTTGCTTATGTGTCCTAATTTACTTGGCACAGTTTATAATACAGATTAATACCTAGTTTCTAGTTACCACACAGAAGTAAATCCTGAACATGTACACTGTACCACATTTCTCATTCTGTTACTCCCCTACAAGGTACAAGCAATTAAGTATAACTCATCTAGTGAGGGAAAAACAGAAAATGGCTTTAATCTCCATTTAGTTTTTTGAAGTATATAATTTACTTTTTTAAATGTTATTTAATGGAAGCAAATAAATACATTTTGAACCTATTAATAAAGTGTAGAAAAAGACTGTCAGTTTTCAGTCTGTATTCCTGTCTCCGCTGTCTGTTTCATTTCCTTATTATTCATGAAAAACAATACAACTAAGCTACACTGTATTATGTTGCTTCTATGCTGTTCCTTTTTCTTCACAGTTGGTTAATCTGCCAATAAGCCTTATTCCATAAAAAATTCTAACTGGAAGCCAGTCATTTTTTTTTTTCACATGGAGAGCTGCAATATTCACCTTCATTTCCAGCAACACTGAGCCAACACTCATCTCCTGATTTTACTTGCAAAAAGGAAAAACACCACCATGCTTAGAAGGTAATTAGTTTTCCTGCTGTGTCCGAAGGGGACAGTCTGAATAAGACTATATATCCCCATGGCATATTGTTGGGTGTAATTTGTAAAAAATCTATTAAGGAAATGCATATTGGGGGAAGGGGAGTTGTTGTTTTAGTGTTTTGGTCTTTTTGTTGTTTTTTCCTTTTTCCAATTTTACATTTTTGCTGAGAGTGTGCTACATTGTCTGATTAAGCTGCATTCAATCTAGAAACACAAAAAGTACCCAAGCGAGAAGCCACTTCTGTAGCAGAAGTAAACTGTCAAGAACACCCTCAGTATCAATGGAGAGCAGGAATCCCTGGTTTGCAAAAGGACACAGCACAAATGCATTTCTGGACAGGCTGTTGCTGGGATGGAGTTAACTTTCTTCATAGCAGCTGACATGATGCCATATTTTTGATTTCTGGCTAAAACAATGCTGATAACACATCCATGTTTTTGGCTGCTGCTGAAGAGCATGAAGATTTTCTCTTCACCCCACACCCTACTCCCCACCATGAGTAGGGCTGGAGGTAGGGAAGAGATCCAAGAGTCAGAAGGGGACACTGCCGGAACACCTGACCCAAACTGGTCAAAGGGACATTCCACACCAGAGTGCCATGATCAGCAACAAAACCTGAAGGAAAAAGAAGTGGAGGAGGTATCTGGCTTCCAAGGTGACTATTCTTTGGGAACTGGCTGGGCATCAGTCTGCCTGTGGAAGGTGGTAATTGATTTCCTTTGCTTGTTTTTTGTTTTTTTTTTTTTCTCTCCTCATTTTTCATTTATCTATTACACTGTCTTTATTTCAGTCCATGAGCTTTCTTGCTTTTTTTCTTCCTCCATCCCACTGGGGAAGGAGGGTAGGACCAGCTGCGTGGGTACTTAGCTGTTGCCAGGAGTCAAACCACACTTCCAGAAAATGGTTTGCTTAACAGATCATAGTAACAGCACTTACTGTAATAATGAAAGCCCAATTTCCTTAAAAGCGTGCCTTATCACTGAAATGATATACTTTCTGTAGCTCTAAAAACCAAGTCTAAGCATAAATGCTTTCTCTCGTAAAACAGAGATGACCGGCTAAGAACAAAGAACTGATAAAGTTCTCCTGTACTGTCCAATCTAGTCCCTCAGTTTGCAGGGATTATATGAAGTAGTAGCATTCAGAAACTCACACGCTCATTTTAATAGCAATCCTCTACCTCTGCAACTCAAATTTTAAGACTACTCCATAATGTCACTGCTCTGTGTTAACTTTCTTCTAATTTACAGTGAACAGTCACTGACGGTTCATCCCCACTTGTTTTTGTCCTTCAGCCATGGTGTTCATGAGCAAAGACATAGAAAGCAGCAAGCTTTTGCTTTGCTGGACTAAAGATGTACTCTTATTTCATATGACAAACTTTTCAATGTCCTCATTTGTTCTCTGTTCCAGTCTAGTCTGAATTTAGATCTGTATACACAGTATGGCAAAAAAAGCTCCGAAGACTTCACACCAAGGGCAGCATATGCACTGCATGGTATTTTGCAATACAAATTCAGAGCAAAAGGAAATCTAAAAAAAATGAACTGATGCAGCACTACAATCTACGGTGACACTCTACAGCTTCTTTTTAACCTTAACTTCAACACCCATAGATCACACTTTTTTCAGTTGTTTAAGCAAAAACAGCATTTAAGAATTTTTGGGTGGCTCCATTCCTTTAGTATCAATTCACTGCTGCGACTGGAATATACTACAAAAATTGTGGATTCGAGTATATCACCCAATATTTAAAAAAATATTTAAAAGGTAAGAATGGTCACCCTTTGTTAACAGAATGACCTTAATTCGTTGTATCTCAGAACTATGGTTCAAGAAACAGGCGAACACTGACGACATACATAGAACACTCAGAACGTTCCTACATCACTGGTTCCCAGTCTAGTCTTTGGAGTCAACAGGACTTCACTACATAGATGTTTTAAAGCCACCGGATCAGGGGAACTGTACCGGTTGTTCACAAAGATTCTTTAATAACAACTGTTTTGTAAGTCCAGAAGATCAGGGATCATGGTTCCAAATCATAACCACTGCCTCCTCCTCCCACCCCTCCAAATTAACGATCAGGTAACAGCTCTAGTAAGCAGTAGCCTTACTTTAATTTAAGCATACTCATAAATAATTTTCCACAGCAAAAGCAAAATTAGTACCTACTCCAGCAAACTCCCCATCGAGCATTGGAGAGGGAACACAACGAAGATGGTGGAAGAATGCTTCTCACAGGGTAATCAATACACGTGTTGTTGGTGTAACACCAAAGGCACTGTAGAAATGGAACAAACAAAAACCAAATTATTCATCTTCAAAAACAGATTACAATTTAGTGCTCCTCTCCACAGAGGAAATTCTTAAGTGCATACAGAACTGCACAAATACGTTGAAAAACCTGCAGAGTTCTGGTACAATTCCTAAGTAAGCCTAAATTGAACTGTGAATAAGTATATTTTATACTTACAGGTAATAAAGGTAACAAATATTTACCTGAAAATATTTGGGAAGATAATGAGGTACTTTGTACACTTGAGGATAAAATGGTTTAGAGTTTAGAATTACTGAAATTAACAAGAAATACAGAACTGTTCAGAACTTTAAAAGACCTGGTATCTTTGAGGAATACAAGCACACTTATCTTATTTCAGCACTATTTGACTACCAACAGAAAGACAAAAAAAACCTAAAGGACCTTTACCATTCTACAGGAGGTTTTGCTGCAAGGTAATAGAAGATACAGCCTTACCCAATCTGTGTTGCAAAGTACCTTAAATTGTGCAAACTTACATATCTGGATATTTTTAAAATTTCTTAGATGGATTATAGTTACAATACCAGCACAATTTTTCTGCTTTTTATGCCACCAGTAAGCATCAAGGTTTTCTTCTATTAAAATAGATACCCATCCAAAATTCCTTTACCATACAAATCAACCACTGAAGAAGCTTTGGATGACAGCAAAAGAAATCCCTGACAGAACCATTTTTTTTAAGATTCATTCTAGAAAAGGCTCATCCAGGAACTATGCTTAATCTAACTAATATACTATCAAGAACATCTGTCATACATCCTCAATCGCACAAAGTCTGTATCTTGCTATAAAGGGTTAGAAAACGTTAAACACAAAGGAAACAGTCTGCAGTAGATTCTGCCCTCTTCAAAAAAGAGATGAAAGAGACAAGAAAAATATTTTGTATTTGGTAGACTGTACAAGTCAAACATACCCGTAAAGACACATCAACAAAAAGAATTAAGGAGGCAGAATAATCTTTGCAAAAAAGCTCTGCTTTCCTAAGTTTTAATTTTAATCAAGGATATTAGATAAGAGTATGCTTATTTTTGCTAAATCAATTACTTAATAAGAATTAATGGTTCAAAAATAATGGCTAATAGGGTGCAGACTAAAAGCCATTGTTAAACTTGTCTGAATGTAATGTTGAGTAGGAGGCTGGACTAGCTGACTCATGAGGTCTCTTCCAACTTCAATGACTCTACACTGTTGGTGGCAACTGGGAGCACAGAAAGGTCAACCTTTCTCTGATGGAGACTACTGCATGTGACCGTTAAAATGTGTGTAGCCCGAGAGGCAATACAGCCACTAATTGGTGCAGAGCCTGAAGTAAGAGAAAATATTTCAAGTGACTCATTCCCAGTGCTAAAAATTGCAATAATTGCCAAAACTAAGTTAGAAAAAAGAAAAAACCCTAAACACCTGAGGGTAAAACATTTCCTTAACTGTGATCCTCATCTACATAACCTAAAAATGAAGACAGAAAAAAATTATTTTATTTAGAGGGGAATCATATATCCTTTGCAGAGTCTGCTAGGAACCACACTCACACCAATAGATATCACTGGCTTTATTTTAGTAAAGTCTCACATGGATATTGAAGTACAACATGATTAATTCACTCATTTTAAGGACACATTCTCAGTATTCCAAGACAAGAGATAGTACCCATGAGCACAAAATGAATACTTGTTCCCCTATGGTCAGATAGATGCAAGTGACTATTATGCTCACCTTTCCCTCAAAAAAAAAAAAGAAAAGAAATTGGCTATATTTATTGATCATATAATTTCCTTGGGTTTTGGTGGTTGTTTTTTTTTTTTTTTTTTAAGGTCTACCTTGCCTAAAATCCATTTTCCACAAGAATTTAGATTCCATACATTTCTTATCAGGACAAAGATGAGCATGACAAAAACAAATAGCTGAGGGGAAAAGTTAAAAACAAGACTGTAAAATTCTCCAGAACGCGGAGTCACAACAACAAGCATATCTATAAAATTACCACTCAGAACTCATTGATGAAAACACAAGAACATTCATCAACCCTAAAGACCAATCCAAAGGACCAAGCCAATTATAATTACAATAAACAAAATTTGAGCATTTTGAATTATAATTCTAATTATCTGAATTAAATTACTACATTTTCAAATTTGTTTGGAATTGTGTTTATCCATTCACCAAATGTTTAATTTTCATTTTTATCTGCTGTTATATTTCCACCAATATGAAAACCTGCTTTTTTTTTTTTCCTCTACTGAAGAAATTAAACAATGTAATTTCAGCAATCC
Source organism: Gallinago undulata (assembly GCA_026546715.1). Taxonomy (NCBI): domain Eukaryota; kingdom Metazoa; phylum Chordata; class Aves; order Charadriiformes; family Scolopacidae; genus Gallinago; species Gallinago undulata. Next base: position 22,459,967 of record JAOTQQ010000012.1, on the reverse strand, counting down.
TTTGCTTTTATACTGCTCACAGAAATGTTAATGGCTTTATTCTCTAACTTTTTTTTTTTTTTTAACTATGTGCAAATTGCCTGAATCAAGTCTAAGCTCCTTTCTTCACTGTTAACACTGATGCTGTCGAAGCAGTGGCTCTGAATCACCCATCCTTGCGTCCCCAGAACAAGGCTGGACACTCACTGGTGTGACAGACTCTGAAGATAACCTCTCTGTACCTTGGTTAGTGTCGTCAGCGCACAGACACAGCCCAAGGGTTTATTTCTCTCACAAGGTGACGATGTAGCTCTCGGGTTAATAAAAGCTGTGCTCACACATCTGCGCTGGCGGCACCGATCTGAAGTGACAGTCCAGTGGTAGTGCTGAACATTTCATCTTTAATATCCTGTATTTTCCATTTCCTTCTCAATACGAAGAGTTCTTTACACAACACCATTCTTATGGCAATAAATACACAGGTCTGACAACACACAATAACCACATCAATACAAGACAGTACTTTTCCGTTAAAAAGACAAAAAATGCGTAAGACGAGCACAACGCATGTAAGTTCAGGTATTTCTCAATTTTCTTTGGTGAGAAAGTTTTGCAGTAACTTGTGTAACTTAAAGACTCCTGAAATATTTCTTTTCAGTGACATCTGAAGTTAGAATTCAAGACAAACTGTGGAGCTAAAAAGCTTTTGAGCAAAGGACAGCAAAACAAATTCTATTGTTTTAAATGCCTGCCTTATTGCAATCTCACTGGAAACCGAAACATTTTGCTACCAGAACAGTGACCTAGCCTGGCAGTCTGAAGCACTGACAGCCTGATGCAGTCAGTGGAGAGGCCACCGTGTCTGAACATCTACAAGGCACTGATCCAGCCCGCCTCAGTCAAACACGCTGCTCGGGGCACCTCCAGAGAAAGGCATTTCCAGTTCATTTAATTTCCCAGTTCTCCTATTCAGCCACATAAGATTCTGTTTATCTAGCCCTTTTGTAAGATGGAAATTTAGCTAAGTGCTGCTTGTGACATGAGGATGAGTCTACATCAGCAGCAACATCAATGTGGCCAGTTACATCATGCAAGTGCTGAGAGGCACTGAAACTGCAGCCCGGGGTTCTGCACCCTCTGCCATCTCCAGACAAAGCAGAGAAATACCCCGAGTCCCCAAACCACGGAGCAACCCTGGGAAGGTGAAAGCACACTGGCATCAAGTGTGACGGAGGGGAAGCAGCATATCAGTTGATTTTTAAGTAATAACAGAAATTAGAACTGGCTGACTCTGACTTCCTCTTTTTATTAAGTGTAGTTTGACTAGATTCACCGTTAAAAACAAAACCCCCACCAAACAAAACCTAACAACTTAATGTTATATTAAGTGGAAAAATCACAATTCTCAACAATCAAAAAGGATGTTAAGAATCTTACCGCAACATTCTTTAGACATTCTTCACAGGACCTCTGGGAAAACTCTGAACATGCTGGAAAAAGAACCAAAACACACTCAGATAATACATTTATTTTTACTCAGTAATGCCAAGCATTACCCTCCTTCATATCAACAATCCACTTAGCATCATGAGCGAGTTCCTAAACTCGTGCAAGATGATCAATACGTGAAAACCTCTCCCAGGGAACCCATAAGCAACTTCACTTCCAATTCAACCCAACTTTTGGCTCCAACCAAACTTTTAGCTCTTTGGTTTCAATTACATTCCTCTTTGGGTTTGATTACATTTACTGATTAACTTGCAGGTCTTAACAGGTGTACGTTCTGTTCCTTCCTCTCTAATAAGTGAGGAACACTGACACCTCTCTTCTACTTGAAACTAGTTGTGTCGCGGAGGCGGGTATTTCCCTTTTGAGTATAAACCCTGATAAACCAACCTGATAAACACCTTTCTGTTTCAAGTCCGTTAACGGCAATCAAATTTGAGGACGAGTTCACCAACTGCTTTCCAAAAGCAACGAGCTAAGTCACCGCAACAGAGCGGCCAGGGTGGCCAGAGCGCGGCTGTCACTGCTCCCTTCCAGGCCCCGCTCCCCATCGCCAGCGGGGGCCCAGGGAACTCCCTCCCCAGGCCGCGCAACTCCCTCCCCAGGCCGCGGGCCCCGCGGGGCGCCCAGCGCCGCGCCCCCAGCGCCACGGCCGCCTGCTCGGCTGGGACGCCGGGAGCCAGGGCCCACCCTCCCGCCACACGGGACCGGGCCGCTCCAAGGACCGAGGCAGCGCCCGGCGCTCCCCCGACTCTCCAGAAGGCCCTCCCGGGGCGAGCGGGGGCCTCTGCCGGGCCGCCCCTCCGGAAACACCCGGGAAGGCCCCCACCGTCCGCACCCACGGGCGGAAGGGCCCCGCGGCTCCCCGCGCCCCTCCTTACCCGGTGCCGGCGGAGCCGTGGCGGCGAGGTGCGCCAGCGCCACGCCGGAGGAGCCCCACAGCAGCGCCAAGCCCTGCAGCCACACAGACCACCGCGGCCGCCGCCGCTCCGCCGCCATGGCCGGGGCCGCGCTCGCACCGGAAGGGGCCCCGCGCGCAGGCGCCAACGGCCGGCAGCGGGGGGCGGGGCGGGGGGCGTGTGGCGGGGGCGGGGCGTGCGGCGGGGGGTGTGGCGAGCGCGCGAGGGGGCGGGGCCGGGAGCCGTCCCTCAGCCGGCGGTGGGTGCCGGCCGCCGAGGGGCCGTCTCTCCGGGCCGGGGTCTCGGCCCCCGCAGGCGCCGGGGGGTGCGGGTTTCACCTTCTGCGCGCTCCCGGTGCGCGGTGAGAGCCCCCGGGAGCGGCTGGCCCTGGCTCCCGGTGGAGCGCGGTACCTCGCCGTGCGTTGGCAGGCGGCCCTACTCCAGCTGGGCGGCCCTGCAGCGGAGGGGTGGCAGCTCCTCTGTAACCCTGTGCGGGAGGAACCTTGCTGTTGGGCAACATCACGCCTTGAGCCTTAACGAGGACCAAGACGGATATTCTTCGGTGTCTGAGCTCGGCCCCCTCTGCGGTTCCAGCCATGGGGCTCCCCTGGCTGCAGAGGCCGCACAGCCCCGCAGTCGGCGCCGGGCAGCCCCCGGAGGGAGAGCAGGGCAGCCCGGGCTAAGGGCTGGTAACGCCGGTGACTGAGGCCAGCGCGTGAAATTACAGGGAACGAGCCGAGTCTTGCTGCAGGTTCTCAGGCGTTTGGCCTTCAGAGCCCTGGGAGCGGGGTCCTGCGCCGGGTGGCTGCCCGAGGGACCTCCAGCAGGGGCTGATGGGGAGCTTCCCTTAACCTAAGCAGAGTTTCAACCCGTGTGTTAAAAAGTTATTTACATTTCATTTTGCCTGCATCACCCTTGGATTTTGATTTTTGCCAGCAGCACTAGAGTCCCTGCCTCTCAGACTTTGGGGAGCGTTAGAAAAATTGTCAGGGTGTGGGAATATGGGCTGGACGGAAACCACCGTGTTCTCACCGAGGGTTAAGGTCAGGCAACACCGACTCGTGGTTCAGTCTCCTCTGGCTTGATGGATCGTAGTGTCACAGGAGAGTCTGGGTTGGAAGGGACTTTCAAAGGTCGTCTAGTCCAGCCCCCCTGCAACATCTGAAGATAAGGTTTTGCCACGTGCTCAAGTCTATAAATCTTTATGCTCTGAAATACGTTTTTTTTTCTTGTTTCCATATTCTTCAGTCACTTAGAATGTGCTCTTAGAATAGTAGGAACACATAGATGAGTGACAATGACTACCAAAGATAAGGAACTGTTTGCATAGGTGGTAATAATTCAACGGGCCGTAGCTAAGGGGGCATCCAACAGAGATGTATGAGGTCACGAGTGGCACAGAAAAAGTGAACACAAAATGAACGTGTTTTCTAATACAAGACCTAGAGGACATTGGACAGAATTGTCAAGTAGAAGATTGGAAACAAAGGTACTTAGAAGAAAATAAAGTGCTTAAAGTGTAACTAAGTTTTGAAACTCTCTCTCTTTGGATATTAAGGATACTAAAAGTTTAGATTAGTCCAAAAAGATTGGATTTTTTTTTTCCATTAGTATGTCTGTTAACAGTTATTAAATACCAAGATATCACCTCTGGTTCAGAAGGACCCTGACCCACGCTGCCAGCAGCTGTGTACAGTTGCCAGGGAAGATGCATTGTATGGCTGCTTTATTCTGACGTTCTGCCTTAGGCATCTGTTGTTGATTGCTATTTTAGGCAAGATACTAAGCTAAAAGTGTCTGTGAAATTACTTTATATACCTATTCTCATTAATTTTCTTTTTCTCAAAGGCTTGTGTTATTTTCCCTGTAATTTTAATTAAATGTACTGAATTATATTTGAGGCAGAGGGGAATTCCTCTAGCTAATTATTCATATCTTAGTGTTGGATCATTTTATGTATTCAGTGAAGAATGACTTCTCATAAACGAGCTCAAATTCCAAGCCAGACCTTCCCTGAGTTGATCCTGGTGTGGTTGTTCTAAAGGGAGTATCTTTCAGCTGGAGCAAAGAGTTACGGGAGAGGGGGGAAAAAAAGAATTTTCTGAGAGCTCTTCAGAAGTATGGTCACATGCATCTTCTCTGATCCAGCTTTGTTATGCCTTTGGGGGGACAAAAACATTAATATAGTGAACAGATATGGCAATTCTCTCTCAATAGCTATACCTACAGCAATTAATCACTATTTCCCTTGATTAGTTAGCCGCTTTCTCAGCAGACATAAATTCCCAGGAAACAGAGCGTAGAAGATGTAAAAAAGTGATCTATCAAGAAACTGGTTTCGGAACAAGCAGTGTGTATTAAGATTACAAAAAGATAATCTCAGAATTTAAGCAGATTTTGGTTTTTTTTCTGTTGTAATTCCATATTCATTTCAAATGCTAACAAGGATTTTTCTGGCAGGTCTGTAGATTCTGTCTGGAGTTTTGAACGCTCTTTCTGCTTATTCGTTTTCAGCAGCAGCTCTGGGCAGGGTCCTTTTCCCCATCTCTGCTTCGGCTCCTCCCCTGGGATAGAGCAGCTGAAGGAGCCAGGCAGCTGAACAAGGAACGGGTTTGGCTGACAGAGTCTTGTCATTTTTTTTTGTTGGTTTATTTTTCATTGTTACCAATGCTAACAGTCTCAAAGGTGACATGTAAGTTACAAAGTCTATGTGCTCAGTTGATTTCCATAATGACAATATTACTTCATCACCATGAATTAGTTTACCCAGCTGGCCTCATTACAATGCACATAAATAATTCAGCTGATAAATCATGCAAGTGATTAGAATGTCACTTTTTTTCTTTCTTTGCTGTGTTGGTCTTACAGACATAGACCCTGGTGAAAGGCATTTTACCCCAGCAACACGTTGCCACATGGGTTGTTTTCCTTTGTGGCTGGCTGGAGCAGGTTGCAATGTGATGTGCACTTAGGCCATTGTTCCCACAAAAAGCAGCCTGTGCTTCTCTCCCCGATGCTTGTTCTCGTGTCCAACAAGCGCTGTGGTACGTGCAGACAGACATTTCTGCAGTCCTGCAGCCGACCCACGCAGCTGCAGTTTGGTTTTCAGCTGGATGGGCGATACCCTGGCTGGGACCTGAGCAGGGCACCCATTTCTTGTGCTGGCACAGCAGCAGAGGCATTGGGAGGACGTGGCTAATGCCCCAGGGAGGAAGGAGGACTTTCTTTTTTTTTTCAGTTGCAGAACCAGCTTAAATGCCTGTTGACCTCATGTGAAGACTTTGTTGAAGTCATGCAAGAGGGGTCTATGTGAGGTCTAGTACTTTGTTGAAGTGGGGTAATAACTGTGATCGGAGGCATATTTCATCAAGCTATGTTGTTTTCATGTTACCTAATAAGACCTTTTTGAGTTTTTTTTTCCTGTACTTTAAACCAAAAAGTCTCTGAGATGTGTTTGAATCTTACCGTGAGTAGTGAAACCCAGTCCCAGCAAATTCCCTTTTGCCCGGTGTTGAAGGTCTCCTGCAGGAGCTCTGGGCAGATCAGAGCCGAGAGCTGATGGCTCTCAGGTGGCTTCTCCGGTGAGGCTCTGGGATGAGTGGGTCTCCAGGTTCTCACAGCTCCTCCGCTAATCAAGCTGTAGCCGCGTGGCTTTTGGAAGCACAGATGCAAAGTGACTGGAACTCTCAAGTTTGGCAAGGAACGCTCGATTCCGTGACCCGTGGCAGCTGACAGAGGACCTGCTGACAGCCCCCCGCAGAGGACCTGCTGACAGCCCCGCAGGCACCCCCGTGTTTGCTCAGCCACGCTGCCAGGACCCTCCAGTGCTGTGCCCACCTGCGTGCCACCGAGCTGCTGGAGCCATCACCCTCCTGGGCCTCGGGCAGACCCTCCCCATCACTTGCAAGGGAAATCAGTGTCCCCGTCTCTGCAGTCGTGGGAGACACCAGCGTTTGGTCAGAGCTGCAGGCAGCAGGGCAGATCTGAAGGTGCCTGCCCCACCAGCCTAAAAAAACCCAGAAAGGTGAATAGTTTTTGAAGGCCTTCTCCAGGAGATGTATAATTGAGGCAAGCAGAAGGGGCAGCCACGGAGGGCAGCCAAATTTGGGCAATCTGATTGATCTGTACCATAAAAAAAAAAAAAGTCCTTCCCCTGAGTCTATTTTGTGAGAGCATAATTCCTTGTCAGCTGGTTCCAGAGGTGATACTGAAAAAAAAAATGAGGCATTCCCATGTTTTGGGAGAAACTGAGTTTCTGCATCACATTATTTATGTCAACACCCAACTAGTCCCCAGATTTACACCAGTTCTGGAGACAGGAGGCCTGTCTGGAACCGATAGCAAAGAGGAAATGAACCCACAGAAGCAAAGAATATAAAATAATTTTTCCATCCCCTCGAGCTCTACTGCTGACAAGGACTGCTCCGCACTGCGCGTGTTCCCGACAAACGCTGGCATACAAACATTACCCACACAAATAGAAAAGACCCAGTTTCCTAGGCCATCAGGCTAGTGGAATACTAGAGACCTACGGAGGAATTACCAGTGAGGCCCATTCTGTCCCGCATCACTAACGCAGACCCACGCACTGCGCGGTTTGTGTGTCGTCCCGGGACACAGGCTCGGTGCCCGATCCCCGTGGGGCTGCCGGGAACAGCCCCCACAGAAACGAAGCCTCACTAACCCCTGCCAGATGTCCAAACATTTCCACGTGTCAGTCGGTGGCACGTCTGGCTGTACCAGCAGGAGCGCGGCCACCAGGGCTGGGGGAGTGATGTCCCCTGTACTCAGCCCTGGGGACGCTGCCCCTCCAACACTGTGTTTGGGTTTGGGCCCCTCACAAGAGACACTGAGGGGCTGGAGCGGGTCCAGAGAAGGGACACGGAGCTGGTGAGGGGTCTGGAGAACAAGTCTGATGAGGAGAGGCTGAGGGAGCTGGGGGTGTTCAGCCTGGAGAA
>JAOTQQ010000012.1:22368117-22440061 GCA_026546715.1 Gallinago undulata | reverse complement strand
AACTTCGTTAAATCACTGTTTCACCTTAATAAATATTTCACTACTTCTCTCTTATGAGTGAAGTTAATCACTCTGCCTGCGACAAAGGTCAACACAATCAACTTGGAAGGAAACAGAACCATAACAAACAGGCTTAGATCTAATATAGCATCAAATGTTGTTCTCCTCAAGCTCTTTTACTTTTACTCTTCCATAAAGAGCTTGCTTTTGGTGGGATAAAACTTCCATGCAGGCAGGGAATACTCTGAGACAGAGCTCTGCCAGAAGCAGCTAGAATAAGCACAAGACTAATCATTTTCAGAAACCCACTGTTTCTGCAAAGTAATTTGTAATAGTAGATGATGAAAATCTGGGCAGAGTGGGCAAAAAGCGATGTGAGGTTCACCCCCATTTTGTAATACAGGAGCGAGAAGAAAACACCTATGCTGTATCAAAGGAGAGCTATGACAAGGACTATGCAGCCAAGAATTGGGACAGCACGGGAAGATTTGTATTCTTCTATTACCTCTGCTCTACCATTCACATGGAACAAGACTTTAGTCTCTAGCTCATCCTACAGTTGCCAGGTGTATTTAGGCCACCCTGTACACCTTGGTTTTGCCAGCCATTCCTGGTAGATTCACTAAAGGTGTAGGGGTTTTTTATTGTTGTTGGGTCTTGGGTGTTGTTTGGTTTGGGGTTGTTTTGGGTTTTTCCTATGGTTGGTGATGGGATTTGGCTTTGGGGGCTGGGGTGACTGTTGTTCGTTTGCCTTTTTTTTTTAATAAAATTTCCTGGTGCTTCTCTTGAGATAGAAAGACACATAAAATAGCTTATTTTCCCATCACAGGGTATCAAGGAAAAGTGAATTTGTAGCTAAGACATCTATGATCCCCCCATCAGGGGAAACTTGTCCCATCTTGTAAATACTGCTAGCTTTACAGCTGTAATTACATCTTACAGATCAGTTACAGATCCCTGATCAAGACAGTAACAAAACAGATGTTGTCTTAATTAAGATGTGTACTTACCAGCTCTGTGTCCAAATCAAGAGAAACTGTAGTAACTTTTAGAAGTAGGAAGAAAGGTGTTACTGGATCTAGGAAACAGAACGAGGAGAGAGTCAACAGCACATTTTTTTCATGCAATTCCAGCAACAGTGTTTACACTGTAATTCAGAAATAAGGCATCTCAGATATGTTTATATCAGGCCAATTTCATCACCTTTCTACTATTTCCTCTTATTTAAAAAACAAAACTCAAACTATTTTTTTGTTCCCCCAGAACACATTCTCTTTCTATCTACCCATCTCTGTCTTCATGCAGCAGATAAGAAGGGTGCAAAAAAACTCACTTTTGTATGAGCAGTCCAACACACAGAGACGTTCACACCCTCAATTTTATGTGTCTAGCAAACAAATTCATATAAAGTCATATAAAATGATTATTTAACATGATAGGTTCCAGGCTGCACTTAAACAGCAGGGAGGAAGGGGTACAATGATTTTTTTATGTCAGAGAACAAAACACAGACTCTAAACTGTTTATACACTTGTAATTCTCTATTTCTTCCTGACTTCTACACAAAGGCTTGAAGGAAAAGAAAGACGGGAAGTACTGGTGATGCCTTCTCAAGGGCTGTCCAGCTTTTCCAAAGGAAGAGAAAGGATCTTCTTGTGGATTCTCTTTACACTCACATCTGGGATCCACACAAATTCTGCTCTCAAGAGCAGCTCTGCTGCTCATAACAGCAAAATCACTTTTCTACTGACAGTGTCAGACCTACAAGCATCTCACTACGGGATTGTTATGAGCTACAACCTAAAGGTGAGTTTGCTGTACTAACATGTACAAGGACACAGAGTTTATTCTAAGTGACCTATAGCAAAACCTGAAATATTATGACAACATTTACATATACACAGTCTCCTGGGTGCAACATCAAAGACATTCTTCTATCAAACCATCTAGGCAAGAGAGAGACCTTACAGGATGCACTCACAGAGCTCAAATTTTTCACTAAATAAGAAAACGAATTTCCAAGTCTGGAGTCCTTCAATATGAATGCTATTGCATACAAGGCACAGAAATGCAGAGGCAATCAAATCAAGCATCCCACTGGATTTCCACCGCCAGGTTAACCAACCAAGATCACCATGAGTAAATGCAGCAATTTGGGCAAAATAAATATGCAGGGCTGCAGAGATCAGTGTCAACATTCTGAACTGCATTTGGAGAAGAAGCAGCAGCTCGTTTTTGAGTTTGGAACTCAAAAAAAACCCCGTGTAGGACTGCACAGCTCAGAGCAGCTGTTTTTACTCACCAACATTTCTGAGCAATTTTCAAGCTTTCTGTGCATTTAGCAGCAACCCAAGCTCAAGTAAACACGTAGATGTCCCTCTGCAAGGTCACACCCCAGCGTGTCACACCAGCCAATATTCAGTAACAAACATCATTAAATAGAAAAACAGTACTGGCAAACAAAGCTGTCAGAAAGGGAGCTGTGCCCAGCCCAAGAGTCACTCCCATTAAACCACGACAATGTGGCCACCAGCTGTTGTGATAAACAGACACAGGGGCGGTACTGAATATTCAGCAATATCCAACTCAGAGAGACCTCCACTCCTGCAGACACAGAACATCTTTTCTCTTCCTCCAGCTGTTCAGTCCATCTGATTTTATTCTCTCTACCTGCTGATGCTGAATAACCAGGGACCAAAGCCACTTCTGAACTGGCTGTCCAAGGGAAGAAAGCACACTTTGGCCAGCATGGGTGAAACCTTCCCTTGCCTTTGACTCTAGACTCAAGCTTCTCACATCCTAAGCATTTAATAGCTGTAATACTCAAGGCTCTCGTATCTGACCCACAAGTCACCTGTCCTAATACCACTTCAGGGACACGTTTTACCACGGCTCCTATTCTAAAGATCCACGTTGCTGTAACAAGAGACGCTGGCTGAAGTAGTTAAAATCTGGTAAATCATTAGCTGCCCACAAGGTAAAAAAAACAGAAAATTTAAATAAATAAATAAAGGGCATTTACTAGAGACATAATTCAGTGATAAGCGAAGCCAGTTCTGTTCCCTGGCGTGGCCTTGGGAAGACCATAGTCCGGGAACCCCCGCGGCTCTGTACTGCCCTGCAGGAGGGAGCGCACAGTGAGCACAATCTCTAACCAAACGCGCTCTGAAGCCATGCCCCGTGTCTGAGGGAACCCGAGCAGACCCACACCAGGATAACCGCGGCTGGGACAGGATCACGGCCAACAGTTGTCTTCTGGACATCAACTAGACGGCCCCAAGTTCCACAAAACCCCTACTAAAGATTAAATCCAGGCGTAAAGGATTAGAATTAACATTCCTGGCTAATACACTAGGAGGCTCAAGAAAAAAAAAAAAAATTAAAAATGCGGTAGGTGCAATTATTTTACCGACCGATATGGCAGAGCCAGACGACGCCCGGCCGAGGCACACGCTCCCCCCGCAGCCCCCGGGACGGGCCCAGCCTCCCCGCCGCCGGCTCAGCCCACCCCGGCCGCGCTGCGAGCCCAGACCGACGGGGCAGCGGGGCCGGACCGGGCCGGGCCGCAGACACCACCCCCCGCCTGGCCCAGCCTGCCTGAGCTGGCGGAGACCCCTCAGCGGTAGCGCCTCGCCGCCGGGCCAGGGCCAGGGCCAGGGCCAGGGCCGCGTCCCCCCCTCCCAGGTCCCAGACCCGCTCCCACCGCTCACCGTCCTGTCAGGGCGCGGGGGCGCGGAGCACAGGCAGCACAGGCACCATGGCCTCCGCCTGCCGGAACCCCTCCGCTCCGCTCGGGAGGCTGCGGCCCGCAGCAGCGCGCGGAGAGTTGTGGGGTTGTAGTTCGGCGCCGCCGCCGTACCAGCCCCGAGACCGGCCCCGCGCACTACAACTCCCAGCGTCCCCCGGGGCACACCCACTTCCTCCCCACTGCGGCGCGGCTGCCGGTGGCGAGGGGAGCCCCGCGGCGGGCGATGGCGGTGCTTCCAGGGCATCCCTCGGCGGCGGCAGGACCGGCGGAGGGAGCGGCAAGCGGAGATTGCTTTGGCATATATTTATTTAAATTCTTCTTTGCTTCCCCTGTTGGTGTTGCCGGTCCCCCAGCTCCCGCGTTCAGTGCCCCTGGTTGTCCCTTCGCCCCTGAAGCCCCCCTACCCCTTCACACGCGGCTGGAATAAAGCCAGGAGGGCTCTTGTTTCAAACTTTCCCCCCACCCCCATTTATGTGCAAGATTAAGACCAGTATTCAAGAAGTCTGACAAAAAAGATGGTTATTTTCAACTACAAAATAAATGGAGTATCAAAAATTACTGTCTACCCATACTTAGCTCTGCTGAAATACATCAGCCCCGAACTCAAAAAAAAAAATTAGAGAAAAATCGGAACCAATACATCCCGAGGGACCTGGTCAGGCTGGAGAGGTGAGCCCACCAACCTCACGTAGGTCAGCCAGGCCAAGTGCAGGGTCCTGCACATGGGACATGGCAACCCCAGGTACAACTACAGGTTGGGTGGAGAATGGTGGAGAGCAGCCCTGAGAAGGGCTTGGGGGTGTTGGTGAGTGAGAAGCTCAACATGACATGGCAGTGTGTGCTCATGGCCCAGAAAGCCCCCTGCATCATCGGGCAAGGAGGTCAAGGGGTTCTAGTTCCTTCTCTCCTGCAGCACTGTGTCCAGCTCAGGAGCCCTCAGCACAAGGACATGGACATGTTGGAAGGGGGCCACTAGAGGGGCACAAAGCTGATCAGAGCCTGGAGCACCTCTCCTATGAGGACAGGCTCAGAGGGCTGGGGTTGTTCAGCCTGGAGAAGAAAAGGCCCTCCACTACCTAAAGGGAGCCAAAGGAAAGATGGGAAAGGACCCCTTAACACCAATAAGGTGCTAAGTGTAGCGATAGGACAAGGGGTAACAGTCTTAAATTGAAAGAGGGTAGCTTTAGATTAGGTATCAGGAAGGAACTCTTCAGCACAAGGGTGGTGAGACACTGGAACAGGTTGCCCAGAGAAGCTGTGGCTGGCCCATCCCTGGAGGGGTATAAGACCAGGTTGACTGGGGCTTTGAACAACCTGGTCTAGTGAATGGTGTCCCTGGCCATGTCAGGGGCATTGGAAGGGACCTTAAAATCATTGAGTTTCAACCCAAACCATTCTCTGATTAAAGACTTGTATTATGAGAAACATATCTTTCTTCTCAGTCACTGTTTTCAACAAATTTAGAAAAGCAGGTTTGATAAGTACACTTACAAACCAAAATAAGACCAAGTTGAGGAGCCTTTGATGTAGTCAGTCTTATTTTGCTTTGCAATCAATTTAATAGCTTTGAAGTTGAAAACACCCTTTACAATAAAGGACTTACCTTTTTTCTAAAGTAAAATGTTAAGTGTGCCTGCTTGTATTACAAAAAAAAAAAAAGGGAACATAAACTACTCCCAAAAATGTACAGCTCTGTTGAAAAGCAGTCATCATTTTCTTCACTAAGGAGTAACATATGCCCACAGCTCCCAAATTAAGACTGGGAATTTGGAGTGAGGATTTGTATGATCAAGAGGACTACAGTAGGCACCAGCATGCATGAAAAAAAAGCAGCCAGTACGCATCAGCCTCGCGTTTTTGTGCTCCTACAAGTCACTTTTTTGCAGCCATTTATTTGTGCTTTCCTTGAGATCTCTAATACCCCCCCCCCCCCCAATCCGGTCCTTGTCAAAACAGCAGAACTGGTTCACCTCAGCAGCACTAGACTTGGAAAACTGCCCATCAGAAATTTCCCTGAGTACTTCTCATGTCCACAGCAACAGATGGAGAGGGGTTGAGCTTGCTCCTCTGCTACCTCCGTGGGTTATATTGCTTCCATTCATCTCATTGGTACAACGTATTCCAGGACCAGCAGTTGTGAAGCAGTGCTCTGAGTTGCACATACTTTGGTCTTTACTCTGTTGAGTTGGTAGCCAACGTTAATCAGAAAAACCTGTTCTTTTCCCCACCGTGTTCTGCCCAAGAGCCAAAAGGAATTGAGACGATGGCGGGAAGCAGAGAACTGGGCAGTGGTGGTAGAGGGAACAAAAATTAAATGGGAGGTCTGCATAGCAATGGGTTAACGTACACGGTAAAAATACTGAATCCGGCCAAGAATGCTAGTTTCTATTCATTTGTTCTTCTGAAGTTTGTAAAAGTAGTAGTTTCTTTCTCCGATATTCTTCATTCTCCCGCTCTGCTTCTTCATCTATACATTTTCTTATACGTGCTTTTAGTTCCTCAATTCCTTCTCCGGTATATGTCGATACAGGAATTATATCTTTGAATTCAAGTATATTTGCAGGAATCATTTCTTCCTGTAGTAAGTGTAAGAAGTCTGGAAAATCATATTGAAAGAGTTAGTACAATCCCCAAATAGTGTATCACTACCAAGCCCATAAAATCCTATTAAATTTAGAAAATAAAAGTTACAGTAATAAACACAACTGCAATTAATATAAAAGTATTATTTACTTAATCTTTAAAAAAATAACTAAAGTCTCAGAAGACAAGCACTAAGATAGCTGTTATACCATCACTTACACACTTATGAGAAGACTCTATGCCCTTCCTTTAAGATGAGTACAAAGAAATGCCAAGTTTAGAACATGGGAGATGGTTTTAAGCCTTCCTGGGTCTTTATGCAACCCGGTAAATAGAAAGAAATTCACCCCTAATAGCAAAACTGAAGTGAGCCCCTACATAGGCCTGTCTGGAATTTTCATGTGTTTTGGCCAAAGTCACACGATAACTTGTATCTACGTGTGTCTGTAAGGGAACCTGCAGCCAAGGTTACTGTTATCCTGGAATACTGAGACTGGAAATATATCCTCTCACAGCATAGTTGGAAAAGATCTTCTAGGATACCTAGATTTTATTAAAATACCTCTCCAACAATGAAGCCAGCACTACAGATACACATAAACAGAGCTCTAAAGGCAGGAGGTGCTTTTAAAACATAGTAAATTTAATAGCTGACCTCACTTCAGTTTCAAACAACTCCTTACCAATGCAGAGTTACTCCTAATTAAATCTTACTACTCCTTCTGTTGAAGGTTATTGATTGAAGTTAATTTACCTTGAGGATTCTGTAGTTGTTTCATAAGTTCATTCAAGTTATCCTTTGCACAAGGCAAATCCATTTTATTAATGGCAAGAAGGGCAGGCTTTGTGAGAAGTTCCTCTTTGTACAGCTCCAGTTCCTTAAAAGACAAGTAAATTTGCCTTAATAAGTATTTGTAGTTTAACAAGTGCTACTCCTCTCTCATTTGTTTAATTGCCTAAATAGTCTTTCTTGCTATAGGCAGCAGTGAGATTTACTCAGGTGCTCAAGGTTGATGTATTAAAGCAGTCTGACACAAGAAAATAAGGTTCAGTGATTTTTTTTTACTCCGACACAGATGTTTTGGGTAAACAGGTTGGTCAATTCTGAAACAGCCTCCTATTAAATGAATGACCATTTTGTTTTTTCTCATATATACAAACACAAAATAGATTTCCGATCTGTAAAACATACAAGCAAATTCTTTGGAGAGTTTTCTGATTCTTATGCATTTTAATGGACTACGGTTCAGATCAAAAATGGAATCACAACCATGAATCAGCTAAAACGAAACAGCAATAGGTAAAAGTCCGAAGATTCATCATTTTAAGTCATATAAGTGAAGAGAAAACAGCAGCTAAACTTGAACTTATATAAAAGGTATTATTTTAATCAGAAGCAGTGGCAAACACTGTCTGCGAAGCTGAGGCCTGATGTCTCATCTCCCTAGGCTATGGAGTAAGGGCATCAAGGCAAGGATTTAACTATACCCATGTATTTCTACTTCCTAAAACACTACCAGACTGAGGAACTGGAAATCATGTGTTTTTTCACCTTTGTTGGACTGTATGAAACATCCCATATGCTACACACATTAACAAAGGAACAGTTGTGCCCAACATAAAATAGAGCCGTTTCACCTGGGCAGATGAAAGTAAAGATTTCATCATTTTAGAGAACCCTAAGCTTGTAAACTGGCCTTATATTATAAATCCAGAAAACACACTAACATTTGAAAATTCTTGATCAAATGTGAGCCTCTTTCTTGGCTCAACACCTAACTACAGCTGTCAGTTGAGAAGGTGAGAACCTACCTTTGTCAGAAGCAAGATAGTTTCAAAGGCTGTTCTGAACCGAGTCTTAGTAGACAGCTGAAACCCAGAAACATCAACCTGAAAAAGTAACATGAAAACAAGCTTTATGGTATTAAAATATGTTCCAGTATCAAGGTATGCTCCATCAACTACTTTGCAGTAAAATGTCCATGTTTGTGCCCTCATTCCTGGGCAAATAACAGAGGGCAACTATACACCAAAGTAACACCATAGACACCGGAAGCACAAACTGGTTGGTTCTA
The DNA here is from genome assembly GCA_026546715.1 of Gallinago undulata. NCBI lineage: Eukaryota > Metazoa > Chordata > Aves > Charadriiformes > Scolopacidae > Gallinago > Gallinago undulata. The sequence continues at coordinate 22,431,655 of JAOTQQ010000012.1, read as the reverse complement.
ATACAGTGTTTCTCAAAGGTCTGATTTTTAAACCTTTTTTAAGGGGATCTTAAGAAAAAAGAAGGAAAAAAAATCATCCCATGCTTTAATTATGCTTGGAACACCTCACTGCTCTAAATTATTTTGCAAATTTTAATGATAAAGGGTTTAATTTATCATCAGTCATTTGAGCATTCCATTCTGAAAACAGTATTACAGCTATATTCATCAGAAAACACACAAATTAAAATTTATTTCCCAAATTGCAACTACACTGCCATTAAGATGCATTTTATTTACTGCACTGCCTTTTATTTCAATAAGCTGTAAATTTTATTTAACTTACAACTAAAAGAAGCTGTTTGGTTCTCTCTACGTGTTTGAGGAATTTGTGGCCCCTGCCTTTGTTTGCATGTGCACCTTCGATCAGTCCTGGGAGATCAGCTACTGAGACCTAGGGAAACAAAAGTTTCAAACAAAAGACTTCCAACAAGCAAAAATGGTGACTTTAAACTACCAACAACTATTATCATTTTATCTAAACAAAAGAACTCTCGGGAATGTCCAGAATATCTATTTTCAGAGACTCCATTTACAATTGCATATTCCTGGGAACTGTGGGGTCAGTTCTCCAGCAGTATGCACTGGTTGTTCTGATGCAGTTAGAATCTATCATCACAAGCAGATGTAAACAAAATGCTACTATTACACAGACATTGTGCTCCTCGTGTTCCCCTGTCTATTCATTTATAGCTGCCTGCAATGTAGAAAACAGAGGGTAACACCTTAACAGAGATCTTGCAAAATTTACCTATTACCTGAAAATAAAACAGACCCTGAAAGGCAAGAAGATTGGACTATCATGGTTGTAAAAAATTCAAACTGTCACTGAAAGGGAAAATAAAATCTGTTCCTTGTGGCTACAAAGAATCATTATTTCATATGTAAACCCACTTAACATTGTTCCCAAGTGTGAGAAGCTCCAAGAATTTGTCTTCTGCTTTTCAACTGAAATGAGATTTTGACTAGTGTAACAGCTTCCAACGTAAGAGACTGCCATGATGGACAGGGATCTTGCCATTTTCTCTGCTGGTTGGGGGGGTTGTACACAGTTGTAGAGGAGAGCTGAGACAGATGAAAAAAGTGAATGCTACTAAAATCCCCAAATACCTACTCAGTAGCTCACAGAAAGCTAAGACAGTGAAGTAAAGAACAGCAAAAGTACGGTCTTTGAATATATCTAATTCCCATTTAGATAGCAAGTGGATTCAATTAAACTGCCCAAAGTCAGCACGCCACAAAATTTCAAGTGTGCTACCTATAGTAGAAGGGGGCTTTCTGCTATCAGCGAGTTACACTCCCACTCATCTCACACACTGACTTTTAACCATTATGCATTTCTTAAATATTTGAAGCCTTGATTCAGAATTTTCCATCAACACAAACGTGAGATGCAACTGAATGAGCCGCAGTCTTGTAGCTAGAAACAGGGAGAGAATAACTGAAACAGGAGAGAATGGGAATTAGAATAGAAACATCCGCTTTCAGGTGTGATGGGTTTTGGTGCTGTAGTACTGTCATCACCACTATCTCGCTCAACTTTAGTTCTCTTTCAAAGAATATTTTTTACAGAGCTCATAAAAAAGTCATATTCTCTCAAAAGAGCACTTGGTTCAGTTATTCTGGTAGAAAAAGTAAATGCCTCTGTTAGTTTCCATGATCTGGTATTAAGACCTGAAGCCAGACTCACACTTGGATGCCCTACTTCTGTGTCTTTTCTTTTGCAAGTAGTAATGACAGACAGCACAAGATAACTCATATGTATGTTCTTCTTTATAGTGTACTACGATAAAATAAGCAAATTGCCACATTTTTCCTTAAAAACATCAATGTTCCATAGGGGAAAAAAAAAAGAAAGATATAATAACCCAATCTCCCTTGAATGATACAGAACAGTCACCTCAATTACTGCTCTTAATTGCTTACGTTGTTTTGTTTCCAGCAGTGGCAATACTGAGAACTGAAGTACAGCCTTTTGCTCACAGATGTTCCCTGTATTCACGATCACCAGTTCCCTTGATTTTAGACAAAGAGATATTTTGTCCATATAGCTCCTATACAGACCCAACATATAAAAACATAGCGTAAAAATCAACTGCAGAAACAGCCCACAAGAAGGGTCACTGGCTATGACTGCAGAAAAGAAAGCTAGGAGTGCAAGTAGTTCTCCTGCTGGAGAAAGATACACCCGTAAGAGCAAGAGGTCCTGATTCATGGCAAGTAGGTAGTTTTTTTTAAAGGCTATAACTAATCCTGTTATTTGCAGCACAATTTTCTAGGATAAGCTGCCCTAAAGTAGCAGATAAAATGAATATACAAAAATTTTCCCTTAGATGTGTGCATCTCTACAGGGACCTGATGTAGTTCCTTTAATATACAGTTTTGTTAAAGCTTGTTATATTAAGGTTTCAAGCATCAGCTACTGAATCCCCCTAAGATTATTGCTTCTGAAAGTGAAGAGAGAAGCGTCTTCTGTCTTTTCACATCTGAGAGGTATGCTCTTCTGCTTAACGCATCCCAAACCCTTTTAGCATTTGCCTTTCATCTTGGAAGTAATGAGTCCAGTACTGCATGTATCATACACTTAAAAAACAAAACAAAACAAAAGCACATAAAATAAGATTCAAGTTTGAGGAATCAATATGTTTGCTGTAACCTTACATGAACTTGAGGACCAAAACCTATTACCAAGAGTCTCATTTAGCATTGTTTTTCTTTCCCCCTGTGGATACCATAACAAGGATTCTGGGTGCCACAAAATATCTGACTTTACCTGAAAAAGCCTGGTGGAGTTCGGTTCACAAAAATAAGGTGGTAGGGCAGTAGCTCTCCCAGTTCTCCAGAGTTACAGCCTACTACAGAAGGAACTGGAGCCAGGTACCAGACCTCTCAGGTAGGGCACTAACCTGGCTGCTTAGGCAATCCCTATCACTTCATACTACTTTAGTTTTTTATGAAAAAACCAAACAAAATCAAAACCCAAACAGAAACCAAACCACAAAAGGAAGTCAGAGCAGCCAACCTAGAGAGCTAGAACAGTAAGTTCTGGTAACTGGGTTATGTTCACTAAATTCCCTGTCATTTACTACTGCAGATCTGCAGCTATTGGACAAATTTGCCCTTATTTACAATCCACTCTGAAAATGGCTAATTCATTTCAGAGCTCTCTATATAGCGAGCTTACAGAAAAAATTGCCTTTTCTAAATAAAAAAACCAGGTTGGTCTCTGAAACAACTATTTTTTTATAGTCCTAAACTTAACAAGAGTATGGTAGGACACAGTAAACTCAATTCTGCCCACAAGCACACAGCTCTAAGATTATAAAGCAGGATTAGAACCACCGAAAGGAGACAAGAGAAAATGAGAAGCCATATATTGTGGTGACTTGAAATCAGCTCAGCATCATATTACTGCATTTAGCTACAAATCTCCTCTTATTTCTTTATAAAAATAGTACTTTCTCCACAACTTTCATTAAGTCCATGTAATTGCACTTTGTATGTGTACATTATAGATACACTTACGAAAAACCTACAAGTTTCCTTTTTCTTTCTGAAATTATGTTAAGCAACATAACTAACCATCATATACAACCAAAATGAATTTTCATACCAACCTGCTTATAATCTGCATACATGATCTTTCCTAGTTCAGGCTGTACTGTTGTAACTACAAGGGAAAAAAGAGGCAGGGAAAAACCAACAATTTTTAACATGTAAAAAAATGTTAACATTACAAAACATTTAAATATTGCTCTCTCACTTCATATTTAAGTGAAACAAATGTTCGCTAGCAGAAAAAAATAAGGCAAATGGTATGCTAAGAATTACTGGAAAAGGAATATAGGAAAAGCAAAACAAGAGACAAGATTAGACCCCACCAAATCTTGGAGTTGTCTACAGGTCTGTTCCCATCAACCAAAAAAGAGAATGGAGGGGCTAGACAAGACACAAAAAGGTTTATCCAGACTATGGACAAACTTCCAAATAAAGAAAAATAAGGAAAGGCAAAGTGAGATAGGACTCTTCAAATTGAGAAAATATATATAAAAAGGCTGTAGAGAATCAAGCGTGGTGCAAGAAGGTCACTAGTAGTAGGAATTATCAGTACTTGTACTCTTACTTTTTAATTAAAGAATTATCAGATGGCTAAACCTAATTTACTCATAGAAAAATAATAAAAATGGCATTTTTCAGTGGACAGATTCAAAACTGAAAGTCTCAAAATCTTACTCTGTTGCAAGAACAGGTGGTATCTATTTTCAAAGCATACAAGATGTTTATGCAAAGGAAACTGATGGATATTCGGTACACTGAGGGTATGACACACCATGGAGAGTCCCAGGGGGAATAAAATGGGCTGAGACTACAGTTAATGTTAAATAGACCCTGCATAAACAGGTTGAAACACTATGAGGGTGTACACATGAAAAACTGATGTGCTTAAAGGAACTGGACAAGAACAGCAAGTTCTCTCTTTGAAGTATTTCTTAAAACTAAAAATTTGAGTAAAGTATTTAGCAGGCAACATGGTTATCCCCTCTTATTTATTATAAACCTGCAAACCAAGTCAAAGAAAAGACTTACTGTCATGAAAATATTACTGCTCTAAAAATAAGAGTATGAACTTACATGGATAATTTGCAATCTCAGGTTTGGCATGAGAAATCTTGCTTAACAAGGATGATTTTCCCGCATTTGGAAACCTAAAAGGAAAGCCAGGATTTATACATGGAACAAACACGTGTGATTCCTGTATATTTTATTGCCAAATTACATAGTCAATGTTACCAACAATAATTTTTGCAGACTTATTTACTCACTTCAAACAAAACAAAACAAAATAAACCCCAGATCATTATAATTTCTTTTAATCCAATCTGAATAATTTTCCTAAATCCAACAGTGCTTCCCAATGACACAGGCAGGAGAGGTATGTAAATACCCAGGTAATAGATTTAAGGGAAGTCTTTCAAAGTCACGTGGATGGATTGCAGCGTACGTATCCAGGTCTACTTGAATTCTGCGCTAACACTAACTCTGTAAACTGTGTGCACCTTCTAAACACCGCTCATGCCAACGCATCTCCTCAGCTGGATTTACAGGCTTTTGGTACACAAGTCATGGTTAATGAAACATTCTACAATTTAATTCCCAATGATACCCATGCCGCAGTTTAGCTCATGTGGCAAAGCACGTGTAAAGTGTATCTATATGGGGAAGATGGGGGAAGAGTGAGAGACTTTCTGTATACAGACACACACGGGCAGAGTTTCTGTATGTTTTTATGGCAACACACAAACATTTGTTTGAGGAATCCTGAAATCAGGATAACCTGCTTTGTTATCAAATAAACCAAAAGAATACCAGTAAAGCCCTAGAAGCTGGTCTGTGCAGACCCGAGTGTCACAACCTTTTCCCTCTAGCTCTACCTGTGTCCTACAACAAAAACGGTCCTCAAGGGATGCGGTACCTTTTAGAAAAGCTTCTTCACAGAATACTCATTGAAATGGAAACCTAAGGTAAAACTGAAATTGCAACACGTGCTTATTTTAAAGACTAACCTGAGCTGTAGAAGACACAATAGCCTTGTCAAACCTGAAGCTAACGCTGACAGCAGAAGACAGACTTTAGTCCTTATTTATAGCACCTGCTCCATACAGGAGACCACAGAAGGCTTCTGTTCCAGTCAAATTCACAGACAATTATTCAGCACAACAGTGGTCAAAGAAAACTGTGTCTACAGGCAATGGATCATTGGTCACAAGGTACAAAGCCACACGTCACACAGAAAGACTTATACTCTCCTCATGAACACCATGGCCTGGTAACAGGGACAGCTCAGAAGAACATCCACTATGGAAAAACAAGAGTAGTATTACATGAAGGGGCTTTATAAAGGGGTTGTATATGGGGCTTTCTTAAAAAAGAAAGAGACATAATGACTGTTGGTTGTTGTAACAGTAGAACGACTGAGGGTAGTTTTAATGCACTCTGATGTTGAGAGGTGCCTTAAAGACATTCCAGAAGGTTACTCTACTCATCTCCTCAAGTATCTTGTTTCCACTGAGGTACAATATGCTCTTTGAAGTTTAAATAGCAACCTACATGATACATCACAACCTGTACCCAAACCTGATGGGCCTTTCTCAAGTCTCTGTTTTTTACCTGATCTAATAGCAAAACCACTTGCAAATCTACTGGCTTGCAAAACCACTTGGAAAAACACAAAGAGATCAAAGTACAACCACAAACTATCAGAGGCTGATTCATACTCTCAACAAGAAAATAGTATGCTCCTCTAATAAATTGATAATGACTCTTTTAATCCATTTTAAAGGGAAACTGTCAGCCAAAATGCAAAATTAATGCAGCACCACTGTCATAAACCTCCTATATTTTCACACATGCTCAAACAAAAAAAATAATTCTCTATTGTGTAATTACTGAAGACCACTTGAAAATTATATACTTCGGATAAATCTGATATTAACAGAATTATTTCTAATAAGCAAAAAAGGAAAAATGTAGGTAGAAAAGCATGCCGTCTTCATGCTTCTGTTCTTTAACAGTATAAACCAATTAGACTATTTCCGCCTCAAATTCATTGTCAGTTTATGTTTCCTGTGCTTTTCTATTAATAAGGATCACAGGGCGGGGAGGGGAGAGTAACAGATGCTGATTAGACCAATACTTTTACAATTGTAGTTTGTTGAAATCTTTCTCCAAATAGAAATATATTTATCTGCATTGTTATAAAGCAGCAACATTGAAGAAATCCAAGTCCTACTGGTTTGTAATTACTTCCTTCCAGCATTCCAAGCTGTTTATTTGGGAGAGTAGGTTATGTACCATTTGAAACTCCCTTCAAAACTGCTGTTGAACGTATCCACTTTTGCCAGTACCGTAAAGTTGAAGATGCAATAGAGATGGTGTTCTTGGCTCTGTTTCACACCTCCTACTTAATTCATAAATATTAGCTAGTAGTATTTTGATAATCACTGCAATTACAAAATTAAATTATATAAATAATTATACATTACCCTGACTCATGAAGCCCTTCACCCATAAAACCATAACCAATATGTTCCAAATTTTAAAATTAATTTTAATGGGTTTAAACTATCTGATTTTTACAAAGCACAAGTAATTTAAGAGGCAACGCAAATGTACAGCAACACTCATTCTCCAAATGCTCAAGCTTCTTTGGTATCCCAGTTGAAATTTACTACTTTGTTTTCTAGTACCAGTTCTCAAACAGTACTTACCCAACTAACCCAACATCCGCTATAAGTTTCAAATCAAGATGAACGACTCGCCTCTGACCTTTGCAAGGCAAGAAGTTTGTGACCAAAGAGCCTCCAAGACCTCCGCGAGCTGCTAGGAATCTCTCTCCCGCTGCATTAAGCTCTCCTGAAAATAAACACAGTAGTGAAAAAGGACTGTTCCCTGCGGTAGTTCAGCTGTGATTTCCCACTTGAATCTATCTTCAAGTAAAAGAAAATTTTCTGTACGTCTCCTTGCAAGAGCTATGCACTCAGAGTCATGGTATTTTTCCTTCCTCAGAAACAAAGGAAAGCAATCACACCCCAGTGTTCTGCTCTGGCATATAGTTACTCGCTTCAAGAAACGTGCTTACTACAGGCAAAGCAGTAGTTCTGAAGTCTCCAATTCTTGAACTCAAGAATGCAAGGAAAAATCTGTATTGACAGAGATGTAGCTACAGCAAAGTCTTCAGGTGTTCCCTATTTTTTTATTAAGATGCAGGCTGTAATAACTCCCTTGGGGTTAGAATAATTAAAAAAAAAAAAAGAGGCAATATTTGAATATATAATTCAGGGATAGCTTTAGACACTGATGTGCCTGCATCATAAAGAGTTCTTGACATACATCCAATTTTGTTAAACATCCAAATCAGAGTAATTTGTGAATTTAGTTTGAATTTCGAACAGCATCAGAAAAAAACTTCTGAGTAACTGCAAAGGAGCCATTGAGAGGCCTTTCCAAGAGCACTGTATTGAAAGAGATCTTCCTGGTTACTACCGAGTACCGCTCTTTAAAAACAGAGTAAAAACCAGGTAAGTATTTCTGATAACTTAAGATACTGACATTTTGGCAAGGATCTTTATCTTTTAAGCAATGTCCTAATTCAGTAAAGTTCCAGAGAGTTTATGGACATATAATTTATGTAAGGTCATTAATGATTCTGTGGAGGATCAGTATGGCTTTCAGCCTTTAACACTTGTTTGCAAACCCAATTTTCTTTCTGCTGCACGTAGTGATACAAGCTGACTTGCTAATTTCTGGGAGGGGTCCTTGCTTTTCTAACAATTTCTACAGTGTGTTTTTTGTCAAAACAAAGGAAAACAAACACATTTTGGGAGATGTGTAATTTTAAAACATTCTAGTGTTACAACTCAGCTAGATGCTGGCAATAAATAGGACATTATCTACTAGATACATTAAGACAAAGCAAAAGTCCTTACCAATCTGCGTGCCATCATCACAAAGAACTGAAATTCCCAGAGGCACATGAACTTCACAGTCTTTTCCTTTTTCACCTTTTAGTGCTTTAACACTGGGAGAAATTAAACCAGACTTAGTAATATAAGCTGACATTTTGCTTTCCGGAAGAGATGCATGTAACAACTTTCATTAAGCAGACTCTTACCTACTGTTGGCTCCTGTTCCAGCTATAAATCTCTTCTGGGGATATCGGTGCTTTATGCTCTTTAAGGTAGTTCTTTCTTGGGCCACGAACCAGACGTCGCCACCTCTCCCTCCTTCCCCACCTAGACGAGGATAACCCATTCCACCAGTTCCTCCTCTCACATAGACACGTAAATTGTCTATAAAGTTGCCATACTAAAAAACCCAACAAGTTTCATATCAGTATTGACAGCAAAAGAAGGAAGTTAAAAGTTTATCACAAAGTTTTGGTTGGGACATGCTTGAGAAGAAATGTACCTACCCTTGAGTAGGACGTGAAACAAAAAACCTGTGTTTTATGTGTTCTTATGCAGTTACTAACTTAGACATAAGACAGTAAAAAATGTAACTTCTGGACCAAATTTGAGCCAAGAACGTATCCCCAAGTAACTGCAGGCAATTATAATGCTAAAATACACCCTCCTTCATGAATAATGAGCACACTAATCAGGTAACCTCCCTAAATGCTTCGAACAGGAGTTCAGATGGATGAGTGCAGTCGGGGGTGCTGAGGCAGTCGCTACGACCCCCCCCAGCTGCATTTTACTGCTGCAAACCCCGGCGGTTGAGAAGGCCCGTGTGCCGGCTGGCGGCAAACGCCCGGGACCCGACCCTGCGGAACCGAAATAACAGCCTGTCCCCCGTGATTTCATTACCAGCACCCGGAGCCCACCGCCACTCCGAGTGCGCCCTGCGTGACCGATGGGCTCCCGCACACCAGGCGAAGAACCCGCATTCAGGGACAGCCGTATTACGTTCTGCTTATGTTTCGTTCTGTAGCCGTCAGAATCGACGTGGCTAGAGCTGCTGAGGCAGAACTCTTCTCTGAGGGCACTAACGAACCTCCAGAAACAGACAACATAACACCCCGAGGTGTTTCTAGGAGACACGCCTCCCGGCCTGCACAGCCCCCCCGGGCACGGCCGGGGCCTCAAGGAGCCGGGAGCGGGGCCGCCGCCGCCCGCCAGTCCTCCCCGCCGCTCCGGCGCTGCCTGCCGGGGGGCTGCACCCACCCCGGGCCCGTCCCCACCGCTCCCCGGGCCGCCCGCACCCACCTTCCGCAGCAGGGCCGCGCCGCACCGCACCATGCTGGCGACCGCCGAGAAGGGCGGGCCGGGGCGGGAACAGCGGCCTGTGGGGGCGGGCCCGGGCCGCAGGGGGCTGCGTGGAGAGGAGAGGGAGAAAGGGAGAAGAGGTGGCGCCCAAGCCCCAGGCGTGCAGCTGCCGGCCGGGGGAAGGCAGAAGGAAGCGGTCGGCCGCCCGCCGTTCCCGTCGCGCCGGCGGCCGTGGCTGGGCCGTGTGTGGAGCGGCTGAGCCTGCCTGCCCTGCCCGCCCGCGGCCTGCGCTGGCGGCCTCTGGTGCCGCCGCGGCCTGGCAGGGCCGGTCCCTCCGGAGCCGCCGGCACGGCAAGGGGCTGGTTTGCTGCAAGATGTCGGTTTCTCGCCGCACTCCTCCCCGTCCCCACGAAGCATCTCCAGCCGAGAGGCCTCAGGGCGGTTTCAGGCCCAGGTGCGGTCATGGCCGCCTGAGAGGAGAGCAAGGCCCCGGCTGCTGGAGCTGTGAGGTCCGGGGGCGAGGTCCGCCGTCCCCCTGGCAGCGGTGGGCTGGGGGGCTGCGGTGTCTGCGGCTGGCCTCGGCCGTGCGTTGGCTCCCCTACAGCCCCTCGCTCGTACCGCTAATGCCCTCCCCCCCCAGGAACGAGGGACCGGACCTGCCGCGGGGCTGCTGTTGGGGGTGAGGATGTCCCTGTGCAAAGCGCATGGCTTTCATGAGGCTTATGGTGCTCTGCGGCTCACACGTGGCCACAAATGAGAAGTTATTTTGTAAATCATGACATTAGTAAGGTCAGAAGGGTAAAATTGGTGCAAAAATGCCCCCGAGTTAGTTCTTTCACAAGTCTTTATTTTGTAGAAGTGTTTTCAGACAGTATGTGCATATTTTCAGTGGTTTTTTTTTCAAAGCATAAATCCTTATTAAAAATACTATTCTTTCTTAGAGCCTTTCCACAAAATCATACATTCTCAGTTGCACTCGTTAGCCACCTGAGCCGACTCATTGCCATTTGCAGTAATTTAATACTAAAAATAAGTTCAACAAGGCACTTTATCTCTTGCAGAATAAAAAACCAATTTAGAAGACAGTGTTGTGCCATACACATGCTAACTGGCCCCAGAGAACATTAAAGCGGTATCCGGGATATATCACACCATGGCAGTGTTGTCCAGTGCCACTTTAAGAATGTAAATTTGGTTTCGTTATTTGTTTCTTAGTTGCTTCATGACCTGGGACACCAGATTTGGGCACTATTTACAAAATATGTGCAAAATAGTGGTTAATTAGATTCTTTTGTGTATTATTTGGCTTTTATGTTTGCTGTAATTTTCCTTTATTTTGTACACTATAAAAGTTAGGCCAATACCTACATTTAAAAATCGACCTATATATATTTATATAGTTAGGTAATCAGGGCAAAGGAGCTAAAATGCTAAAATTTTAGACGTAGATTTGAAAAAAAAATTAAGAAATGGGGGAAGAATGAATAAAAAATCCAAATTCCTAATCTTGTGCTTTTCAGCTGACCCACACTTCTCTCTGACTTAAAAAAGCAAACTATATTTTGCAACTGGATTATTCAGAAGACGGTACAGATGGAACGTGGCTGTCATTCCGAATGATTATTCCTGATGACTTCTGATGATGTTCGTGAATGAATAAAATAAAAACATACTTCAATCAAATACAATTTTACAAGCCACTACAGTACAGAAATGTGAGTTGTTTTTTTTTTTGTCTTGAACTGTCATATGCTATGGGATTTTTAGGAGTATTTTTAGAAGGCCTTAGTCCCCTTTATGAACCTTTTCTTTCCACCTATGTGTATGGAAAAACACATTCAAAAGCTTTTCAGTCTGTTGACTATTACAGACCTGCTTTTTCCTGCTATTCTGTGTTATTTTTAGCAATCAACTACATATTCTGCTTCAGCTAAAAATATTTATAATATCTACCAACTGGGCCTGCTTGTGTCATACTGTTACAACCTAAGTTAAATCCCCCAAATTCCAAGTATGCCTTTCCTCTGTGCCAACCTGGACTGTAATTACTTGTCTTGGAAAAGAAGAAAAATGACCTGGCCAACCACAGACCTGGAAGCCTGGTCTCAATCTCATGCACAGCTTTGGAAAAACTCCAATTTCCCATATTAATACTCTACTGATAAAACATTTGATATAGCATCACCTGGGAAGGAATGAGAATATGGGGGTTAAGAGAGAAATTGTGAAGTGAGATAGCCACAAGTAATTGTGAAAAGGAAGATGTCAGGGTTAAATGTTTGGGTTTAGGATGGTCTTATTTGATATTGTTTGTAGTAGCCCTGATAAAATCAGTAAGATCATACTGATGAATCTGTTAATGATATATATATAAGTGTTATAAGCACAGAAATTGTCTCAGGAGATGCATTTCATTTAAAGTAGGGAGGTATTTCTGTCATTGTTCAAGGCCCTGGTGAAATCCCGTTTGGGATACTGTGAAAGCTTCTAATTAATTGTTCTACACTGAGCTAAGGTTGAACTGAAAGAGGGGTAGAAGAAGGTTAAGTGCATTGCCAGAGAGCTTGAGAACCTTTAGGATGGCTCAACTTGTTTACTTCAATAAAACAAAAGCAGAGAGGATGTATGAGTGCTGTCTATAAATATATCAGGAAAGTAAACATGAAGGTTGAAAACCATTTAATTTGCAGGGCAATGTTGACACAAGAACAAACAGGTATGGCCTATTCATGAATAAATGTATCAGGAAATTAGAATAATGTTTCTAGTCATTACAGCAATCAAATGCTGAAACAGCTTTTCCGTGGAATCGGTGGAAGCGAAGATATGCCCATTTTTAATATAGTACTCGATAAATTTAAGAGATGATTGCACAACAGAGCTTTCTGTAGCAGCAGGGACTGGGCCCCGTCATTCCGGAGGACCTCTCTGTTCCATGTCACCATGCCAGTTCCCCGACAGCAGAACATTCTGCCCAGATGCATAGGTCATAACACGGGAAGGGCTGGTCAGTCCAACCCAACTAGCAGGCAAGGTTCAGAAGTCCCCACCTACACAAAAGTTAGACTGTGCTACCGTGACTTCAGTAAAGCACACAACGTCAGCATTATATAGAAAATAATAGAAAAAAGGAGATAAGCAAAAGAACTTTCAAGTGAGATGAAGTAAGTGTGGGGAAGTTGCAGATCCAGGAAGGTTATAGGCAAAGTTCTTCAAGGATCAGGTCATAGGCCCTGACATCTCCTTGAACACAAGTATGTATCAAATTACCCCGTGTTTTCATGCTTTGCTCTTTGAATTTAGTGCTGTTGAAGGGTTAGGAGTGTTGAGAGCAGCAGGGTCTGTACCTTGTTGACTTAGCAGAGCCTGATCTAGACTCACCGCTGAACTCCCCAGCACACCGCAGGAGGGGACATCCAGCAACAGGGCAATGGGTAGAGTGATGCCAGCGGAGACGCCAGCAGAGCTACTAACTGATGGGAATTCAACTCATGGAATCGCTCCACAGCTCAACCTCAGAAAAAGAGAAATAAAGAAAAACAGATCTCCTGTGGGTGTTGTGAGTTGAAGGTGTTAAGCCCGTTGACGTAACACCGGGTGTGTTTCAGCACTGAGCAAGCTTGTGCCGCCAAGCTCACACCAGCAGGGAATCAAGTAACATTTCTTTTGAAATTGCTATTGTGTGTTTTCTGGAACGTTTTATACCAATAAGTACATGATCACACCCCCATGATGCTAAAATTACTGAAATGGAATAATTTAAAATTCTAAAGTTTGAGGATATTTAGATAGTTTATTTTCTAAATACTTTACTTCAAAAATGAATCCAGGCGCTTGAAGAGACACCGTGCTCTGCCTGGGCAGCACTGATTCTGTCATCTTTCTCTTTTGATCTGTGTTGCTGTTTAGTCAGCGGTGGCCGTGCCGCACTCGAGCTCCAGGGACGGGGCTGTGAGCACCTCACTGTCAGGCCTGATCCTAGAACATCATCACTCTGTTATTTCTTTACTTCAGATGCTGCTAATTAGTGATGCGGAGGGTGACTCAATTCTTTATCTTCAGTGAATCCTGTTTACGTAAGAGTGCGCAGGTGTGTAGTCACAGAGGTATCTGTCACTCAGTCCCACAAAGGGCTGATAGTGTTTTAAAGCTCTCCAAAGTGATTTATATGTAGTCAATGCATATTCTGAGTTTCATGCTAAATGATGCTTCAGTTCCTGCTCTTTCTGTGCTCATTGTCTATGTCACATACTGGTACATGATAGCCTGAAAATCACAAGGGTACTGCTCTGTCAGGTCATGGTTTTTCCACTCTGTTCCTTCTCTCTCATTACAGAAATCACTTGGTAGTGATTTCATCACCTCCCTCTGACAAGATTAACCTGTAAAATCTCTCCACAACGATTTTAAAGCTTCCAGCAGCACTTTGTTTAAATTTGTACTTTATGTGTTGTTTTTCCAGGTCTAGAGAAGAACTAACTTTGGTGGAAATATTTAAAAATTAAGCTGAAATATTTTAGCAACACAGCTTTGTTTTGAAGTAGAGCTGAAATAATTAACAAATGCAACTCAAATTTCTTTCCTTGCCTTTCTGAACATGCACACAATGGTTCATTGCAATGCTGGGAACCTGGCATAAAGGTCTTTGTAGTTGAAAGAAGTAACTACACCAACACATCCCAGGTCCAGATGTTCTAAAAATTGGATGTGTTACTTTTACAGTTTCAATTTTAAAAAAAAAAATAAATAAAGGAAAGAAGAGATTGAACCAATGCCAAGGATACACTCTTCGGTACAATGAAGTGCCACTAGATGGAGGCACCCAGCTGGAATAATACAAAGATTAAGTTGAAGTACAACAGCCCAAAACTCATGCTATAGAAAAACTATCAATGTTGGAAGAATTTTGAGGAAAAAGTCTTGTTCTGCATAAGTTTAGTTATCAAGCTGAAAAAAAACTCTGCTTTCCCAAGTGCAGAAACAGGGTCTCCGGTTTGAAGGGCTTTCTCCTACCACCCAAGCTTTTGTGTAGCCTTGGTACATTAGATTTTATGAAGTTGTCACAGACTGACTTTCCTGGACCTTGTCATAACAATACTTACCTAATAATCGTGATCAGTGTCTCTCTTCATGGTGCTTTTATTCTGCAAACTTCATGTAATGTCCTGCAGGATTATTAGTTACTAATAATTTTGATCTCTGTCAATTTAGTTTCCTGGGTTCATCCTTGTTCCAGGTGGTTCTCCCATGGGTGATAATCCCTCACGCATAATGCCATAAAGGAAAATTATGGACGTCAACGCTTAGAACCGCTTTCACTTGGGGAGGTTAATTTTTAAACATTATCAAGGAACTTTCACATAAATGGATTCTTAAGAGAACATTGTTGATAAGGTGGCGCTTTAAGCAGAATTTTTTACGTGAAATGATTTTTCTAAGCAAAATATGTTCCTTAGCATTTTGATTTCTATAGTTGAGTTCTGGGAATACCTCATTTCAAGATCAAAAATAGGGATTTTTTTTTTTAAACTAGATTAGGAAAGTGTGAAAGGAGAAGCGTGATAAAAATCAATCTGCATGTTGAAGGGAAGGGATGGAGGGCAGCCACCAGTGGCTGCTGGAGTGTTCATCCCAGTATAGGGTGCTCCTGTGCCGAGGTGCTTTCAGTGGGGACGAGGTGACAAGAAGGAGGTGGTGCAGTGGCCGAGCAGCCACACAACTCCCTGCTCCTTTCTGTGCCTTTAAATGCCTGTGGAATGTTGGCTGTTTCCCTGTTGAGATTAATCACACTAATAAACTTGATAGTGCATAAAGCAAGCAAAAAGAGAAAAAGTTCTTCTTAAGTTGAAAAGTTACTGAAAAATATTTTGATTAATGATAACACGGAGCTTTCTTAAAGGTAGGTTCCTTGTACAGCCTTCCTAAGGCTTTCATCTCCTTGGTTCTGAATGCTGCTTTAGAATAATGGGAAGGAATAATTCCATCTAATACAGCTTTGGCTCCTTTCAATTAGAGAGAGTCCAGAGATAAGCTGAGTGTATTCCAGTCTTCCAGGTGTTTTTGGGTTTGGTTTTGGTTTTTTGTTTTGTTTTGTTTTCCTATATAGCTGTTTAGGTTCAAACATGGCTTATTTTTTTGAAACAAGATTTCGAACCGGTGTGCCTTTGAAGAAGAAAGACTGATGGTCTTCCTCGACAGCAACAGCCCCCTTGGAGAGTTTAAAAAGCATGTATGCAACGTATGAAGAGTTCACTAAAAAATCATCTGCATTTCAGAATATGACCCAATCCGCTTTTCCTGGTGATCTAAGAGGTGATTTGAATATACATGTTGAGAAATTTGTCAGAAAAATCTGTGTAAAGAAATCTAAGCTTTAATTATATCAGACATATATACCTCTCCTCATCCTTGTAGAATTCAATTTTGGGCAACCTGTCCTGAATTAGGCACAATAGATACCTAGAACAGGCTCCAGAAATCCATCTGGCTGAGTGTGGAGTTGCCTGAGCCATCCGAGGAGGAGTGTCAGGACTGAGGGGAGAAAGAGAATTGCAAATTTATGGACAGGAATTTGCCCTTAGGAACACACTTTGCACTAACAGAGCATCTTCCATGATAGGAAGTCAAGGCCTTTTACTGATTTTAATGCTTTGGGCTCCCTGACAACTGTTCATTTAAACTGTATTTTTAACCTTATTTTACTAGCAGTATATAGAAGTTATTTCATATAGTGTACTGGATCTGGTTGGGCTAACCTACAACATGTAGACCCATGGAAAATCCACAGCAGCTGGAAAAAAATTCTGTCTCCCTTTAATTTTTGGCCTTAGACTTCAGTGTCTGATGGGACACTGTAACTGGTGTATCACAAGAAAAAGTACAGAAGAAATAATTAGTAGTGTAAGTAACTTTCTTCACAAGCTTCTCTCTCTCAAAGGAAATTAAGCTTTTCTAAAGGTGTGCACGAGCCTAGTTCCTTAGTGGAGAAAACAACTGGCCAGAAAAACCAGAAGGGTCTTCAAGCCCTGGCAGAGTGGGGCAGCCACCAGCTGGACAGTGGGGGGGACAGAAGTGTGGGGCAGCCAGCACCTGGGGGGATCGTGTCACGGACAGGTAAAAGGGCATCGACATCCTCTTCGGCAACCAAGTCATGGCAGATTTTAAAAAGCAATGCAGAATCAATCTCTGGTCAGGGAGTTTCTACAAAAAGGGAACTGGATTAATGGATGCCTGTTGTGCCTGTATATTCTGGGCTGTATGTGCCTTGTCCATTAATTTGAGCTGTTGTCTCTGATGATGCACGTTTCAGTGGGCAGTCAGGACTGCGGATGGAAACCTGGGTTTATAAAATAGGGAGAGCATTCATGTTACTGATTTGGAGAAAGCTTTGCTACCCATTGCATTTTCCTCCCTCTGACAGCCCCGACTCCCCCTTCCCCTCACCCCGGAGCACGCAGCCTCTGGGGTGACCCCGGGAGGGCTGGCAGTCGCTGCAGAAGGAGGTGGGGCTGCCACAGCCACGTCCATCGCTCCCTCTCCCCTTTCTCTGACCTGAGCTCATGCTGCTGCTGCTGCTGCTGCTTTGCCAGTGGCAGAGTTGTCCCTGTGCAGCGTGATCCCAGTGTCCTCGCAGCATCCAGCAGCCGCCAGGCACTTGCAGCCCTCTCAGGAATTTCTTTCTTCTTCTCCAGGTGGCCAACCACTCTTCTCTCAAGGCTGCTGTTTCCCATCTCATCACAGGAAGACCGTAAGTATAAATTCTGCTGCGGCTCTTTAGTTACTGCCTTTGTGAAACTCATCTGTCCTGTACCGAACAGTAGGAGTTATTAGTTCAATGTCTCTGGGAGGCTTGTTGTGGTCTCTCTCCCTGTTTGAGGTGGTCAGATGGACCTTTAGCATTTTAGTCTTTAGCTGGATTAAAACACGAAATCAACTCAAAATGCTGGTGGCTCCCTGGCTGCTGTTTTCCTACTTTGTAGCTGAATTGCTCGTGTGTCCTCCCCCTCCATGCTGGTGCCCAGTGAAGTGGAAGTGAGAAGAGGAGCATTTACATCCCTGCTGGTCTGCTGGAGCAGACTGGAGCCGGTTTTCTAACAACCCAAGGAAGAGAAACTTTAATGCATACTCCTAAATTCTTGGGCTGCTGAGGCAGGGAACCCCACTGCCTGCTGAAACGCTGGCAGCAAGTGGAGTGTTTGAAGGCAGGTTGGAGTCTGGCTCATTCCCTTGGGTCCTGGAGGCGAGGTAAGGGAATACATGAGTTCAGGGACCTCGGCTGCAGCAGTAATGGCACATCCAGACTAAAAATCATGCCAGAACCCCGAGGTCACTGGTTCCTGACCCAGCTTGGTGTGACTGGGAACTCCATGGTGTTGTCACAACTCTGTCTTCTTACAGACAGTTCACATGTCAGTGGTATTACCTGTGGATTATCCTCTCTTTAACGGTATTGCGAGGAGGCTCAGAGAGGGTGCCAGCGTGTTGATGCTTCCAAGGCTCTGCAGACTGACTGTGGGCACTGCTGCTGCTCAGAGACAGTCCCGAGGGGCAGGGCACGCCTCTACTCCGGCCAAGCTCCCTGTGAAATTTGCACGGTTGCCCAAAACACTGCCTTGAACCTGCATAAAACCTCACTCCGTTTTGTAATTGTAATTTTCCTTCTGAATTGGCACAGGGATTGAAAACGGTGGGGAGGAGTGTAGCACGAGCTGTCTGATGCAGAATTGATTTAGGACACCAAAACAGGGGGCACTGTCTGAGAGTCTGGACTGTCACCTTTTTCTTCAGACTTTTCCCTTTGTTTGCTTGTCTTTTTTTTTTTTGTTTGTCTGTTTTCCCTTTATGTTTACTCTGCTTTTCCACTGCACTTTACCTTGATAGGAACGACTGAGAAATTTATCAGGTATTTTAGTGATGTTCAGTCTAAACTTGTTTTGAGCATATGGAATATGCACCATAGGAGAACTGCAGCTTTCCCAGGGGGAATCCATGTATAATAATGACTACATATTCTGTGGCATTTAAAGTTTTCATCATGCCTCCTGTGCTATTACTCTTTCCATCTCTAGTTGTCCAGATAGTTTCAGTGTTTTGCATACACACTAGAAATAATTGTGTCAAAAGTTTGCTTAATTTTCTAACATAAGCCAGAAAGGATTATGTCTTTTTCTGGTCTTGCAGCAGCCACTGACTGAGTTTGTAACCTGCCTACGCTCCCCAGTACAGTCTAATGGCCTGGTTCACTCCCTCTTCATCACCACCCTTTGGAGCTGGACTGCTCCACGAAAGACTGGCTATTTATAGCTCTCTTACTTGTTTGCAATAATGTAAAATAGAATACCACTAGCACCGGGACCTCAGAGCTATTCATCTGATTTTCTAAACACAGGAGCTCAAGGGAAGAAGTCTTGAGCTCAAGGAGCAGTTCTGACGAGGCTATGATCACTTCCAACTTTCTGCTTCAGGTTTTCATGTTCTAAACAGCATTAACAATTTCTAGGTGCAAAACCAGCTCCAGCGTTACTGTTCATTGACTGGTTCTTATTCCATGGTTTGAAAAGAAAAGTTTTCTGTACATATGTATAAATCATCTCTTGGGTATCCTTGTAAGTTATGTGAGAATGAGCTACATAATGGCAGAATCACTGATGTTATACATTTTCCTTCAGGTATCTTCTCGGAGTATGGAATCTGTATGGAAACGAAGGTGGTATCTTCAACTGGGCTGTGTATTCATACTGAATTTGGTTTATGCCAATCTAGATTATCAAAAAGAAACTCCTGCAAGCCTGGGTCAGATTGACCATCAGTGTTGGGAGGTGTCGTCCCATGGGCTGGTGGAAATGAAGAAACTCAAGGTAGCAGATGTGGTCATTGATCTCTGGGACTTCATGATGTTCCTAAAGGAATCCCCTAAGCCCAAGCACAATGAACTCTTCAATGATTTAGCCCAGAACTTCTGGGATATGTATGTTGACTGTGTGCTCTCAAGATCCCATGGAATGGGCAGAAGACAATTAATGTCTCCCAAATACTCTTCCACATACTCACATAGAACTTTACAAGGTAACTACAGAATATGGTATTAGTCTCTTATGTCCTAACATTAAACTGAACCACTGCTCCATCCTTATCCTTGATTGTTTAGACAACTCAATATAGTAATTTCTAGTTTCTTGTCTCTACTCATCCAAAGTATTTGCATCTTTCAATGGTAGCCACTTTCCCATTACATGAGTCAGAAGTGGTGAGGGTCCTACATTTCTGTATGTAACAAAGTGCAGGAAATGTCACGTATGCAGGTGGGAGTGTGTGGCAATGGATGCTGCATTCTCCGTTCATCACCATGTGCACACAAATGACATCACAAGTCCTGGTGTTTGGACTTCTGCCTCAACTTTGGGGAATCGACCCTCTGTGAGAAGGGAAGCTCAAATCCCTGACTGCTTGAACCTTGTTCTTCCCATTAAAACTACTGGCCCATAATGCGATCTCATGGGCACTGAATCATCAAACGGTGACAAATTCAGGTTGTTGTGGTCTGAGATGAGTCTGCACTGAAATCGTACAGGCGATTGGCTTTACACCAGCCACTCAGTCCCAGACCTGTGTGCTTCCTTCTTCCTCCGCAATACAGTTTTTATCTGATGTACCCAGTCAGAAGTTTCCAGCCTGAACATGGAGATAATTTAATCCTAGCATTCCAAACCATATTGCTTGGAAATTAACTACCTTTCTTTTGTAATCTTGCAGGGTCCGCATTTACCAACCCATTTTAGGCCAAAAGGGGAGAAAATGAAGATATCTCAGCAAGGCAACATCAAAATGAAGGCGCACAAAAGCCAGCGTACACTGTAGATGCTTAGACAAAACCATTGGCATGGTTCTAACTTTTTTTTTCTCTGTATAAAGTACTTAGCCACTGTTAAACTGATAAGTGCATCAGCTCCCACGTTGTCCCTTTTGCTTCCCTGCCTTGCAATCTACCAAGGTTGCCTTTTCCCCACTCCTGTGGGAATGCCTTTGCGTTTTGAGTCAACACCTTTGTTCTCTCAGGTAAGTTTGTGAGTCTGAACCACTGGCGTATTTTTGTAGAGGATCACATTTTCCAATAATTCTCTTTTTAAAAGTTAATTTTGATGGAAGCAAAATATATTTTTATATGTTAGGCAATGGATAAAATGTCAATAAAAGTATTTTATAAGTGTCTTGCACATACAATCAACTTCACTTTTAAGAATTGCAAAAAAGTGTGACATCAAGCTGAAGGGAAGGATTTGCTCATTTTCATGTCCTGTGCAGTCTGAACTTTGTATTTCATCACTGCTTAGTCTAAGCTATGGATTAATTAAAGTATTTTTCTATGCAACATGGTCTGAAGAGTAGTAATTTTCTTGTCTATTGACATATTATTTGCAAACCTGCTACTATGTTATATTAAGAACAGTACTTTACACAAGACTGCTCTTTATTTACACATTCATACAGGTAAATAAGGTGATACAGTTCATCCCTGTCATCATCCCTCAACATCACAGTTGAGAAGAGACTCGTGCATCAAGTGGTCTGAAAGACTGAGGGACTAGCTTGACTACTGCTCCCTTTACCAGAAACCATCCAGCACGGGTAAGCTAATTCAGGGAAATTAACTAACTGTCTCATAAATTCATTTCTTCTGAGCACAGAAAGCCTGAGAACAAATGGGAACACTCAGAGATGCTGACTGTTCTCTGCTTAACTCCTTGGGCTATACAGCTTGTTCAGTCCCTGATGTGTTCCAGCCTTTTATGGGATCCCAGCTGGGTTTAATTATTGTAGGAAACAGTACTTACACAGTAACAGCATATAAACCTTTATAAGTAACAAGAAATCCATCCCAAATAATGCCTAGTTCATATATAGTTTGTAAAATACGCATCAATTCTCCTAGATTTGTAAGTGTTCATTTATGTAAATACAATATTGAACTGCATCTTGTAAAATACTGGAGTATTCTGGAAGGGGTACAAAAGTAGTGAGACATTTCTCCCACCCATCAATGTAAGTTCCTGACTTACAAAAAAATAAATAGAGGGAGTCATGAGACACCCAAACATCAGTTTCAGGAGCTGAGACATCATGATGAGCAGCTATTCCAGCAATATGCAGTTTATAAATCTGTACATTGTATTACATTTGCAATAAAGTGTCCTAACTGTCATAAACCGGATAAATAAATTCCCCTTGTTCACACCTACAAATAATTTTATTCATCACCTACAGAAGCGTAGAACTCTAGTAACATTTTAAAGGTAATGTTTCCTATATTAGTGATGTCTCAATTGAACTCCAGAGCGAGGTATCCTTCCTATGCAGTTTTAAAAGACCCATCTTTCCTCAGACTGTAAGTCTTTGTTTTAATTCTATAGGAGACCCTACCATAACTGGCCCCGGAAGAAACCCTTGCTATGGTGACCCTGCAGTCTCTGTGAACAGAAGATTGTGAACAACAGGAACATGCAGCGGCAGCAGCAAAACAAATTCAGGTGGAAATACCTGTTTTGTGTCTGGCAGGGCCATGGAAAGCCAGCTGGCTGCTCCTCGGGTCTCCGCAAGAAGGGTTCCCAGTAAGGGGGCTGATCTCTTCCTCCCCCAGTCCTCAGCACTCGCCCCTTTCCATCGCTGGCTCACAGCAGGAACGGTCTCCTCGGGTTCCCTGCAACAGCCAGGCCAGAGTCCAAAAGCTGTCCTGTGTGAAGCCTTGAGTTAGTATTCATTGATGAAGTATAAATGTCAGAATTTCAGGAAATTCTGTCCCTTTCCTTCTCCAGGCTTCACTACAAGGAACAAGAGGGTGGGTGTGCAAGGCCGGGCCTGGGCCCATGGCGCGGTGTGGGAGGGCAGGAACTGTGCCTGGTTTAAAGTTTCTACATAAGCATAAATATAACCTGATTTCCAATTAAAAGATCTTTTATGTCCCTACCTTGGCTACACTGCACGGCTGTAGCTTTTGCTAAGAAATTGGAAGGACTTACATGAGTCCGCTATGGTTTTTTGGAAAAAATAGGCCGGTGCCTTGCTGCCAGCAGTAATGAGTCACCCACACATCATGCCTATGAAAGCATATTAAAAAAAATAATACCTAAACGTCACAGTCTTTGTTCTCTGAGTCAAATATTTATTGTTTGGTTTTAATTGTGAAAAGACAATGGAGCATACTTTTTGTGGCCCCAGTGTGTAGATCTATTTTCTCATTCTCCAAGCCAACAATAACGCAGTGTAGCTGTCCAAGAGTTGTGAGAGAAATATAAACTGAGCAAGACTTTACTTGACACAGAAGACTTCAGTTAGATAATCTCTATATACTTTAGCTTACCCTTCTTGCTGGCAGGCAAAAAATACACATACAGGCTTGTTTAAGCAAACAAACCGTATGCAGATACTTTTGAGAAAAAATGTCATAATAAAATGAGATTATACTTAAAAATTACCAGCTAGCAAAGTGTCATCATAAAAATGAAATGAAATTAAATTAACATAGCTTAATTTCTCTAGCTTGAAGTACCAGATGACTGTTGTACTCTACAATGTAATGTTTAACAGACTTTCTCATAGGAAAATGCTTCTGATCTTTGGAAACTAAACGTGGATATTCCTCTGAAGTTTAAGTACCATTTTTTATGGCTGTTTTATTATTTTCTTCATGTTCTTCTTTTTATAGAATTCAAGTAGACAATTTTGAAACAAAAATGTCTGCCTTCATTTTTAATGCCAGCTCTGCTATGTCTTTTTAGAGAGACAAAAAGATTTTTAAGAGCTTACACACCTCCCCCCGACCCTGCTCCCTTGTCTCTCTTTCAGGAAGTAAAAAAGGGGAGTTGGAAACCAAGTTCTGGCTGTTTAGCTCAAATTTATTTCCAATTTTCAAGTTGGCTTTTAACAAAGTAAAAGCTTATACTTCTCTCACGATGTTGCTCACAGGTAAAAACGACAGCATGTGTCACAGAACCCCTTGCAATGGCCCGGCGACTCACGCCATGACGCTGGAGACCAACTGTGGCACTGAGGCACGGACTCCCCTACGTGGTGAAGTTTATTGTTTCACTTTTCCAGCATCTATGGTTTCTGTCCTTTGATCAGGTGTTGTGCTCTCCACACAGATTGGGTACAAGTGGCTGCCCATACATAATTAGAACAGTAAGATCAGTGAAAGAGCTGTGAGAAACCAGTGAGGAGCAGAATCAGCACCCCTCTCTAATAGACTCAGGAAAGAGGCTTTTTATGCAGGAAAACAAAGAACTGACTGCGTTTCTGTGAAGGATCATCACCCTGCTCACTCACACGGCAACGTGTGCAATGTGTCAACAACGGATGGAAATCTAAATAGTGGACCTACCGACAGTGGATCAGAGTGACCTGACACCAGCACACTAAATTACGAGACTCGACATATCATTGTACCACACTGTACGGGGTACTTTATTAATAAATCATCCCCATGTTTATATTAGTTAAGATAAAATACAGTTTTACTCTCAAGATGTTCTGTGCAATTCATCAAAGCATTACAAACAGATTTTTTCTTGTATCTAAAATACACATACATTTCACTAAAATATTAAAAGCACTGCTCAGAACACCATTTATTCTACAGGTACCGAATCTTTCTTGACCAAGTCTAATGTTTTAACTCTTTTAATATTTTTCAAGGCTCCTTCGCAAACAGAGGGCTTTCCACGAGCACGGTCTGTAACAGCCAGTGGCCCTCCAATTAATTGAGGAGGTGTACTTTCAACAGTTACTAAGCGACCAGATCCAATCTGAAAAACAAAATAAATGCCTTGCTTGACATTCATGTTAGCATTTAAAATGAGATGAGTGTTTCAAAACTATTATTCAGCTGGTGGAGATGCATGCTGTGGTTTCTGAGGTCCACTCAAACTATCCTTTATAGCGAATTCACAAATTGTTCCCATCAGTACAAAGGAAAAGACAGAGTGGTTTTTCAGCAGGTATCTTTATGTACTCTGCTTTTCTGTCTTTGTATCTGATTTTATGCATAGAGGAAAAGAAAGTGAAACCTTTATTACAATAGAAGTTTGTTCTGCAATGGTATTTGGATTTGTGTGTAGTATCAGCCACAGTTTTTGTCCTCAGAATTTTCCTATACAGTAATACTTCAAAGAAAAAAAAAAAAGGAACAGACCCTGTTTCTCTCAGAATGCAACTGCCTCTAACTACTGCTCCAGGAAAACTCCAAGACTGAGAGAGACATACACTTTCCAGACTCATTACTACTCTTTGTACTGTAAGCATCCAGGTCTTTCAATAAAAATCCCTACGTGACGCCTCTATCTTCTAACCATGACCTACTAGAACAAACAGCACAACTCTTCGAGTGCATGTGGCTCACGTTTGATTACTTGATCTCAACTTATTTGCAACAACCATCTTAGCTTAATTTTCATCTTTCCATACTAATACTGTTTGGCAGAGAGGGGGGAATAAGATTGTTAAGATTGTTCCACGAAAAATATTACCAGCCATATATGTCATTTGTGATTCTTCTAAGCAGTGTACCCAAGGGATTTTATGTGATGTTGCCAGTGTGTATTCCTTTTCTAAATACACTTATTCTGCAGCATGGACTAACCTTTTCCTTGTTTTTGTCTACAGTTGTTGAAATGTTGATTATAGAACCATAAAGGTATTCTCTTGTTAAATCCTCTCCCTCCAAAGAAATGAATAATCTTGGCTTGAGGTCCAAGTCTTTACAATAAAACCTAACAATGTGTTTCTCCCTACTAACAATTTCCAGAATACTCATGCTTATATTTAACTTATACATTAATGAAAATATCTGGTCTTGGGGATGACTTACTGTTGTACAGAGGCCTTTAATATCAGTAGAATGGACAGCTTCGTTTTGAGTCTTTGATTTACATCTGGAAGCCTCTATTGATTTTTCCTGAAGCCTTTTTGCTTTCTAAAGATAGTTAGAAAAAAGGCAAAATTATTTTCATCACCATGAATTGTATCATTTGCACTTGTTAGAAAATATACAAACAAAATGACAAAATTAACGAGGTGATAATTCTATTGGCCTTTAATTGTAAGTACCCTCCTTCTGGTTTGTGACTCTCTCTTGTACCGGGGACCTGAAAACAGAATAAATGAACGTGGCTTCACAAGAGCAAGAAGGGAGTAATCACTTGCCCTGACCCCTGTTCTTTCTCACGTAGCCAGAGATGCTGTTAGCCTTCACCGCCACACGAGCACACTGCTGCCTCACGCTCAGACTGTCACAACACACATCCACACAGACGCTCCCTGCGGGCACTGACACATGGCAACCTGTGCTGGCTGTGACCGGGATAGAGCTAATTTTCCTCACAGTAGCCTGTCTGGGGCTATGGTTTGGATTTCTGCTGAAAACAGTGTTGACAATGCAGAGATATTTCAGTTACAGCCGAGCAGCGCTTACACAGACTCTTCTACTTCTCACCCCACCAGTGAGCAGGCTGGGGGCACACAAGAAGTTGGGAGCGGACACAGCTGACCCCAACTGTCCAAAGGGATATTCCATACCATATGACATCATGCTCAGTCTAAAAAGCTGGGGGAAGAAGGAGGAGTGATGTATTTTTTCTTTCCAATTAACCATTATGTGTGATGGAACCCTGCTTTCCTACAAATGGCTGAACACCTGCCTGCTGGTGAGAAGCAGCAAATTCCTCCTGAGTGGCTTTCCTTCTTCCATAGGCCATAAACATGCCTTTTTTTCCTGAGTTCCAGTAAAAGCTCTCTGTTCAGCTAGGCTGGTCTTTTTCCCCCACTGGCATGGCTTTTGCACGTGGGCATGGCCTGCTCCTGCGCCTTAAAAATTTCCTTTTCAAAGAATGTCCAGCCTTCCTGGACTCCTTTGCCCTTCAGGACTGCCTCCCAAGGGACTCTGTCAACCAGTCAGAGTTTTCCCTCCAGAAGTCCAAGGTGGAAGTTCTACTGACCCCCCTCCTTACTTCTCCAAGAATTGGAAACTCTTATCTTTTCATGATCACTATGAGTAAGATGCTCTCAAACCTTCACATCACCCGTGAGTCCTTCTCTGTTCACAAACAACAGCTCTAGCGGGACACCTTCCCTAGTTGGCTCACTCACCAGCCGTCAGGAAGTTCTCTTCCACACACTGCAGGAATCTCCTTGACTGTTTCCCCTTTCCTGTATTGTATTTCCAGCAAATATCTGGTAAGTTGAAGTCCCCCACAAGAACAAGTGGTGGCGTAGACATACACACTCACACACCTATACACACACTCCTAACTGCAAGTGCATAAACAATGTTGAGCCCCAATTTGTGACTGTAATCAGAAAAGTAAATCATAGAATCATAAAATCATAGAACAGCAGAAGAATCAAAGACTGTGTAGCTTTGCTAATACATCTTATGGTTCATTCTTCTATGTCTGTATGAATATAAAATTTACTATAATTTCTACTTTGGATATCATCTGAATTCATTAAGAAATGTGTTTGTGATTTCCCAGTTATTGTAAATACACTGTGAATGTAAATTTTTCTCCATCACTCAGATTTCTTACCTTTAATGCCTCATAGTTTGACGTCCGAGTCAAGAAATTTTCCCAAGATTTATTTACCATTTCTCTCTGCTTATGGATAGCTTGGATCTGTAATATAAATGAGATTCATGAGATGTTAACACAATCCTATTCTCGTGAGCTTTCCTGAACTCTTTGCCTGTGCAGTTTGGACAGTATGTGCACCTGTGCCCCCTCAGTTACCCTGCCCATACGCCTCACCTACCATCGGATGGTAACGCTGTACTAATGTACTTGGCCTTTAGAGCCTTCACGTATGCATTGCCTTTAAAAAACCACAGGGTTACCTCCTCTGTGGCAAACCATTTTTCCCCTCATCCAACACAGATTTTGCAAGAGCCTCAACTCTTTCAGGAGTACGTTCCATGTGTTCTCACTCCAAATGCTGAATAACAGAGATGGAATCAGTACTGGTGACAAAAGCACAGGTGTCATCCATGGCAATCTTAGAGAGAGTTGAGAGCTTGTGGGTGAGGATTAAGGGGCAGAACAGTATGAGGGACATTGTTGTGGGTTACAGGCCACCTGATCAGGATGAAGAAGTTGATGAAGCCTTTTACAGTCGGCTCAAAGTAGCCTCGCAATCACAGGTCTTGGTTCTCGTGGAGACTTCAGTCACCCTGAGATCTGCTGGGAAGGCTACACAGCCAGGCATGTGGAATCCAGGAGGTTCCTCCAGTGTATTGATGGTAACTTCTTGAGTCAGGTGGCGGAGAAGCCAACAAGGAGAGATGTACTAATGGACCTAGTTCTGACAAACAAAGAGGCACTGGTGGGGAACATTAAGGTTGTGGGCTGTGATCATGAAAAGATAGACTTCAGGATTGTGGGTAGTATGCACAACACATACTGGTAGGACTGATAGCTTGGATTTCAGGAGGACTAACTTTGACCTCTTCAAGAATCTGCTTGGGGAAATCCCATGGGTTATGACTCTGGAAGGTAGGGGGGCTCAAGAGAGCTGGATGATATTTGAACATTGCTTTCTCCAAGCTCAGGATTGGTGCATCCATAAGAGCAAAAAATCAGGCAAGGGAAGCAGGAGACCTGAGTGGTTGCGAAGGGAGTTTCTGAAAAAGCTCAAGTGGAAGAAGGAAGTTTACAGTGTGTGGAAGAAGACTGGCAGATGACAAGAATGCCGTTAGAGTATGCAGGGATGAAACGAGGAAAGCCAAGGCCTCCTTGGAATTAAAATTGGCAAGGGATGTCAAAGTCAACATGAAGGGTTTTTTCAACTATATTGGAGGCAAAAGGAAAATACCTGCTCGCTCTTGGCATGCTGCGAAGCACAAAGCACTAGTTTGTGAAATAATGAAACTCTGTGAATATTCAGTTTATAACAGAGGCTTATGTTTCATTTTAAGAAGCGGATGTAGTTGTAATAGGTTCCTTAAATTGTTAACTGCTACAGATGAACACAGGTGCAACTCTTAGAGTAAGGTAATGACCATTCCTCATTACACCTTTGCTGACGCATCACTGATGATACTGCTTCATTTTTTCACGTTGCTTTCTGAATACTGGCAAACTTATATAAATTGAGAGAACTGAGGTTAACCTCATTTGATTTAAAGCTAAAATTTTACTGCTGAGACAGATTAAAATATCTTCAAGCAATATTCACATACGGAATTCTCAACATTATATAAAAAAATCTTTATATAAGTTGACAAAAAAAACTTTACATTGGTTTGATTTTTAAATTTACATTTAAATACTCCTTGTCTTACTTTTGCATATGCTGCTTCTTCCTCTTGGATTTCCTGGTGATGTTTACGTTCAAGCACTTCAGTTTGCAGAGCAGCAACCATTCTTCCCGTACCTTCTGGTGCCTCTGAAATAACTTTCAGAGCTTCTTCATCTGACTCAACAGGCCTGAATTCTTCCTTTAGTTCTGCACACAGTTCACTCCAAACTTCTCCAACCTGTGTGTAAAACATACACCACGCTAGTTGATATTTATGCCTTTTTTTCAGTTCCAATTATTCAAAATATAATAAAGCAACAATCTCTCTCCTTACTGTTGTTTCACTTTCCAGAATTTTAATGCAAGGTTAGACTTCAGTAACGCTATGCCAAATTCATTCATAATAGTCCTCCCTAAGCCTTCCCAAGACCAAGCTTGGCTCCACAGAACAGTAACAGGAATGCTGATGACTACGGAAACTCAGAAGAAATACAAATAGCTACTAGAAACCAAATTATAAGCGAAGTGTTGTGTCTCCACTGGCTTCTTCTTTAAAATCTCAAATTGTTCACGTTATCAAGGCAAACTGCAACATAAGAGATAAATGGAAACTGGGATTATCAACTAAAGATCCAGTCTTGCTAGTTTCTGAACAATTTAAGCTCTCACAGACTTTGTTCCTAAGCAGAAAATTAACATAAACTGAAGCATCTTTTGAGTAGGTTGGCTCCCACAAAGCTTATTACCCTGTTCTTGTTTCCTATAGGCCCATCACTCTTAACTTTTGACAGTATGGATGGATACTGCATGATGGGGCAAAGATGGGAAAGCCCAGAAAATCCTTTATCAGAATGTGTGTTTAATGTCATTTTTAATAGCCAACAGCCATTTTAATAGCCAAGCGTGCCCTTCCCCTCCCTCCCCGCACACAGAGGTAGCCCTACTCTCCAGCCCTTCTCTTATTTCTTACTCCTATCCTGGCCCTGGCACATTCCTGTTTCTTGAGCTGGCAAACAGTAAAAGCTATTTTTTTCTGAGTTATTTTTAACTAGCATTGGTTTCTAGTCTTATTTTCTATGCAGGCACAAACATCTGTAGCAGCACAAAGGAAGAATCTGGGGAGTGCTGGAATCATGCAGGTGGGACTGCTCAAATACTGGCTTACACTCTGTGAAACTATCAGTGAGTTGTGACATAGGTGACAGCTTTTGAAGGTTTATTTGTTCATTGTATCCTGAGATATAGTTGCTATTTTTACAAACACAGATACAGCAGTAATATTTTCTTCCACAATACTCACTTTGAAGTCAATATAATGCCGTATGATGGCAAGCGTGACAAAATCCTTAGCAGACAAGCCTGGTAAATTTTCAAAACCTAAACAAATATTAATCATCTCAGTATTAACAGCATGTTGAATTTACCTTAAAATATAATGTTCTAAAAAAGAGTCCATCTTACTTGTCATATAATCACATGCAAAATCTTTATCACACATACACCAGTCAGGCACTAGTCTAATCCTGAGCAGGTTTTTGGTGATAATACTCCTTTCTCTGTAATAAATTCACTCTATTCTAACTCTTCACTTATCAGTGTCTCCAGTGAACTTCCAATCACTTGGAGAACCAGGATAGTACTGCATTTGCTATGCTTTTGGGGTAAGGGTTTGATTTTCTGCTAAAGCAAACAGATAGCTGAGTCCACAGGTCACAGTACTAAAGAAGCAATTTGGCACAAATAGAGTTTGCTGCAGCTGTGAAGTAGCCAACAGGAGAATTGTATCACAGAGTCTCTAGTACTTTGTTTCAAAACTGTGTGATGAAGGTCTCCTCCATCTCAAAGATTTGAGCCTTGAGCATAATGACTCCATCATTTAAAACATATGTTTAGAATATGTTTAGTAAAAGAATAAGCTAGAGAATAACGGTAATTAGTAACCGACTTAAGAATAAGCCTAAGAAAACAATATCATGCCATTGTGAATACAGCAATTGTTGTATTCATGTTGGAATGTTTATTTACAGAATGAGTAGAAGAATCTAGTTCTATTTGGCTGTGAGGCTTCTGCTGGAGTACTGTGGTCAGTTTTGGGACACTGCAGATCAAGAAGAATGTGAACCAATTGGAAAGGTTCAAGAAAAAAAGAATGAGAATAATTAGAGGTTATGCTGCGAGATCTGTGAGTAACATCAACAGAAAGTAGTATTTCTTAATCTAGGGAAATAAAATTATATGTGAAAGTGTTAAACTATGGGAAAGAGAGAGTGTGTGCTGGAAAACAAATAATTACAGAAGCTTTTCAGCAAACTTTAGGTTTAATACTAGGAAAACTCATCCTAGTGGTAGAGGCAGCAAGCTACTGGGAAGTCTTCAAATCCACAGCAGCAGGGACTTTTAAGAACAGGATAAGGAATTATCTATTAATAACCGAGTGCTGACAATGCATCTTGAAGTTTCCTTTGATGTTTCTTTTTTATAGTGACTTTACTGTTTGCCAGCGAACAAGTTCAGTTTAATGACAAATATGACACTGACAAGGCAATTCACGTGTCTTACCTAGCTTGCACAATAATAAATAAAGTTTTGCCCGCATGTTTTCTGAAATTTCCATGATGGTGAAGCTGGGATAGTTGGCAGGAACAGGGATGACCTCTTGCTGTTTCTGGAAGTTGCTAGCAATAGGTCTCTTCATGTCTAATAATTTCAAAATACAAAGCAAGAGTGAAGAATGAAGAGGTAGTATGTTCCTAAAGCTATTAAACTTAGAGGAAATTCTCTCTGTGTAAGGAAACATGAGGATCTTTAGCATGCAGCTCTAGACATACTCTCTTCGGTGATGCCTCCTCCAGAAGAAGGCATGTCCATCTTTGTGAACACTATGTAAATAATTTTGCTAGTGTGGCCTTGAGTTTGAATATAATTTGGGCCAGGAAATATTAATTGGCATGACTAAAGATTTGCAAGACCATAGCACTATTCTTATTTCTTTTTACAACACATAACAAAACACAAAGCTGTTTGTGGAAGAAATGAAGTAGTTTAACTGTCCGGCATGCTGAGAGCTGTTCAGGCTGTCCTAGCCCCGGCTCTGTCCATCACCTGGCTCATCAGCTAAAGCAGAAAATGCCGTCTAGGGGCCAGGCTCCAACGAAACAGACAGCAGGTGTTTTGGATTCGGTAAGAGTTACAGCATAAATCTATAAACATTGTCATACACTTTCATCAGGATTCAGACTGCAAAAGCAAATACTGTCTTTGTTCTACCTTAGTCAGTGGAGCTGTTCACAGTTTCACAGGCATCATAAAACTTACCAACAATCCTTCCATATGGATCGCGTTTGACTCCGAGCTCCCGTTCCTCCTGCCTCCATAACTGGATGAGAAGATTAGCTGCTGTCTGATCGTCCTCCCCTCGCCACGTATTGATGTGCAAAGCCGTTTTAGGGTTGTCACAAAATTCAACCAAGATTCCAAGAATTACATTGCACAGGTTCTTCTGCTTTAACTTGGATGAAGTGAAAAGGAAAAAATGTTTTAAACTGTTCAAAAGACAGTGATGTTTACCTTCAAATAAACAGAGAAATTGCGTATTATGTAATCGAGTAACTGCAAGCTTTTCATCACAACTGTTTGCACAAAACTGGTGTATAAACTTGTAAATCTTTCAAGTTTCTGGAATCCTGTCAAATGGAATTCTATAAATGAAGGAATATGAGGATCATATGAGTGCAGGATGATGTAAGATGCACATCCCTGTGTGCAGAATTATGCAACAGGTTTTGTATTCGTGCCTCCAGGCTCACATGTTTGAGAAGGTACTAGTACCACGATTTATGTTTGTAAGGCAGTGGCTGAGCGGTACCGCACGGCACCTGTGCTGTTTTGTGGTCAGATCTTTTAACAGCAGCTGAAGGTCGGGGGGGTCTGCAGCCTGGCACCTCGAGGGCATCGGGGACCGGCCCCGCGCGGAGGGAATGAAACAAGGAAGGAGCGTGCTTACCTGTGAGAGGTGAAAGGCTTCTGCCAGCTCCAGGTGCAAGACCCACAGAAGCAGCTACACACACATCTACAAGCTAACTTTAAACACCAGAACTTTTAAAGCCTGACGTACATACTAACTCTGCTCTTACTAGCTTCGATACGAAGAGCTGAGGTGCTTTTCTAAACAGAGACGTCATCCAAAATAACAACACAGCTTGAGTTTCTTTTAAAAAACAGTATATTTTTGGTAAATTTTAAACTCTGTCAAATACCAATTTTGAAAAAAAGATGCATGGAAAATTTGCCCAATCATATCTGAGTGGATATCCTGGTGTTTGATTACCTTCCTATCTCAGGGAATTACATAGACCAGTCTTTTTCTAAGTATTATAGTAGTCTGAGGAAATACTATAAAAAAATACACAGTTTTCCATGTTGTCTTATTACTCTCTCATTCTTTCTCATTATTATTGTAACAACAATAATAAGAATACCTACTGCCAACAGATCCAGAAGGAGAAAAATGCCCTGTTTTTCAAGAAAACAATCCTCTGCAATGTAGCATCCAATGACACAGGACCTTAAACAGAAATAATTTGCCTGTGTAGAAACATTTTTATGCTTTAGAACATTCCACAAACATCTCATTTATTTTACTGAATTCCATAAATATATTTGGTATGCTTCATGCCTCCAGGGAGTAGAGAAATCATGTTCACATCTCCTTCCATTTCACTGTATAATTAAATATACCCTACTTGACCGCTCTGGTAGCAGCCCAAGAAACTTGGTAGGTTCACAATGAATTGGATTAGAATAGGGATTTGAACTAAATCAGGACAAGAGGCTAAAATTTAGCTAGATCATGCCCCTGATCTGGTTTATTGCAAGGCTGTGTGAATATTTTTGCCAATGGAATCAAGGAGGTGAGACAAATAAGACTCTTTCTTTTGGCAACAGTGTTTGCTTCTCCCAGCTTAAAATGAACATAAAAGCACCATTTGTAGTGCTATTGATCCCTTCTCTCATTTCCTCACTTCGGATCATTAGCACGGAAACCGAAGGGATCTCCTCCATCACTGAACCCAGTCTTTTCTCCCAGACAAATGTATCATTTGCATTTCTATATATTTATAAACCTCTGCCTTAAAACAAACTAACTTTTGTTTATCCTATGTAACATATATAAAGAGAGATACACATATATACTACAGAACACCTATGTATTGGTGTTCTCTAATAGCAATCCTTTAAAAATGTCTAGCCCGATATATACCCAGCTTACAAATACTTCTATGCTTACACAGTTTTTAGATAATACTGGTCTTGCCTTCAGTTTACTCCTCTGAAGTTGTTCATAGACTCTAACCATACACCTCTCTTGAAAGTTTTAGGTAACTCACATTGAAGCCTCAGGAGGTGACTGTGTGGGGAGTTGGAGTGCTCTGTAGGGAGTTAGGGTGTCATACTGAGCCTTGTTTAGAAGAGAATACACGCAAAATATTCTGTTCATTCTGTATCATTTTAAATTAGTTAAATTGTATGAAGGATAAAGGGTTTACATATGCAGAGAAATAGTACAGTATTGCAGACCTAAAATACAAGATCTACCACTTTTAAGAGTCACTGCCACTAAAGTACTTCTTTACTAACCACAAGCAGTCAAGTGCAGTGAAGAGGAGACAATTATGGCCTAATCCACTATATAACTTCTTTGGATCCATCTGAATGAATGGGATAAGTATATCCACTCCTTCATAGCTGAACAGTTCCTGTCGAAACATTAATTAAGGCAGTAGGTTTCTTAAATAATATTTACTAAACAGCTATATAAAAGAAAATACAAAGGAAATTGGGAAATGTAAATATTTATATTGTAATAAATTTGACCCACTTGTTAGAGCAGGATTATAAGGATCATAAGGATATTCCTCATGATATACATATGAAAAAGAGATATTAAGTTTTTCCAATCTGCTAATTCCATTATTCCATTAACAGACTTTCATATATTCATTCAAAAATTATATAAATTAGCAATTAAATAGGTTAGACACTTGCTAGTGGATTTCTGAGTAATTTTGCATTTTAACTGTCACTGTCACAGAAACCACTTATCAGCCTTGATTTGTTAGCGATGAACTAAAATGGACATCTGCTTTTGAATAATAAAAAGCAGTATAATTTAAATGAAAATACCGTGTTTTGTTGTTTTCTGCAGATTACAAGATAGAAAGATACATACCTTTCTGTGGAGATCATTTTCACAAAGAGCAGACAAAAGAAATAAAATATCAGCTTCAATTTCCAGTAGAATGGCCTCTTCTTTCTCTTCAGATTTGTTTGCTGCATACTTCAGGATGTCTATAAATGAGTACATTTTATACATGTGAATGTCCTATACACAAGTCAGAATTCTAATACAGTTGCTGTTAAAAAAAGAAAAATACACCAAGAGACTTTTAAAGGAATCTACTTATGCTATTTGTTTTTATCTCTTGTGTTTTCTAACACAGCACTCCGATGCTGTAGTTCCAAGGACTTTACTCTTGGTGACAGTCAATGACAGCAGCTCGCACTGACTTTTCCCTTGTTCCAGCCCCGTTTGTATCTCTGTCCTGTCCCTAATATTGTGCCACTGCAATTAATTCAATGCACTGACCTGAATTTTGCAACTCTTAGAAAAAGGCAAAGAACTTACTGATTTGCTCTACTGTAGAGCCTCAAAAACATTTGTACTGACAGTGGAAATGTGGGAGAGACATAAAACATCACCACTGCTGAGAAAATCATCCCTGGAACCACTACGTGAAAAAGCACATTCAGACACAGAAGTAACTCTCCCAAAGTAAGAAAAGTTACTCAAATCTGATATTTATGGTATAGCGTTAGTTTTGCTAAAAACTAACTAAACTCAAAACCTGTAAGTTTCCACAGAGTTTTAACTGGAGTTCAATTTTAAACTGAGGATGTAAGATCTTTTATTTCTAGGCTTTCTAGGTTTCTAGATTCCAAAGGATCTTACCTATTTATTCCTTCCAGTAGGATTCTTTCAGAGCACAGGAACCTTTTAATTGTTCATAGAATCATTTGGGTTGGAAAAGACCTTTAAGATCACCGAGTCCAACCATAAACCTAACACTGCCAAGTCCCACTAAACTATGTCTGAAAAGAACTTAAGACAGCGTGTAGCAAAACTTCAAATGTAAGAGTAGGTATGTGTCACTGAACGAAAAAATGCTCTAAATTGCAGGACTAATGCTAAAGCAGTTTTATTCTGCTTTTATTATTGATAAAGTTATTCATATAAAAGTAAAGTCTTATTAGTTTTCTTCTATTCTAAAGAAAGAGGAGTTGTGGAATGTGGCATCATAATAGACTTGGGTAGAATAAGACCCATGGCTGGAGTTCCCAGGGGCTACCACAATGAAAAAGTGATGTAACAAATGCAGAATAACAGAAGAAAGAGAGGAGGGGCAGTTTCACTCTGGAATTATACACCTGGGCTTTTACAGCTGTCTATTTTGCTGAATTCCTTCAATTCTGCGTGTTAAAGTGTAACAAACTTAAAAATCAAATCAATTATGTCTTGGATTAATTGCTAGGGTTTTTTTTTTGTTTGTTTTCAGCAGTCAAAGGAGTAACACGCTAAAACCACAGCACACAAAAAAGCAGGAACATTCTTAGTGTCAACAGAAATGTAGTAATTTAACTATGGCAATACAAATTGTGCTTTACCTAGTAGCTGGCTAATTGCTCCCTGGTCACACAAATTAAGGTTCACAGCCTCATCATAAAGGGACACAACGGATCTCAGCACTCTCAGGCTGTAGCGCATTTGTGCGAGTTTGTTGCCACGACCGCCTGTTCCATGGAAACTGTTGCCTTGACCAAAGAAAGGAGCTGTGGAGCAAGCACAATAATAATTTCTTTTGGCAGACAGAATAATCTTTTGGCAGTTCAGAATAATCATGTGCTCAGGAAAAGAAAAAAAAAAGGCTTATCGGTGTAAGCAACCTAAAACCAAACAAACGAAATCCCTTAATGTTGGAAAGTCTTCTTGTTCAAAACCATCTAGTAATAAGCCTTTCTGCGTAGGGCTACACTTTTTACATTCATAAGAAAGGTGTAATTTTGGTGATCAATTAAAATTATTACAATTTTTTAAACCTTATTGCATTGATGAGCAGTCTCCAATACTCAAAATACCCTCTCTAGCATGATGTGCAGTACCAACCTTTCAATATCCATTAGACACAAATGAAAAATTCTTTCTAGGAAAACTTTTCAATTTTATGACAAGAACTATCCATCCCCAGAAAACCAGTCCATGAAAGTGGGTGCAGTTAGTTATCTTTTTGTGTAGCCCATACTCTTGGCTGATGGCCACACGCCAGCTTTACTCTGGAAGCTGTCCCACTGTGCACAGCCCTAGGTTTGAGCTGTTGCGTCCTGCCTGATGGCAGGAACTGCTG
Organism: Gallinago undulata; assembly: GCA_026546715.1. NCBI lineage: Eukaryota > Metazoa > Chordata > Aves > Charadriiformes > Scolopacidae > Gallinago > Gallinago undulata. The sequence continues at coordinate 22,394,112 of JAOTQQ010000012.1, read as the reverse complement.
GTTGGACTTGTTGCCACAAGAGGTGTATCTGGCCAGCTTAATGCACAGCCAGTAGAGACGTGGGGCTGCTGGCACAACTGAGTGAGTATCAATATCGTGGAATACAGGGAACGGAGCACCAGCTAATCCTTCAGTAGAAAATAAGTATTATGGTCGTGTTTTTTTGGAAAGATTAGATTCCTACGGAACCTATTGAAAAAGAACCATTTTGACTTCATGGTTTTTACATTTTTCCTTCTGGCCAAAGAAAGTTGAGTTGTGTTTTGAGGTTACTGTGTGTGAAAGACATGAGCATCTACTGACCTTGGCATATACACCATTCTAGGAACACAAGGAGAAGAGTATTTGCCTGGCAGGACAAATATTTATCTACTAACACGGGAGCCACTAAAGCTAAAACAGCAATTGCATGAAGCTGTAATTCTTCATATTGGGCATCTGACCAGTCAGGAAATCCAGGCTTTTGATTTGGTCTTACATAATAAAGCAAAGCTGGCATCACACCATTTTCACTGAGAAGCTGCAGAGTCAAGACAAAGACAGAGACATCTTAGAGGTTTCACATGCAAATAAGAAAAATCTAAAGCAGTGAGTCAACTTTACCTGTCCTACACTAAGAAAATTATTTTCTACTGAAAAAAGTGTGTCATGAATGATTCAAGTGCAGACAAACTCTTGTTTATATTCTGTAGCATTCCCACAGACTGTGGGTTGTTAAACTTTATTATGTTATTCATATGAATTTCAACAATGCTTTGCAGTCACTCATCAGCTAATTTTTGTAGCATGGTCTAGGTTTGTAACTTTTCTAAAAGAAAAATTATATGTTCTTTTCAAACAGCAGGACTTGGTCTGAAGCTACGTATGAACTCTTGATTTGGAGAACAGCTAATTTCAGTCTACTCGACTATGCCAGAGGGACAGCTAAATAATATTCCTGTGAGTCTTCTCCCCTTTCCCCGTGCCCCCCACCCCTGGCTGTATGTTGTGTCCTGTTACACCTTACCGGAACAGCATGGGGGTCTTTAGAGAAGACTCCTATTACATTAAATAGTAACTTCTTCAGCTCGAAGTCCTCATAACAGTAGGTAAGCTTAAGACTTTTTACCAGGGAATTGGGAATTTTAACTATGAAGGAAAATGTAGATAAGTTACAAAAAATCATAATTAAAAGTAAAACTAGTGTAATTATGCACTATGAAATCTCTTACCTTCGTTAGAAGTTGCAAGTACTATTAACAGCTCTGTAAATCCGCTTTCCTAATAGGCATTCAAAAAACATACATTAATTAAATTAAATTGCAGTGAGATTAAGACCTATGATTTCATTTTAGTTTTGCTTTTTTCTTCACAACACAGAGTTTAATGTATCCTATGTCAGAATAAACAGAACTTTATCAGAGAAGAGATCAAATATTTGGACATTTTATGATACTAACTACAGTCCTAAGGGTACAATCGGTTAAACCCATGTCTCATTCAACACAAGTCTGAACGTATATGGGGAAGTCCCAAACACATTTGTTCACTACTATAATCTACCACACAAGAAAACTGCTTTCTCAGTACTGCTGCAGTTGTGTTTTTAAAAATGCATTTGTGCACATGTAAGTTTATACATCAGGGTCAGCAGTACACACAATTTTGTGCCCTCGGTTGTGTGTACTAATGCACTTCTATTTAACTTACTTGCACATTCATGTGCATTTCCAAGTCAGCACATGGAAACTGCATGTATGAACATCATGCAGTTACAGATATTGTATTTTTAAAATTCTGAAAATAAAATCTTGTCATTCACAGCTTCTAGAGAACTCCAACAAGGACAATTATGTCTAATACAGACAGGAGCAAGGCCAGGGGGTGTCTACGCAGCACACCAGAAGCAGGAGAGCTTTGTTCCTGAAGTGATTAGAAGCCATGGTTACCAGGACACTGCTCTTCTTGAGCAACAGAATACATTAGCTTGGCCTCAGTACTCCAGCCCAGCCACCAGAGCTTCCCAGTAGCTCCCAACAGGAGTGGTGCTCACAGACCCTATATCCCCACGGGATCCAGCAGTTCCATTAGTCTTGTAGCAGCTTTTTTGATGCCTAGTTCTGGAAGTCAGCATTACCCCCAAATGACTTTAACAATCAGAAGAATACTGCAGTACACAACTATATGGCCTATTAGCATTTCTCTCTATGGGATCTATGTTGTCTATATAAAGCCACTGCAAACTGGTTAAATAAAAAAAATAATTAAAACTTATTAATGATTTCTCCTTGCTGATCAATGCAGTACTAAATTCTGATGGAAACTAGTAAGCACTTACCAAACAGACAGTTTTGTTCTAACACAGAGATAATCATAATTGATATCATTATAAGCTTTACTTCACATAAATTTTCCAGTTTACTTTTGATGAGAAAATTATTCTCTTTTGCAAAGGCTCATATTCCTGTACTGATTTCTGAACTAAGTTAAATATAAGACTGAGTTTTCTGAAGTTGCTTGGATAGTATATTAGCAAAAAAAAGGAGAATATTCTGATAAAAATGTCTTTGGTATTATCTATAAGGAAGGATTCAATGGTAATGTTTTTGTTTACTTAATATTTGTATCTTGTACTTTATATCCACAAGGAAAGTAAAATCTCTAGGGAGGCTAAGAATACAGAATCTAAATGAAAACATCTTCATTTTTTCCTTGCAATTGAAACATTTTTTCTTCCTTGCACTATAAGGAATTAAAATGGTATGTCCTGGTTATTTATCTTGTAGGAAAACCTGCCCTGTTTCTACAGCCGGATAAAAAATTTGAATGTTTTGGATATCATACATGTTGCTGCAATAGTATAACAGACATTTTGTAATGGTTAGTGATAAAATGGAAATGAAAAATCTGTAATCTTCATTACACGCTATAAAAAACTATTTAGTAATAAAGCCTCTTGGGACACTTCTACTGAAGTTGAGAAATTAATTTCCTGAAAGTAATCAATTCCTGAACAGCCAGTACACCTACAGGAATTTGATTGCTTAATTATTCAGTATGTATCTCACAACTTCATTTAAAGCTCTAAATCTCAACTGTAAAACAAGAGAGCAAAATAATATTAAGATCTATTAACTTCTCTGTAGTTTCCTCATAAAAATTCTGTGATATTACAGAAGAACGAGTCATCTACTTTTTAGGAACGTCATGATAGTGCATTCGGGACTACATTTATGTGACCTAGTCTGAGAAAGAATTGATGTGCCTCTATGAACTGGATCTAAATAATTATTCTCTCTGTATCTTACTTAGAGCTTCTGAGTTGATTTTTGGAGGACCCTTCTTGTTCCTGGTTATGAGGCACAGACACTTCAGTTGAATTTGGACCATCTGAATACAGCCCTGTACTACTAGACCTTCAAACAACAAATGAGATTTAGTGCAAAACTCATTGTAACAGAATGGCACATCTGAGAATCCGTACAAGAATACGGGAGTTACACATTAACTTTTGCACATGAAAAGTGTTCATGTAATTTTCCAAGTATTAAATAAGGTTTATGCTGGTATTCCAGGCTAATCATCTATAGATCTGAAGTCTCTTTGAGATAAGGGGAATTGCAGAAAGAAAAACGGTTTCTTGCTCAGGAAATCTAAGAAGGAGGAAAGCACTGGAGACAGAATAGAACAAATACTAGAACCTTAATGGGCAAAAATACTGAGTATATAATAGCAACGGAGAACTTATTAGTCTCTGGAATATAACTATATAAACTTACAATCATAGGTGCTGTAGGGTTTTCGGCTATTAATGTGGCAATCACCAAGAGGTCATTCCGTAGCTGACGATCGTAATGCCGGAAACCATGCATGAGAAGGTCTACAAACACTTCTTTCAAAGCACTTAAAAGAAAGTGAAATGCATTTTATCTTTCTTTTCATATTCTAATTTTAGACAGCTCTAGGTATATGAATCTTCATTTTGTATCACGCTTTTCAAAGCCTTAGTGCAAAAGAAATAACTTAAAACTTTATTACAAAATGGATTCTTACATGCACCACTAGACATCCATATTAAGCATATATACAAGGTGCATGTATTAAAAATCGCACCTTCCACTGTATATGTTATAAGTAATTAATAAAAAGACATAATATTTACTCAAGCATGGAACTGGATGTTGTTGAATGATTATTGAGAAAAAATGGTCTAGCAGTAAACAGGTAAAACAGTGTAAATCACTAAGAGAGAACTTGTTATTTACTTCAGCAGAAGATCTCAAACTAAGCCTTATACATCACTGCACAGAGTTTCATAATAATTTTATAACATAAGCATTTCAAGAGTGCAGTAATGCTGATCTACCAAGCCCAACATGAGCTTGAAAATCGTGCAATTAACTTTGTCATGGTAGAAAGGGACAGGGCTACACTGTCTGCGCTGTGCAGCAGAGCACCCTCATCTCCCTCCTGCCCTCTAACAGAAACAACTGGTGGTGGGTCGCTCCCTTCATGAAATAAAGAGAGGACTGACAGGGAAAGACTCGAATGTGCTTTTAGCTGGGCCCTGGCTATGAGTTTGTAAGCTGCCTGGCAGGCACCCCTTCTATCATATACCATTCCCTGGCACCTCACGGGCCACAGCACTACCTAACTAACTTGCTGCAACAGAACCAGATGCCTGAGGGGTGTACATCATGGGCTGGCTGGCCACAAGGTCTGATCCAGTAGTGCTCCCGTTTTGGAGAATGAGATGTGTTAATACTGAAAACTTAATGAGGACTTAATGAGAGCTGCATTCCACTTTTGTATTTTCTCTCAATTAATTTCAAACAACATGCTACACAACAGTAATGCTTTAGATGTGTCCAAAATGTCAATATTAATTCAGAAAATGCTTCCCTGTACTTACTGTACACATTCCAAGCTACTGAGCTGATTAACAACTTCTTCTTTTGAGGTGTTTTCTAACAGGTTCCATAGGATTTCTGAGGAGCGGAACACCAGCTGTCCTGAGGGATCAACACCGTTCAGATACAGACAGAGTCTGCTGGCTGCTTGGGCCTTCATCATGAGCCTGCAATTTACTCCTGAAATTAGGAAAATCTCAGTAATTAATTCCCCGTAGGTCAGTAATTGTTTTAGGCATGTTCAGAGAACAAATGATCCAAGATCAGATGTAATGAGATTGTTGAAAGAACAGTTCATACTAACCAGAGCTGGAGAGATGCTGGAGAGCTTTAAGTACCCACAACTTCTCAGTAAGTTGATTTTCAACTAATGCTAGTGACAAAACAAGAGTTTCTGCTAATCCTCCTAATTCCGCCATCTCCTTTTTATAGTTCGCACTTGTTGGCTGGTAACCTGCACATACAATAGCTTTAGTTATAATGCAGTAGATATTCAGAATTTTGGTAATTTCATAAAATATTCATCCTTTCCCAAGAAAGCATTGAGAACTGAGTATCATATTTCTTTAGTCCTAGGACCCATTGAATAAAGAAAAATCCAATAAACAAGATTTTTTCTTACATCTGAGTATTAATAGCGCCTAAAGCATATCCAACAGAATTATCCTCAAGAAGACTAAAATACTATATAAACTAATTAATTGCTTCCTAGAATTTACAGAATGAAAGAACAGACTAGAATAGAGAAGTGAAAAACCTTCTTCAGGTCATGCAGTAAGTTGCTGGTGAAGGACCTAGTTCTCTTCTGTAGCCTATTCCCTAGGGTATTAATGCCTTTTATTACTTAAGATATGTGAATCCAACCTTTGGTTTATAAGCTTGACTTTCTCGTGTGCCCCTGTTTTTACTTTTGTCCATGCTTATGCAAGTATGTATTTTTTATTATTGTATTATGGGGCAAGAGGAAGCATTGAGAAAAGAAATTTATATTTGATATTATATAAAATATAATATAAACTTTTATATTTATATATACAAACTTATGAAAGTAAAGTTTATCTTAAATAGCTTAAAAATATATATAAATATAAAATATATATATCAAATGACATGGAATGCAGGACTGATAAATGCAGATAATGGACATGGCCAAATGAGCCAAAGCATAAACTTTGACAGGCTCTAAGTGGTATTACTTCATAGGCAAGAGAACTCTGGAGGATCAAAGTTTGGCTTAGAGATGAAGAATTTGACTTTAAAAATCAGATTAAAAAACATTCTTTATTTTTTAGACACCATATCTTATTTTCTAAATCTGGAGGAGAATAATACAATCTCTCAATATTTAACATTCACTTATCTTGATGGAACTGTTTACAGATACACAACTAAATGCACACATAGCTGCTTGCAGAATTTGAGGCTTGTTTGTAAAGTAAGAAAGATTTTGAGTACGCAGTTCTATGAAAACATCTTACTTACATGTTTGCCAACACTATACATTTAATACATGAGATACTTTAACTATAAATTAATCCATAGCTAATTATAAGAGCCATTTCAAAGCAGTCGGGATAACAAACACTCAATTTCTTGTGACACTTGAAAATACTGTGCCTTACCTGAAAGTATTTTTCTCGGTGGCTCCACATTATAAAAGCTAACAATACACTTACAGATTTGTATTCTAATGCGAGAGCTTGGTACCCTCATCAAATAACCTGTCAGAAACAGAAAAAAAAAAAGTTATTCACAAAGTTTATAATTTTTCTAGAAAGTAATCTTAACACTTCTGTTTAAGTGCTTAGTGTTTCCTTTAGTTATACCCCCTACAAAGCTGTCATTTCATGCAAAGTTTAATTATACAATACTCAAGGGACAGGGACTCCTCCACTGAAGAGGCCAGAGGGATCTTGGAGGAGTAGCATAAGGTTAATCAAAATGTTACCTCCTCTGTTTATGGCTACAGAGACTTATAAGAGACTGGCTGTTATTCCAGAAGTTGTGGAATTCAGAAGAAAGCTGCTACACTAGGATGTTTCCACCATTACTGCCTTCCTGGAGGGGTTCAAGGCCAGGCTGGATGGGGCTTTGAGCAACCTGGTCTGGTGGGAGGTGTCCCTGCCCAGGGCAGAGGGGTTGGAACTCCATGATCTTAAAGGTCCCTTCCAACCCAAACCATTCTATGAGTCGATGATTCTATGTCAGAAACTTTTCTAGTAGACATGATATGACATAAAGGGACCACAGAAAGAGATCCTCTTCCACTAGATAAAGAGAATTCCATCGAGAGCTACCAGTGCCTAACATGGATAATATAAATAATCTTCTAGATTTTAGAGTTTTTTGGACATGCTACTCTAAAGAGAATCTGGAACTGTCCTAAACCAAGGGGCCATTCTCCTATCTACCTGGACCTGTGAAAATAAAGACTTCTAAAAATATTTTTTCTCACCCATTTCAAGGATAATCTTTTTTTTCGTATGCGACAGGCTGATTGTGCTACCTTTTTGCCACTAAGTGAGCTGGTATATCACTCCTGCTCTATTCAGATTCCTTTTTGACCTACAGTGCTTGCTGCATTTTCTTTGAAAATGACAAATATGACATGCAAGGTCATAAAAAGCTATTTTGGTACTAAAATGTCCAGTGACATCAAGACACGACCTTGACACCGTTTCCTCAACAGCTCTCTTAAAACAGATTTCTGAAAGACAGGAGTTCATGGCTCAGATTCAGCAGGAGGCTGAAGTCAGAAATGGCTACTCCTAGTAAGGCACAGCACTAAACCGGTGTATGTTTTGCCTTTGTAGGTGTTAGGTCTTGGGCTTTTGGGTTTTGAAGGTTTGAGCTGGCAGTCAGGAGTTGTTTGTCACTTGTTTATTCCATTTGGTTTCAAAAAAGCAGGAGGGATAAAGGTTCCCTTCACCCCAGGCTTTAGCATTGATAGTAACTCCCCAGTTTCTCAGAGCCAAATGAAATGAAACAGGCTACAGGCAGGGTTAGCTCTTCAGCTCTCCTGATAGAGTTATCCAGCTCAGGTGGCTTCTAACATTGGCAAATAGGTGGTTCTGTTAGCTAACCCGCAGGCTAGCTGCACAGAAAAGTGAGAATGGTTTCTAATACTGAAAAGCACAGAGGACTAAATGAATAATTGAAAAAAATGACTTACTAAGGAGGTTACAAGCAATTAAAATCATGCTACTAATACAGTTAACTTTATTATGGCATAATAATAATTTTATTGTGGCATATTGGTTTACACTCACCAAGTTGTGCAATGGATTTTGAAACAGCCACAGAATAGCTTACTTCATCAGATGATTTCTTTTTTTGAAATGGTAACCTGCAAAACGAAATTTAAAAATATTACAGCTACATTTAAAACCCTGCAGAAGAACACCTTAATCCAGTCACCAGAAAAGCTCAATAGCTCTTCTCTTCTGTCTTGACATTTTTTGCAAATAAGGACAAATACATTCTTTGCAACACTAATTCTACACTAAAAGTTGCACTTTTATCTTGAAATGGATAAAAATAAAGCAAATAAACTGACTCCGAATAGCCCAACAACAAACTTACTTTTAAAAACAGGATATTAAGAAATATTCAGTAACATTTGAAAAGTACTCGGATACGACATAAACATGTAAGTGCTAAAAATGCTCTAACAGTAAACATTACAATATTATGCTAAGGTCTCTGGAGCTCTCAGTGCAGAAGCAGCTTTCCAGCAGGTTTACCTCTATAAACATAGCCAGAGAAAAAGAAAGCCAAGAGTAAATAATGGAATAAATGGGGAGGAAAAAAAAAGAAGCAGCAGACATTGAAAAAAAGTGGGAACAAGACAGGTAAACAGAAGCAGTTATGAAAGAGTGTAAAATTTTACTGCAGGAGTTCTAATATATGGAAGGAAATTTTAAATAACACCCCCTGCGTCTAGTTACAGGCTTCTCTTTGTCATATGAAGTACTAGTGAATTGTGGGGGAATTTCCATAGTATAGAAATTACAGCAAAACCCAAAGGTGCCATCTCCCAAAATATATTGATTGCAGAGACCACAATTATTGCTGAACTGCTGAAGGAGACAAAAAGGTCTTACTCACAACTACATTTTTCCAACTTTATAAACTCATTCTCAGTTATGTCACGCTTCTGCCAAGCCCCAAAGAATATGAAACTTCAAGATGTATTTGCCCATTCTCCATGGCATGGCAGCAAAGGGAAGCAGAACAACTGATGGTCTCCGGGAACTAAAAGATTTGGCCGAGTTCTGTGAGTTTATTAAACCTAACAGCTGAGAGGAAACCATGTAAAAGCCTATTTGAATATCTGGTTTAATATATGACTAACTTTTTGCCTGACAAAATTTTTCTCTCAAATTATAATTAAATACAGGAGTAACTATAGTTACAAGTTAAGTAACTTACATTACATTAGTGAGGAGGAGAAAACTATTAACAAGTGTGGATAACACCTCAATTCTGTTCTGCAAGAGTACAGTATGACAGTGAGGATGCCCAAAAGTTCATGCAATATGCTTTAAAAGTAATTATAAACCCCGACTCCTCCAATTGCTGTGGTTCTTTCTCTTCTGCAGTATGGCTTATCATTTCACAAAGCTTACCTTCAGGTATTAAAAGTGTCTTTGTGTCACCTCAGGTTTTTAAACTCACTGAGAGAGCATGTTTGAAACAGCAAAGCACACTTCAGCAGGAGTTAGCTGCTGAATCTTTTGAGGCCAGCACTCCCAGAACAGCTTACTCAGGCACCAAGGCTCCTGGGGGAATCTTGCTTCCATGTAAGCTGGGGCCAATTACAATCCAGTTTTGAATAATGAAATAAGTATCTGCACAGACACTGAACTGCTCAAATGGGTCCCTCTTTCATGCCAGCGGAAATTGAACTCAAGGAAAGCAGCTCATGAAGAGGAAGGGTGATGTAAGAGATGCCTTGCAGATACAGATGCCTCGTAGACAGATGCTGTAGGGATATGGCAGTCGCCTTAGAAAATGTATGAACATGTTAATAAGCAGTGTTTTAATCTCTAAAAGGAGGGCTGAAGTACTTACCCGCATAATTTAATAAGTTCGCATAAAGGCTCAGTGAAAGCTTCTTGTTCATTCATTTTTTCTGCACACAGGCTAATAATTTCAGTTATTTGTGCTAAATCCTTAAGGGGCTTTTAATTTAAAGTTAAGGAAATCAGATTGTATTGCTATGAATCAGAAGAAAAAGTTGAAAACTGTATTCATCATACTTCAAAGACACAACCAAGAAAAAGCAAGGCCAATGATTTCAAATTTAGACGTCTAAAATGCAGCATATGAGTCAATACTTAGGCTTTTCACAACAGCCTTACTGATACACCAGTATAACTCTTGCAAATCTGATTTAGCTTTCTTATCAGCTAAATTCACTGGAAGTTCACCACTAAATGTCTAAAAATATAGGATTAAAAATTTTTACACCACAGTGCCAGATTTACCTATCTAAATTCTGAGACAGCCTTGAGGTATTTACATTCTTTTCCACTGTAGTCCCAAATGACTAATGAAAATTTCAAAATCTGGACCCAAACACGTACTGAGATTATCTAATTTAGGGTAAAGGCACAAGATCAAAAGCGAACAGATCACTGAGACTGAGAAGTTACTACCAATCCACTGACTCATGGAAACTGCCTGCAAGTACTTAGTAACAACTCAGTCGTGAAGTAATGTGCTATCTTAAATCAGCGTGGCAATTAGCTGAAACTTTATGAAAATAATCCCATTTTGCCATATGCCACACCCTCCCTAGTACTTGTGATTATTGGAAGCCTTTCAATTTGTGCTATAAATATGTAAAAGGTTTAAGATAAATTAGTCTGACTTCATTTTTCTTTAAAATGTCTCCTCACTGGAAGTCATTGCTATTTTATCTGCTGCTTCTGAATTAGTGACAATTACTATGCTTGTCTATTCAGAGTTGAAAGAACACTAATTACGTTTTGAACACTTTCAACTACTGAACAGGTGAGATTCCTCTAATGAATTTGGTAGCAAATGAGTCTAACGTCCAAGAATTTTGCTAACCTACCAACCTTGGTGGTTCTCTGATGAGAATAGATGTGGACAATCACTGCTCTCCACGTGGAAGCATGGCACATCATAAAATGCTTTACTGAAAAGTCAGAGTATCATCATACATAAAACACCGTGACTTTAGAAATCTACAGTAGCAAAAAGGATACAAATCCGTTTTCAAAATGCTTGACTACCTTCTTGAGAGTTTTCAGCTGCTCTTTTTCCAAATCTTCCTTAAGTAAAAGAATGAAAAGCAGGTTTTAATTGCTGTTTGCCTTAGAACATTAAATGCTTCTGTTTATCCCCTTTTAAATTTAAATGAAAGTGGAAACCAGATTAAAAAAATCACAAGGCACAATGAAATTCTGAAAGTGCTTTGCAGCAGGATTAGCTCCTTGATCAAGCCTCACGTCTAAGTATGGAGCCTGTGCTCTTGTAACAGAAAAGGCTTTTAAAAACTATTCTTTATTCAAATGCGTGGGCTTTTTCTGTTAAATTCCTTGGGGTTCTGTGAAAGACAACTAAGAAAACCAAATCCACGTCACACATGACATAAATGGGTAAAAATGTACATGTAAGTGGCTTAGTGTGGAGCTCTGCAACAACTAGGAAAAGGTCTGCAAATTCAAAGCTGAAAACAGGTGAAGTGAGGCTATGTGCAGGGTGTCAGTGACAGGCAGCACTCGTCCAGTGACACGCAGCGCTCTCCTCAGCACCTCCGCGCTGGGCAAGAGAGCTGCACCTTGAGGCAGGCCAGAAAGTTGGTTCAGGAAGAACTACAAGCCCAGAATCCTAAGGGTATTTTATCATGTATCTTATATTCTCTAGAGAAGCTGTAAACAGTGTCACCCAACACATTTTTCTTCAGACAGTAAATTTATTCTATCAGCTCTGTATCAAAAGGGGGGAAAATGTGGCGACATTACGATCCACTGTGGTATGTTTTAAGTTCTTGCTTTAAGAATAAATTATTAGGTTTTTGGATCAAAAATAACTGATGGTTTAGTGCACTTAGTCTCCCAAACCTTGTAGAGACCAAAAGGTCTTTAAGGTCCCTTCCAACCCAAATGATTCTACGATTCTATGAAAAACAGCCTGTGGAAGCCCATGTGGTGCTGCTCTCCTTGTGCCTAGGTAGGTATATTTGTTCCTCAACACAACTCTGTGTATTTCTCCTTCCTTTAAAATCACCTCCCTGGAGAAATGTTAGCAGTTAACTCTGTCAAGTACAAAATTCCTGACATACTTTCAGTAACTTTATCTATTTCTCAGCTGTAAGGTTCAGCACTCAAAAACTCCCAGATAAGCTAGAAATTTTGCACATCTGGTTGTTTGTTTTTTGTTTTTTTTTTTTTTTAAAAGAGCCTGTGTGACGATGCACTGGGTTATAGATATTTTATTTTTAAATATAAAAACATCATTGATGCCATTCTCTATTACAATGACCATCCTCAGAAGAAATGTTCAAATATCAGTACAAATACTTCAGCTTTGTGCTCTGTAGCCCCAGTAACCAGAGCCACCTGGACGTTCTCGACAACTGGGCCTGTGCGAACCTCCTGAGGTTCAACAAGGCCAAGTGCAAGGTCCTGCACCTGGGTCATGGCAACCCCCAGTACCAATACAGGCTGGTGGATGAAGGGTTTGAGAGCAGCCCTAAGGACCTGTGGGTGTTGGTGATGAGAAGCTCAACATGTCCTGACAATGTGCACTGGCAGCCCAGAGAACGAACCCCATCCTGGGCTGCATCAAGAGAAGTGTGGCCAGCAGGTCCAGGGAGGTGATTCTGCCCCTCTGCTCTGCTCTGGTCAGACCCCACCTGGAGCTCTGGAGTCCTCAGCACAGGAAGGACATGGACCTGTTGGAAGGGGTCCAGCAGAGGGCCATAAAGATGATCAGAGGGATGGAGCACCTCTGCTGTAAGGACAGGCTGGGAGAGCTGGGGTTGCTCAGTCTGGAGAAGAGCAGGCTCTCAGGAGACCTTACTGCAGCCTTTCAGTGCAAAAAGGCGGCTTGTAAGAAAGAAGGGGACAGATTTTTTAGCAGGGACTGTTGCAATAGGAAAAGGGGAAATGGTTTTAAACTGAAAAAGGGGAGATTTAGACTAGATAGAAGGAAGAAAACTTTTATAATGAGGGTGGTGAAACGGGACCAGGCTGCCCAGAGAGGTGGCAGACGCCCTGTCCCTGGAAACCTTCAAGGTCAGGTCGGACAGGGCTCTGAGCAACCTCATCTAAAGACGTCCCTGCTCACTGCCGGGGCGGGCTGGGCGACCTTCAGAGGTCCCTTCAAACCCCAACTATTCTGTGATGCTGCTTGGGGCGGGTACTAAAGTAATTGTATAAAAACTTTTCCTAAGCCCCATTACTACTTACGCGGCTGAAATAGCGAGGTGTCAGGCTCACTTACTGAGTGCGACGCTTCCAGTAGTTTGATGACGTAATTCAAATCCACTGATCTTAACTCTGCATCCTGGAAAAGTCACACTTTTAATTTACTGGGTTGGTTGTTTTTTTTTTTAGTCTGTGCTTTAAAAGTGCTTAAACCTTAAAACATAGGAGTGCCCAGCTGAACCAGCACCCATTTACCCATGGAGGGGTAAGTCCAGGCTGCGTGCCCCCAGCCTGGGGCTTGCTCTCAGCCCGAGGCAGTGGCCAGGGCAGGCCAGGCCAGGCCAAACCAAGCCAAGCCAAGCCAAGCCAAGCCAGGCCAGGCCAAACCAAGCCAAACCACGCCAGGCCAAACCAAGCCAAACCAAGCCCGGCCCGGCCCGGCCCGGGGCAGGGCCTGCAGGCGGCGGCGGGGCGGCCGGTGACTCATGGCGGCGGAGGAGCTCACCTGGACGGCGCCGGGGTCCCCGCCGGCGCCCGAGGCGTTCCTGCGCCGCTCCCCGCCGCAGCGAGAGGGGCCGGAGCCCGGCGACAGCGCGGCCGTGCGGGCCGGAGAGCGGGAGGGCGCCCGTGGGGCGGGGGGCTCGGCCAGGGCGGACATGGTGCGGGCCCGCCGCCACCGCCGCAGCAGCGCGGCCCCGCGCCGTTGCCATGGGAGCGGGGCGGCGCCGCCTCCCGCCGCCGGGGACCAGGCCTCGCCTGCCGCCCCCCGCCCGCCCCGCTCCGCCCGCCCGCACCCCCGGCGGGACGGCGGGTAGCGGAGGGCCCGCCGGGCTGTGCGGGACGCCGGGGTGTCGGCAAGCCGGGCCCCGCGTCCTCCCCCCGCGGCCTGCAGGCCCCGGCGCTACAGCCCTGCGGGGACAGCCAGGCCTTACAGCCGCCGCCCCGCTGCCGGGGCCATTTCATGCCCTGCTGGAAAACGCTGCCGCAGCCAGAGAACCGTTTCTCCCCCCCCGGTGCAGAGCAGGGGCTGGGCTTTTGCCGTCGCTGCGGAGCTGGGGGAGAGGGGCTGGTCGTGCTGGGACTTCTCTTCGTGAAGAGATCCGCCGTCGGGGCCCGCAGGGGCGGCGGGACAGCCCTGCCCGGGGCAGCCTGGCTGCGGGGAACAGGGGGAAAAGGCGTCTGCACAGACCAGTACGCAACTGAGGACGAAGTAATAAAGGCAGAAGCTTGAAGGGATTGGGATGGTTTGTACTTGCCCCGTTCTCACCCCTAAGTTTGCTCTGGCAGCCCTCGGCTGCGGGCACAGCGCCGCGCCTCACGGGGAGGCGGCTCAGCTCGGGTGCGGGGGCTCTCGGTGCTCTCCCGTCCCCTGCGGGGTCTGTACCGGAGGAGGAGAGCCGGGTGCCCAGCACCGGCGGCAGCAGGGTGACGCCTGACGGTGCGGTGAGAGGCGCTCGGGGGGCTCCCTCCGGCGGCCCTGCCCCGGCTCCGCACACCCTCCCGCCGCGTTGTGCCCTCGGAGCTTGGGGTACACCCGCATCCCAGGTCCCTGGCCGCGGGCACTGATACCGCAGCTTGCATTAACTAATCGTTTTTAACTCTTGTGGTTCCAAAGAAACATTTGAACACATGAATTAAGTTTATTAAATGCTAAGATAAGTGTTTGAGCGTCTGGACAGCTCTTCTAGGAAAAGAAGTGATTGATAACAGAAACAAGAAAGAAACCTTTGCGGCCCCGGCTACAAACCAAGGCAGTTCTTAGCTCCGTTCTGCAGCCTGTGCTGCACCCGCCCGTTTCATGCCCGTCTCCTTCCGAAATGGACAGGGTGTGCATCCCGTGTGGCACTCAACGTGTCACGCACCTCGCCTTCCGCCACCGGGAACGTACTTCCAACATCTGGATTTACCTGTCTGTACTATGGAAATACAGTGCTCAGGTCGCTGGTGGTATGGATTTGAGGGGGACTTTCCCACTGAGCCTTATCACGGTAAGGAACCGAAGTCAGAGCGGCCAGAGCTTAGACTCCTGTTCAGCACAAGGCACAGCTGGCCAGAGGTGCAGGGTGAGGATCCCAGCTGCCAGCACAGTGTCACACTCAGTAAAATCAGCACCGTGATACAGAGAAACAGGGTGAGATTTAAAAAAAAAATAAAATAAGAAAAGACAGACTTCAAGGACCAAAATGTTACTGTCACATCAGGCATGGCACAAATACATATTGAATATTTTGAATTTAAAAAATACCGAAATTCCATCTGGGAACCTGGGCAGACTATGTAACCGAGTGGGAAAGCAGTGTGAATCCTGCCAGCTTCACTGACTCATGTGTCTTGACTTCTCTGAACTCAGAACAGTTTATGCTGCTGATCTCCAGTTAAGCAGGATTTCACCTCCCGTATTCTTTTACTCTTTCCTCTTATGTTGGCATAAGCCTCTTTGGGAAAAAGTTACATATTTCCAAATGAAGGATTGCAAAGTGGCTCACCTGTTTTTTCTCATTTAAACAGTAATGCTTTCTCACACACACAACCAAACGGGAAGAGTGTCCCCACTTGGCAAGCTAACTTGTGCCTTGCAGTCACACTTTTGCCAAACTTTTTGTTTGTTGTATGAGAACTGGACTGAATATATGTGCATAGTACTGTAGTGTTCACTCTGGGGTCCGAAAAAAAATGGCGAATACCTTACAGAAGGGATATGGCTTTCCAGTATGTCTGAGTGAAATATCTGTTATCCAACCGTTGCAAAACAAACAAACTGATCTTTACAATTTTTTTTATGAACTTGCATTCAAGTTCTACCTCTCAGAGATGTTATCGGAGCATACATATATTATAAAGATAAGCAAGCTAAAATTTATTATGAATAAGCACAGAAGAAAAAGCCAAATACCTGACATAGAATTTTATTGATTTTTGTGTAAAACACAGTATATGGAAAAATAGATAAAAGCATTACTAACAATTTATAATAGCCCTGTTCAGAGAGACAGCACGAACAAATTGACAAACACAAGCACAAAGAGAATATTGCACATGGGAGACATACTGTGCTCACCGCCAGACACTAGCAGCAAGGCGTGAGAACAACAGACAATGACAGATCATTGTCCAAGTCATTTCAACGTGTCACTTAGTTTAAAGGCTGTGATCTACTTAATTCAAGCAGTATCATATACTGATACAATATCAGTACTGCAACACTGATAGAAAATCCTACAGGATGAACAGCCAAGAAATAAAAACCTCGTGTGTTACGAGATGCACTGCCTGAAAGGAACTATGTGCACACATCCACAGCCACGGCACATATGAAAATACTGTACTGAAAAACTCAGTCTGTCTAATTTTTATGCACCTGATACATGTAACTTTCAGAGCAAATCTTCACATTTAGAGGAAAGCTGTTTCCTAACTCTATTCCTATCTGTGAAATGTACAGCCTCTTGGGAATTCATTGCCTTATATTAATTAATCATTTCCCTTAGTGCTAGTTGGGCAGTATGTATACCTAATAACATATAGACACACAGACACAGACACACTATTTTATAGGCAATTAATGTCAAATAAAAAATATAAATGTACTTTCTCACGTTGGCACAGCATATAAAGCACATTATTGGAACAAAAAGTTAACCGTGGCACCAATTCACAGTAACCATTATCACTAACTAGATATGCAAAGAACTTGTAAAATAATTACAAAATAATCTCTAAATAATTCAAGAACGTAGGTATTACTTAACTTGCACATAGTTGCCACAGGTAATAGAATTGTAAGGTAAAATTAAAAAGACATATGGAACCTGTAATAGAACCGTACTTTAGACAATGTTGAGAAAGAATACCTTAATATCCATAGAAAACAAAAAAGCTGTTGCTAAATACAGAGGTCTCCATTTTCTAATATGATGTGTACAGTTCTGTGTTAAGCACTATTTTTTTTTCACTGAACAGTAATGAAGAGAAATGAAGTTTATTTCATTATTCATTTTTAATTAGGCAGTAATTTATATAAAGCCACACAAAAATATTTTATAGCAGGCTATTCCTCAAAATATGCATTTATTCTACTAAGTAGCTAAGACATCTAAATTAATTTAGTTGTTTATATTGAGGCAATTGAAATGAAACTTGTAGCCTCACATCTTTTTCTGATGAGAAGTCCTAATGTGAGTTCTTCTACAGAATGAAACGTATGCACTATGTGATGCCTAACGCGTAGCGAATGCCTGAGCGTCCCCTGACTGTCAGACTTAACAGCGTGGTGTTTGACTGAATTGGTCCTAAAAGAGCACTACAAAATACTAAACCACAAGTCAACTTGTTATTCCAGTTAGAAGTAAATACACGGCCTAACGGGAAACCATATGTCGGTTTGTAGTACAAATATTTCACAAAATGTCTTCATATATTTGATCTAAAAATATAAGCTATTTATTAATGCTTTAATATATCAACCTTTCAAATAACTTATAAAATCAACACACATTTTTAATTTTCTACACACACAGTTTGAAAAAAGGAACAACACATCCTTATTCTCTCTAGACACCTTTGGCAGTTCAAAATTTAACAGTTTAAACATTCTTGAAGGAATTTAATGATGAAATAACTTTTTCCCATGGGAAAGTGGGCCAATACATTTCTGTATATACTGTCAGTCATTGCACTAGATACAACAATGTGGACTTTGACAGCGATTTTCCATTAGTACAGTATTTTATTTCTGTAACATTATCACTGTTGCATTAAGTGAATTAGATAATTGTAGGAACACGAATGTTAATTACGTATTCTACAGAAGTGTGGAATTACTATAAAATAAATGCAGCATATTTAATTTTGAACTATAATCAGATTGTCGACAGCAATGGTTTCTGCCCTAAATTTGTTCAGAGGTATGAAAATCTGCTCCCAGTTGAACCATCCCATTCTAGTAATCATAATCAGGTTTTGTTTACAGGATTGGCATAGACTGTAGCATGGTATTTATCCCATTGAAATTCTCCAAGACTCTGTGTATTCTAAGATTTTTAAAATTAATTTTATTTAAAGGATTGAAGCACAAATGCCCAAGCTTTTGTGGTTTCCCTTTGCAATAACAGAATAGGAAACAGACCAGGAAATTGTTACATATAATTCTGCAAAGCCTTTGGAAAAACACACAGCTTTCTGTATTTAACAGACAGACAAAGTTAGATGTTGCAATTGCCGATTGTTCTTCACTTTTAGGTGAAAATCTCCTTTGTATAGTGTATGCTCCTGTCTAACTCCAACAAAGACAGGTTTTCCCTTAATGTTTGATAAAATAAAATTGCACTTGTTATCTCCTCAAGTATCACTAAAACATCTACATATGGGAGGAGGGACAATAAAATTAGTACCTTGAAACCGACTGATTTGTTTTTGGAAAAAAGAGAGAACACAAACTTTTCTTAAAAATTTGATAGATTTATGAAACTTTTTTTCCCCTTCCGTCTTTCCTTTTCAGTAAAAAACTGGGAATGTTTCACATTTCAAAAAAAGTTTGATAAATTTTTAGAGGAAGTAGGTATTAAATATGATACTTCAGAGGCAGCACCAGTCTCAAATAAGTCCTAAATTGCTGATTTTCAAGAGGCTGAGAGGTTATGTCAGCAGAAGAATCTCTGGACATATGCCAAGTCTCAAAGACCTTAGTCTGACCAATTATAGCTGTTATTATTGTTTACTTTTCAAAAAATGGTGAAATAAAATGAGTTTTCTTTCTCCAATTGCTTCTCCCCCAGAAGCTTAAAAAGGAGGATAAAACTGAGTTTTCCAACTATTTGAAATTGAAAATTTGCCAACTGAAAAAACCTTCTCAAATTTCTGTCGAAACTGATGAAATATAGTTGAATATTTTTTTTCAATAAAATGTTTTCACAAACTACATTTTCAAAGAGAACTCACTGACCTCTCATTCAATACAAGACATGTTTAAAGACACATAAGAAATGCTTTCGTTCTGGAAAAAAATCATACAAGTATTCTGGTTTTCATGTCTAGATTTGAATATGCTTAAAATGAAAGCAACTTTAACTGTCTCTTTATTTGCAACAAACCTGGAATGTACAGAAGCTTGACAGGTAATTTTAGAGAATATAAGGGATACTACAATGAAATTAAAACTGTTGTAGATTTTTTGAATTTGAAATGAAATTAAGAACAACTAACATGAACTCTTTAGGTTTAGTTTGGGGTAACTGAGGGCAGAGTTTCATTCTAGATTCTTCTTGTTCTGTGGGGCTGTTGGTTTCATTACAAACAGAGATAATGTGATTTACAGGACTAGTGAAGTTTAAGGATAAATTCAAGCTTAAGTAAATTCTGTGCATGTCTCATGTATCCTATCGATGACAAAATCTTCAAAGTAATAAATAAGAAGTGAAGGTTCAGCTAAGAAAGTCAGAGATCCTAAACAGTGCAAATATAGATAAGAAAAATATAATTTCATACAAGTAAAGAAAATTAGGACCAAATACACATTCTGATTTACTGAAATAAAGGTTTTGCTAATTAGGACTAGCCTGAAGGTACGAGCTGAGTTTGGCTTATTTTTTTAGAGAGGAGTAGAACCTGAAAAAGCAGTAGTAATAAGTAACTGTGAACATTCTTTTGAATCCCACAGGACATGCAAATGTTAAGTTTTAGAGATAAATTCATTTTTAAGTATAAGAATATTAATTTTGCTTCTCAAAAATTCAGGCATACCCCAGAGACACTTGTAAAAGTAAGACTTTTATATAAAAATAGAAGATTGGATTTTCACAAAAAAATTACTAAGAATTTAAGACAGACTCTGGGAAATTCATACATAATAACTGAAACTCCAGTGTAGAAACATGAGTATTGTGTCCTATACTATACAACAGCTTCCCTGTTGTACCAACCTACTGGAAGTCTCACAGTGAAAATGGATGTTTATTGTTGCAGATTTCTCAGGGTTTTTTTTGTGTTTGTTTTAAAATATTTTTTTAATATTTTGAAATAATTCTAAAATAAAAACCTAGTTGCTTGCACACATAATCTGCAAGTCTTTTTAACGTGCAATACTTCTGAATTTTCATTATATGATGTATAGAAATAAAGATATGCCAAAGGTCTAAAATTCTATGTGATACTTTGAAAAAATCAACCCTGTTAGTACAATACCATTTGCTTACGATATGTACAATTACACCATTACTGGAACTGGTTTTGCATATTCAAATCATGGAATGGTGTAAAACCACACACAAATAAATATACTGTACATGTGCAATACATCATTACAAATTAATTTGTTTCAAAACCTGATTATTTCCTAAATTATTAAACCTGTTAGTCTATATTCTGACCTCACTAACCCAGAAGTATGGTTTTAAGAAAAGAAACACTGTCCGGAAAATGTGGTGTTAATAAACAGCACTCTGACACATACAGCTTAAGTCTGTATGGAAAGCATGATTATGATAAAATACTGTTGTGATATAACTGTGCAAAGATGCATTAAAAAATTCTGATTTCGTAATCCTCTGCCCTCTGTAATTCAAAACAATAACTGTGTAGTTCTCTGAAGTAGTAGACCCCTAGTTGTAAATTTCTCATAGTTTGGTTGAGAGCTTGTACTATATGCCAAGCAAGTCCACAGTGACTTTACTAAACTCCTAAAAATACAAGTTTATGACCAAAAACCACACCCAAACATCTATAACAGTGCTGACAAATATTAGTCTATCATCACATCACTGTTATCCTTTCCGGGGAGAGATGTGGAACAGACCCACTTGCTTCTTCTATAACATGGCTTTTTTCCCATCCTCTTCGAATTCTCCTCAGTTTCCTACTTACACATGGCAAAAGTAAAATGATCTTACCGAGAATTACAATGGAAGGCAGAACAAGGGCAAGGACAAAATTTGGTGGAGTATAAAATCTGTAATACTCTTCTTGAAAAGCTCTTTTCCATCCATAAATCAGTACATGGAAAGTACTTATGAGCAGAGCAACATATCCAAGTGTAGACTTTGAAAAAAGAGAAAACGGAAAAAAGAAGAGACAATAGTACTTGGTCCTTCATCTGACAGCTCTAACCCATTCTTTTAACATTTCTGTTAGACATCATAGCAAAATCTCTTACCAATACACTATTGTAAATTAGCAATACGTGACTTTAAGTTCACATGTTCTGAAAACTACAGCCTGAACACCGATATTCAACATATCTCTTCTGCTAGCATCTACAGGCCTTAGTCAAAGCTGACATGATGGTGATGTTTGCCCAAATTCTAAGTAATGGAAGGCAAGGATATGCAAATAGGGAACAATGCCCATGAAGCAACGGGAACAACATCAGTTATGATTGGAAATTAAATTCCCTGTTTCTTAACTATGAGGGTAGATCACTTCCAACATCTCACGGAAGATATCTGGGCCAAAAACTCCATATTTTTATCACTCTGAGAGGTGGAATTTGCTTCTGCCTCACAATGGCCAACATCCCTCCCTCTGAAGGTAACATAAACCATCCCTTACCTTTCCCTCAGCTGTTGCCTACTGGTTAAAGGGAATATCTGGGCTGCAGGAATTGGGCACAACGGCACAAGGCAACAATGCAGTTTATGGCAAACAGGCAGTGCTGGGTGAAACGTGAAGCAGAAGGTTCCCACAGCGCTCTGCAGAGGACCTCCTACCGTCTGACCTAGAGTATGCCACAGAAGGTAGTGCCAACAGGGGTAATTTCTGTGAGTCCACCCTTTTAACAATCCTGTATTTCTATTGCTCTGCAATACAATTAAATGTATTAACCTTGACTTTCCCAAACCGTGGTAAAAAACAGATTACTATGCTTTGAATTTTGGTGGTGGTCAAACAAAGAAAAATTCTTTTTGGCCAAAACTGATAGAATTAATAACTTAGTTGGAAATATTTGTAGAAAATCATCAGAACAGAAAATGAATATTAAGAAAGGTAACTGGCTACCAAGTTTTGGTTTAATTCCAGTAAACAGGCAAAGAAAAATGCTTAGGCTAAGGTACTGTAATAGTTGGTGAAAGAATTAATTCTTTCTACTTCAAGATTAACCAATTTCTAGGGGAAGGAGAATGTCTGAGAAAATACTATTTTCAAGGATTCACAGACATAATGGTATAAAAAGGAAAATACTTTTGTTAATTTCTGAGTTGGTACCATGTTTTTTAACTGGTTGATATTTACGTATTTTTTTGCCAATGGTTTCAGAGCCAAATTGGTATGGTTTAGATGTGCTGCACCCTTTTTTTGAAAAGAACAATTTGCTTCAAAAATATCTCATCAGAAACAGAACAATCAGACAACCACCTGTGGATATGAAAATGGCATATGCAGTATCTGAACGGAAGTTCTGGAAAGAAATCTGGGCAGCAAAACAATACTATAAAATCTGAAGTTTGAATATGTTATTGCAGATTTTGCCAGAATTCACTGCTGTTATATCACTGCCAGGAGAGAAAGGCACAAGTGAATCACATCCCCCATTTCCTCACCGGGCTTACTTCTGAGAACTATAACAACTCTTGAAAAAGAAACAAGGGAAAGGTTACATAGACTCTTCTCAGATTTTTCAAAAAAAGGTTTTAATGCTTATTTAAATGCCACCTGAAAATAACAGTTTTGAGACAATTATGTATGTTTTTCATTTTAATGGTTAAAACAGAAGCTAAGAAGTACATTTATCAGTACACTTATAACTAATTGCACAAGGACATTAAAAACATATGAGGCACCTCTATTAAGCTGGGTGGCTTTTTGCCCTGTGAAGAGTTGCCATATGCTTCTTTGAAGCGCCTGTAGGGTGAGTGCTGGGATGTACTGGACCATTTCAACCACTCATCTAAAAATCTGACAACAACTACACTCCTGTAGGACCTTCTGTTAGCTACTGATGGTATTTTCTTCTACCAGGCCCTTATTTGCTGTATTTCTGTGCTGTGCTTTTGACAGTAATAACATCCCTTAGCTAGAAAGAGGATGTCCTCCACACACCTTAGCATTCTACAGTCTGTGCCTTGTTTAGTCAAGGCAGATCTGTACTAGAAAATTCAATTGAGAACATTTATCCCAGCTTGCAGATACTGTCAATGACTTTTCCAGAAGTATGAGCAAGGCTGGCTGCCTTTTCTAGTTCAGTAAAACCCCACTGGTGGAGGCTGTGCCAGTACAAAGCTTCTGTGTTTGTTTCAAAGACTTGATGTTTCTGAAAATGTTCAAAGACTACAGTAATGGCTGCACAGGAGCAAAATGAGGAAACTCAGAAGTGACTGAAGCAGGGTTGGACAAAAAGACATCAGCTAGTGCGGGAAAAGGCACTGCTGGGCAGGTGAACAGTACAGATAAAATCAATTGGTAGCACTGGATCATACTACAAATCGTGGCCAGTGGTAGTGTCAGAAAGTCATATTCCAAAGTTGACCACCCCTATGGATGTCAACATGAAAGACGCTTCATTTATTAAGAAGTAAGTTATAATTGTGCTGTGGGGGTTATTAATTGCTAGAAAGCAATCTGTTTAATATCGGAAAGGTGAGAGAGGTGCCATCATTCAGGTTTGCAAGGTTATTTTCTTGTGCACAGGTTTATGACTAGACTATGTGGACGATGGAATACAGACATTAAAGACAACAGATTTTCTGAAATGTAGTGGTGCTTCAGATGGATTGTACATATTGCATTTCTGTCATCCTTTCCTGACTTCTTAAGACACACAAAGAAAGGGATGAAAGTCTACAGGAGTTGGGAGCTCGCTCACACTGATGTTACCACAGGGAGGCCAGGAGAGGCACAGGATGCGAACTTCTTTAAGAGCAAAGGCCTTTTGAAAGCATCAAGAAGGGATATTTTTCTTTCACTGGTAAATTCACATTGGAGAGTGAGTAGAAATATCAGTTGTAAATCTTGGGAATCCCCTGACTAGGCTCTAGGATGGCTGCTGGCAAAAGGGAAAGAACATCTTTGGTGGCTTTGCCTCCTTATCCTCCATAATACTGTGTTTCCTGGAAGCTGAGTCATAGATTAGCGCATTTCCTACCGACTCTCCAATCTTTTAGCTTTTCTCCAAGTCTTCCCTGTTTTGTTTCTTTTCCTGCCTGATCAAAGCCAGTTTTTTTAGCCAATGTGGGAGACTCCCAGACAAGGCCACTGATAAACTGGACAAACTGGCATTGTTTGGGGTAAAGGAAAAAAAAAAAAAGGTGTTAGAGGAGCGGAAAAGATGCAGGAGAAATGTTACCAGGAAGATGTACGTATATAGAGACACAAATCTGCTGCGGGACAAATCTGCTTCAGGAATTTCTACCTTCATAATGGTCGAGTAGTTCCAAGCAATTTATATATACAAAAGGTATTTTCCAAAGCCTACGGTTATGCAAGGTATACTTCAGATTCTGCCAGAAACAGGATATTGCTAAACTTATAAACAGGCTGTAGCAATTCTGCCTGGGATCTCGCCCATAAATTTTACTAAATACTCAGGCCTTGTCCTTCTTTACTTTAGGGGAAAAGTATCCTATTCCTGGGGAAAAACCAAGCCAAGGTAGCCCTTCCTCAAAGTGTATGTAAAAGAAAAGTTTAAGTAACATTGTCTCCAAAATACTATAGGATTATGCTAGTAGACAAAAGGAATGTCTACAAAAAGATTGGCTTCCTACTACACAAATGGCAAATTTGCACTGATTTTAGCTAGGAAACATTAAAGCTCAGCTTTCAAAGCCAGTCTGCTCTGGCCATTGCCACTTTGAGTGATGTGCTTTGGAGTTGAACTCTTAGACTGGACAACAAAAGTGGTAGTCATTTAGGGTTACAATATGTATTTGCAGTTTAATTTCCTTCAGAAGACTAAAGCACCCAGTGCAGCACTGCTTGCAGACTACATTCTCCATTTCCATGTATTTCATGTGAATACTCAAGGACTGTTTTTAATTAATGTCTTTTTCTGCTTGCAGTGTGTTGGTTTAAGCTAGTTATTTTGCCTGCTCTGGCAAAACACAATTTATTTTTTTTTTATTTCTTGCCCACATCTACCTTTGTTCCTTATCCAAATACGTTTAGAAGCAGAGAGTACTGAAGAGGCATTTAAGAAAACTAATGCACTGATTTATCAGCACCAGCTTCTTCCCTGTTTCTTTATTCAGTAAGGTCCAACTCTGGGTCATGTTAAGATGCCTGCAAAGTTTCATGCTAAGTTTCTGTCATCTAGGATCTTCTACTGAGCAAACTCTTCATCACTGTCTGGTTCTGTGCCTCCTCCACCTGAATGGCATGAGTGTTACTCTATGAATCGTGATGAAGTAATCAAGTATTTGCTTTGTGGAGTGGTCAGCTCTGTACTGCAGCAACTCCAGATTTTCTGCTGCTCTCAGCTCCTGGTAGGGCTGACACTGTAACTTCCTTTAGCATCACTATTCAACCTTCTCATAACTCAATTCATATTCATACTTTGAGGGAGTGAGAGGAGCCTGCACTGCTTCTCCTCTCCTTTTCCCTTCATCAAGTCCTTTTCCCTTGATAAAGCAGGCTGGAATTTTGGGGGCTGCTGACACCTGTGCTGTGAGGGGGGATCTGATCAACACCTACAAATACTTAAACGGTGGGTGTCAGGAGGATGGGGCTGGTCTTTTCTCAGTGGTGCCCAGGGACAGGACAAGAGGAAACGGGCACAAACT
>JAOTQQ010000012.1:22339075-22352538 GCA_026546715.1 Gallinago undulata | reverse complement strand
GGGTTTGAATGTCTCCAGAGAAGGAGACTCCACCACCTCCCTGGGCAGCCTCTGCCAGGGCTCTGCCACCCTCAAAGAAGTTTCTCCTCATGTTTAGGTGGACCTTCTTATATACAAGTTTGTGCCCATTTCCCCTTGTCCTGTCCCTGGGCACCACTAAGAAAAGACTGGCCCCATCCTCTTGACACCCTCCCTTTAAGTATTTATAAGCATTGGTCAGATCCCGCCTCAGTATTCTCTCCTCCAGGCTAAAAAGACCCAAGTCCCTCAGCCTCTCCTCATAAGAGAGATGCTCCAGGCCCCTCCTCATCTTTGTAGCCCTACAATCATCTTTGTAGCCTACAACTGTAGCCCACTTATAAAGTATTCTCCTACTAGTTTCATGGAATCCTCTCTAGTGCTGTAATGTGGATTTGGTGAAAAAATAGATTTGCTTTTATGTTATCCACTGTCTTCAATATTTTGTAAGCCTTGATTTTATCCCTGTCCACTTTCTCTCATTTGAAGATGTTCCACAATTTAATCTCTCGCTGTAAAGCAGCTGATCCACACCTTGCTGATCAGTAAAAATTAACCAAACTGCCTACTGCCAAGAACATCCAAGGGGAAGGACCAGATCATTGTTCCTGGAGTGAAACCCATCAAAGTGATGAAGGGAAGAAACTCATTCACCTGAAATTTAATATGAACTAAAGAGGTGTTTTCCTAAAGGGATGTGAGACTTGTTATGGTATGCAAGGATGAAACTGAAGGTATTTGGAATTACTTTTTTGAATATAGTCTAGTGCATCATCTAATTCTCTAGTTTCAGTTGGTTTCTTACGGGCATAAGTAATGTTTAAGAGCGCTTAGCTCCCACGTGTCTTACAGAAACGTTTTCCCTCACTTAGCACAACATACTGTACATTTTACCAGGAAGCAAAGTAGCCATGTCTACTCCACTATAGGCACAATCTATTTGAAGATAGCTCAGCTTATATTTAGATAATTATGAAAAGCAGAGCAATATCTATGACTCATGTGTTCCCAGCTTCAGAAACAGTATGTACTTAATCCATAATAAAGTTGTAGGGCTACATCTCAGAGGATAAGTCCTCCAACACATAGAACCTCTTATAACCTTGCTGGTGTTCATACATACCAGTGGAATTTGAACAGATTTCCCAACAAATGCCTCAAATGGTATTTCAGGGATGCAGGAGGAGTTGCACCATTATAGGTTCTGCAGGCCAAACTCTGCACACACCTGGGCTCTTTGTATTTGTTCATTCCATTCCTCGGTTTCATGTGGATAACCAACCCTCACATTCCCTCTGTTTCAAGGATTCACTTCAGTTTTTCTCTTCAATCTGTCATTCAGGTGTCCTCCATTTTACCCATCTCCCTGACTAAGGATTCTGTTCCCTACTATCTTGATGATGTTGCATCAATCTCATACAGTGTCCTCCACCTACTTTTCTCCTCTGACATTCATTGAGCTCCTTTTTTTCTTCTCATAACAAAACCTGAGCTTGCAATGTCTTCTTTCCTCTTTGTCCCAGATCTCCAATTGTCCTGTTCCTTCCCATGCCATGTTCATGCCTCTTTGCTTCATGGTCCCAGCCTTCCTCTGCCCCAGAATACCCTTTTTTCTGTCATTAATTATCTGGGAATAAATAATTTAAGATGTTCATATCCTTGTGAAAACACTGTCTATTGCAAATTAGAAAGCACAAGAGAAAGCAACCATTATTTTAATTATGGGTGCCACCAGCAGTTGTTAGACCTCTAAACTGTTGCAGAGATGTTTGAGGTGCCCTGCCAGATGCCGATTTTTTTCCCCCATTTTCGCTTCTTTTTTTTTTTTCTCTTTTTAAGGATTTCCTGTTAGAGCACTTAGAATATTTTTGAATGAATGAGATATACTGTTAAATTATTCTGGTATATGCACAGGAACAGGTGGAAAGGCAAGAAAAATTAGAGATAGGTTATGTGGCCATTCCTCAA
This sequence comes from Gallinago undulata, assembly GCA_026546715.1. Taxonomy (NCBI): domain Eukaryota; kingdom Metazoa; phylum Chordata; class Aves; order Charadriiformes; family Scolopacidae; genus Gallinago; species Gallinago undulata. Next base: position 22,350,552 of record JAOTQQ010000012.1, on the reverse strand, counting down.
GTCCATCAGTAAGATAATTCTCAACACTTCAAGTAATGCAGAAATTCACATGGAAAATGATTTTTCAGTAGAGTGCATACAACAGAACAGTGTAAGCGTGTAAATATAGACTGCACATGGCTGCAAACTAAAACACTGACTGTCAAGTTCAAAAAACTCCACACTTCCTTCACTTCTTTTTTAATAGTGACCCCAAAAGATGAAATTTAAGGACCAAGTACTTCCATCAGTAGCAGTGGTAGGATTCTACCAGTTCCACAGGGACTTTAATCAATTCAAGGACGTAGCATATTTATCTCAGTAATACTTCCATGCTACAAAGATGAAATATACATAAAAAGAAAGAAACAAACAAAAAAGACAAAACAGCTGTATCTGCTGTTGCATCATCTTTATTGGAAGTAGCTGGGGTCTTCTACGAGTTTGGGTCAGTGATTGGTTTTATATATTTTCATTTGAAAATACCCAAAAACTTGTTATGCACGCTTAATAAATTTCAGAAGGGCAAAACCAACTTCGGTGTCAAAGTCCCGCTTTCAAAAGTGACTTAGTGGCCTAAATCCAGGTGCTGTGCAGGAAGGTGCAGAACCTTCACTCCCAGCTCCTGTTGACTTCATACCCTATTGACCAGACTCCTCTCCTCGGTGCTCACTCATCCAGCTGATCCGTGACGGGCCCTTGTGCAGGAGATTGCAGTTGGTAACTGCCTTTGGCAGTTATTATTCTTTATCCCTAATATGACTTCTAAAACATTTTGTTCTATTTATAGAAATGTAAATGCTAATGCATTGACAACCACACTTTTCCTGTTCTGCCAGAAATTCCTTACACTCACACTGCAGACTAGCTCCCTGTGGTTTCCAGGCAAACAGCATTACCGATTTGATACAAAATGCCACTCTTTTCTCTTCAGTCCACCGTGTCCCCAGTTATTTTCAGGGTACTACATTAAGTGTAAGTAACAAGGCCAGCTTTTAAGTTGCAGTAACTGAACAAGAGTTATAACCAGGAAAATACAAAATGTAGTATCCCTGTAGCTATTAATTTGTCTGTTATTTATGCTCAGTGTACCAAATCCACAAATGTAAAACAGAATCATTAGCTGCAGGATCGTTAGCATCACGTATTGTATTACATACATTTTATGCATATATTGTTCTCCTGTTTGTTTTAATAGCAGAGCCATTACCAAAGAGAACTCTCATTGAGATGATCCCAGCAGTAGGTGGCATGGTCAGTCCATGTCCTAGCAACTGCTGCAGGGAGACTGGCAGAAACGTGCCTGATGCTGGGTAACAATATTAACAACTGCCCAGCATATTTAAAAATAGATACTAGCAAATGAATTAGTCATTTACAACATTCAGCCAGACCTATGCAATATCAGGAAAATGAAGTTTAATAAGCTTATATGAAAATATTTGTAAAAGTAAATGCATTCATAAGCCATTTTACATTAAAATCTCTGAAAATCCATGTTAAGATTCAAATGACTATTTTTTATGTTTTTCTTCCAGCCACACAATTGTGCTGGCCCTAGAGTAAACAGTAAAACACATTTACCTGACACGAGTTATCCCACTGGGATAATTTGTGTGAATAAAGTTTAGCACGTGTCAAGGGCTGCACGCTTAGGTCAAAAGCATGGAAAATATCCAGCATCAGAAACAAAAGAACGTGTTCATGGAATAAAAAATGGGAAATGTTTTATTGTTTTAAGTAAACAGAGACACACCTAGTCCTGTATAAGATGGAGATCTGAGTCTAAAACCTCTTTTTTTAGACACTGCCCAAGCCTCAGGAGAGATGTACCTTAGAAAGTTCCCTGCAATTCTGCTTGCCCAATTATCCAAGTTCAAGACCTGGTGGGAACACACCGTTTCTGCCTGCATCATGTGCTCGGGTCCCAGGTCTGCAGAATGAAACACAGAATGCAGGTGGTAAAGGGGAGTGGGCTGATAAATATTCTAGTTGTCCCATGATAATACTGAGATTTAAGAAAGGAACAAACATGGCTGTGAGAAGCAGAGAGCACTCCTGGGTTCCGTAGTGTAATAATTTATTTACTTTCTGGGGTCATCTGGAGCAATGGTTTGTGATTACTTTTGTCTATGAAAGAATTATGACCGAGGCAATGAAGCCCTTGGATTTTAAAAGCAGTGAGTCAGAAGAAACAATAAATTACCAGAACACCAAACAGATTAAAGTGGAATATGAATGTTTCCACCTTCTGTTTTATCAAAAGTCCAATTTACATCAGGTATCCCACACTCCTGATAGGGGAAATGAAAAGTGAAAAATATGGAAAATATGAAAACAGAGCTCGCGAGTGAGCATTTCATGGCCTTGAGCATATTTACATAGGTCACCAGGAAATGTCCAGATTTGGTCTACAGTCTGGAAGTCATGCTGGTTGGACTGGTGTGTGTGTTAGCTTCCCAACCGCTTCGGATCTTCTTTATCCTCCTCCTAAAGCACGGCAGGACCAGTATGCACTTACAAAGCAGAACTACAATAGGAAGAAAAACTGCTACCATAAACGAAGGTGGTGTATACCAGATAAATTGGCTAACATCAACCCACTTATTCCAAGCAAACACTAGTGCGTGAACAGTGCACAGCAGCAGAGCTAAATATCCCATCTTGCTCTGAAAAGAGAAAGAAAATAGTAAGCTATCTGTTTTTTCCAACTTGGCAAAAAGAATACTCCGTTTAACAACTACAGAAATCAGGAAGGGTCTCAACCAACACACTGACGTTAAACAGTAGCTTTGCTGCCCTTCTAAATCTTTCATTCCACTTACAGTGATAAATTTGGCTTCGGAGGTTTACAAAATTCAGGAGTAAAGGAAATTTTATGCTAGAGTTACTAGTAATTTTGAGTTTCTTGTTGCATAACAATCTTAATATTGTTAGTCATCAGTGAAGTAAAACACTGGCTTTCCAAATGCTTAATCTACTGAATCTGATTTTCAAGTATAAAGGTTATTTGTTTATAAAACCAATCCAATAAAGTATTAGTCTTCTGAGTTTCTTCACCATGCTAATTTAATACTGAAATCAGTCATGCACTAGACCTGTCCATATAGATTCTCGGTAGAGCTGAAAACTCTTCCTACAAAAGAAGTGCTTCATAGAGTGGGCAGAATCTCAAATCACTAATTGTAGGAAGAGATACATTTCAGATCTACTTTTCAAATTCAGATCAAATTTTCAAATGCCAGGCACTCAGTAGGTCATTGAATTTTCAGATTTTAGCGTTCAGGGACCTAATTGAACAGTTGCTTAACTGTAGTGTGATCACGTTGATATCAGCAGCACCACCCCGATTATTAGTGCGTATAATACAGGAGAACTAATTGCCACCCAGATACTTGGGTGAACGAAACAAGCACATCTGTAGCAAACTCAGGACTGGCTGGATTTGATTACGCGTCTGTTGTAAGTAAGATGTCTCCTTTTCAGAATGCACCTTTTTGGAGAGGGTTATGAAGCTAATAATGGTGCGGATGGAAAACCTTTGCATGTATTATTGGGCAGAAAACTTCTCCTGGACTTTTCAGCCACCTGGTACTGCTCAGGCAGTAAAGAATTGCCAAAACAGCTCCGAGGGAGCAAGTAGCAATTCTCCTTGTGTGATGGAGTCCCATGTAGCATTGGCTGGTTCAACACCACCTACTCCCAATTCTGCTGGACACAGGGCATTCCTGAAATATAAGATGCCCAGAAGATGACTGAAATGCCTTCAGCATCAGAGGTCTTTGCCCAAAGAATAGGTCCTAAAGAGGCAATTGCTGCTGGTCACCAGGTCAGAGGAACAAAAAAAGTGGTTTGGAGTTGTCTTTCTTCCCACTTTGTGAACCCGACAGCCTTTTCTGCTGACAACAAACAAAGCAAACAGTTCTTGCAAAGCTATTAACAAAGAGTACGGAAAAACCCTTTTAGATTGGTTTCACTTCCTCTGTGTTGGATATTTCTAGCTCCTAATAGTCCTAGTTGATAACACACAGACCTACAAATGGGGCCTACTGGCATTTATGCGTACCTGAACGTAGTGGAACTCTCTCCAGCTCAAAGAGTGACCGACGGACGGGATTGAGGTTATTGCTAACAAGGCCAGCAAAGCAAGTCCCAGAATTCCTAGAGACACATAAATCTCCATTCTCCAAACATCGTGTTCAATCCAGGCATTTTCTTTTTTTTGTTTGACCTGCCAAAAGAAGACCATATTTAAAATGACACGCTGGCACGCTTCGCCATTTGTGTGAAATACATCTATTTTCACTATAACGTTCAGGAAATTAGCGAAGAAATCTAGTATTTTTATTTGTTTTAATGTCACTGAATGTAACTGCTATTTACTTCTGATGACAAAGTCTTCACCAGTACCTGCAGAACTTCTCCTACTTACGAGTACTTGCAACAGCCCTTTGGTGCTGCTGCTGATCACCGTGGTGTAATATGTCCCAAGCACCATAGAATCATGCAATCATAGAATCATCTAGGTTGGAAGGGACCTGCAAGATCATCTAGTCCAACCATCAACCCCACTCATCATTCCTTTGTCTCGAGGACTGGAATCTCAAGGAAATTTCTGGTAATCCATTCAAGTCAGAGTACTGGTAAGGCTGGTTTCAGAGTTTTCAACAGGAAGTTTGACTGTTTACAGAACTCTGAAGAAGCTGCTAACATCATACTGTGCTTTTAATAAAACTCTAGATAATAAAACTGTACATTTGCAGTATATACCTGATATTAGAATATTCCTTATACTGCAATACTCATGGCACTGAAGATGATACGCAAGTATTAGGAACTCTCTAGATTTTGGAGAGCTTTGCCAGCGATTATTGCCCATGACTGAACTTCTATCTTTTAACCAGTTAGTGTGTGTCAGTGTAATTGTGGAGCCATCAGTGTTCACAAATTTAGTTTCTGGCAAATACAGATGATTGTGATTTAGCTCAGCCTTCTTTCATTGCTGGCTAATTCACTTCACAAAGAATATGTCTAAAAATGTTGTGTGCTCAGTTTTTGTAGATAGTTATATTCCACCGGTGCAGATTAATCCACAATAAACTAATAATTATGCCAAGGCCTTAAATATTCCTGCGAGGTAGGTATAATTACATGCATTTTACAGAGAGATAAAAAATCCCAGATGAAGAAAACGACTAATTTAATACACAGCTGTGATGACTCTTGACTCTCTGTTACACACTTTAACAACTCAGTGCTGCCCCATTCCTTAACAGTGCACTGTGGGGATCTGCTTCAAAATAAACTGAAGGCAATGAAAATGGCTTCCCCCCCACCTAGGTTGACTCGAATGATCAAAACTAGGATTTTCTGAATACAGAAGAGCTGTCCCTTGCGTGCCCATCATACCTGCTGGAATGCCCAGTTCAGCAGCTTGTATCTGTATGATCTTCTCATCGGATAGCACAAGCTATAGCAGGCGTGCAGCCCAGCGAAGAAGAAACTGAGAAGTCCAAATTGCTTTCTGGACAACATCCATCTGTCCAACCACTGGGGAAACCTTTTATACTTGGTGCCAAAGTACAGCTGAAAACCAGCAGCTAATATTCCTGGTAAATACACTAGTGCTAAAAGGGTGATTGAAACCACCGGTAAAACTTTGTTTATGACAAGGATTGGAATTTTATAGAAAACATTTTCCTTTCTGGTTGTAAAAGGATATATGACATCTCTCACAGAAGTGTAAATGAATGTTAATAATGAGATCCCAGATGCTATCTTCACTGGCAAGTGCCACCTGGGGAACAGATCCTGCTTGCAGTTTTGTTCTGAAGAGTGTTCAAATTCACCGAAACGGTCTGCTTGATGTAAATTAAAAAGTGCAGCTGCTTCTGGTGGGTTGGTGACTTGTATATCCATATTCTGAAAAGGACAGAAAGGAAATACCAAGTGAGCTCAAGAGAAGATTACAAACTTCAGTAGTGACAGCATTTGCCATCACGGCTTTTGGACCGTACTGCACTGAAACCATATTCACAACACACACGCTGCTAAAGACAAGACAGCTTGGAAACATAACGTTTCAAACAGCAAGGCACTTCTAGCATAGACTTCTTATTTGTCATTCGTTATCTGTGGTGATTTCAGGAGAGGTTCTAGCCCCAGGAAGTTACCTCCAGCGCAAGGGAAGATGGATTCCATCGTGTAAAGCGTCACTACAGCTCCTTTGACAGGGGCTAGAGATTTCAGGTGTCAAAATTCAGACTTAATGATGCAGCCCAAATAATATGCACAATAACAGAACCCAGAGTTAAGACAATAAAATATTTCATTCAGTCACTGCTATTTTAATGACATTTAATTGGGGGCATAAGGTTGTAAGTAGAAATGTCTGGGATCCAGTGTCTGTGCGTCTGTCAGCTCCAGCATCGTGTCCTGTGGTGGCCTTCCTCTCCTTCACAAACGTAGTAGTGTCCTCTTAACTTTCATGAAAACTTGTGAAACTGAGTCACTTTAGTTAAAAAAGCTGATTTTTCTGCTGCCAAGTAGCCATGGCTTGATTCTAGTCTCACAGAAGATCTTGGCAGAATTATCAGAGACTTAAGAAGGACTTAAGCTACTACAAAATTTTACTGTAATATTATAAATTATTTTACACAGAGATTAATATATTTAAAGATTGTCTCTTAGTTATATTTCATGGAAGAGGTACGTGATTAGTCTAATACAACATGAAAAGCCGTGTACCAGCAGTAGGACACTACACTTGATGCAGCAGACAGCTGTCCAGGGGTGGAGAACTGAGAACATTAGCTAATAAACATGTAATTTAGTATTCCAAAGACATACAAAGTAGAATTGGACTAATGCTGCAACGGCTCGGCTTTAGAATGACTGATGTGGCGTGTGTCCAGAGCTCCACAAAGTAAAAAGGCATGGTCTGTTTTGAGCAAAGCAAGTGTCAGTAGTTTGAAAGCTGTAAGTTAGTGTTCTCCTAGGATACCAGAGATCCTCCTGTCTCAGCAATATTCTTAAGAATCAAATATTACACTGAAGCTGAGTAAGCAGTCAGTTCAAAGGAGGTACTATTTGTAAATAGCGCGGGGGTAAATGGGTGCGAGGCTCGTGTCTGGCTGCAGTGACAGACGGGTGTGTGGTTTAAACAGGGAGATGAAAAATGCACACAGCTACCTCGCTGTAAAGTCCTAACGGAGACCAGGTAACCCCCTTCCCCTTACGTCTGCCTGACTCTTCTGCAGTACAATGAAAGGACGTGGTCTTCATTAGGATTTTTTAGCTGAATAGCTACTACGTGTTTATCTAATGATAAAATCTCTGCAAGAGTGAAGGTGTAGCCTAAGTCACTATTATTCTCTAATCTGTGAAGAAAAGTAGGGTGTAGTCTATGCATTGCAGAATCACAAGTTGGTATAAATTATAAAAACTGAGATTCAGATCTGAACGAAGTTTCTCCTAAAGATACTTGTTTCTCGAAGATAGAGTCTGTAAAGCCTAATTAAGTGTTTCCCAGCCTGTGAGAGGGTTCACTTCAGAATCAAACTTGTAGCTTGAACTACATCTATGTACCAGCAGTTGCAGAGGCACATGCTTTTGGGAGTGGAATTTTTAGCTGAACTTTTTACGTGGTGTGGGAAACTTACTGAATGCCATGTGGCAATTATAAAGACTCCTCCAAAGACAAATTTTGTAATTGTATAAAAATCCCAAGTTATTTCTACAGAGCTTTGCTTATCTGGTAAAATGCAACCAGCAACTAACTGCACGTAGTTTTTTACTTGGTCCAAACGATGTATTTTTTAGCACGGACTGTGATTAAATTGAATGAGATGCTCTTTATATTTCTTCATGTCAATATTGTGACAAGCCTTTAGAAATACTGATGATATGCCAGTGTGACGGGTACACAGTGTTTCTGGACAAAATCAAATTAAAGACTGCAATATTCCATGTGACCTACAAGCTGCTTTTTTACAGAAACATTACCAAGTTGTTAAGGTTTCCCATGTTTCTTCTCGGCACGATGCTCTGAGCTGCGTTCTGACCAACGGCGTGATTATCACCTTCCCTCTTCTCCATTGCAGAAACTCCCTGCAAAACAAACACAGGATGTAAAAGTTTTGAAATGCCCTACTGGAACTTTGAAGCCTATTTTCCCTCAAAATGTTTTTTTCCCTCTGCTCTGCCCATTTGCTGGGAAAGGTACAATAATTTAGGGTAAGGAAAGTCTGTTCTCTGAGAAGAGAACAGAAAAGCTCAGCTTGTTTTTTAAGTAGAGACTAAAAGAGGATATGAATAAACAGGACAAAATCACTGATGAAAAAGAATAATAAAGCTAAATGCTTATGTTACCAGTGGAAGGAAGGAATGAAAGAATGAATGAATGAAAGAATGAATGAACGAATGAATGAATGAACAAATGAATGAATGAAAGAATGAATTCAGGCTGAAAGTTTTTAAATTGCAACAATAAAGTTTGAAACAGCTTACAGAAATAACATGTAAAATGTTACGAAGGGGATTTTGCTAAATTCATGTGACTTGCTGAGGTAAGAAACTACAGCAAATGTGTTGTTCCTTAATGTTTTTTAGGATGTAGGTTTCAGGATTGGTCTACCTGACAGCCACTCTCTGGCTTTAGAGGTATATTCTCTCCTCGAGATCAGCAGTAAAGTTCAGCTGGAGCTTCACTGGTGCTGCTCCAAGATCCACTGACAACACTCATCACCCACAAGTACCAGCACAAGTGGTTCTGGGACCCTGTTCAGGACTCCGAGAGATCAGAAGCCAGAAAGAAAAAAGGAAGAGAATGGATAAACCGAGCTGTTTCTGCAAGCCCTAGGACAGCAGGAGGACAGTATCCTGAAGGCTGTGCCTCCTAACTGCCAGGAGCCAGCTGCACCCCAGCTGCAGGAGCATCCCAGCGTGGGAGCTCGGGTGCCTGCCACAGCGGGGTCTTCTGTGGGACCCTCACGGCCCCTCCAGCCTCCTGAGCAGTGAATTAAAATACAGGAAACTCTTCTGCTAAGCACTCATCCTTTCATATCCATAACTTTGGGGGGAATTGCATGGACAAAGCAGACTGTGACAGCTGTCCGTTTTTGTACCGGGTCTGGCTGTTCGGTGGGTGAGTCCCAGAGACTTGCACCGTCTGCGGGGGGGGGTTGCCTTCTGCCGCCCCCCCGACTCCTGAACCTCAACTAGTCTTTTCCCAAGTATTTCTCTTTGGGTTTTTCCCTCCTGCTAGCAAGCCCTCCCTTTGGACATAACCTTTCAGCCAAGTGTTGCAGAGTAGGGTCAACAAGAGCTTCGCTCTGAAGGTCAGGCTGTTAACCCTTTCCTCCACCAGCCAACGGATGGGTTCTATATCCATCACACAAGAAAGCATGGGATGATGATGGCACATTTCTTTCCCCTCCCCCTATTCCTAGGGCTAGTCCCAGTGACTTCATCACAAGTTTTGGGGTATCAGATATCCTCATAAAACCTCAGCTCTTTCAATCCCATTATTAGTTAAGAATTTATAATTCTATTTGGCTTAATATACTGTATTTCTAGCTGTTACAATGGCATAGAATAGTTTACAACCAGAACTCGGTGTAATGTACTTGCCTGGGAAAAAAATACCAGAAATACAGTGAGGTCCAGATCTATTTCTAAAAGAACTCGGAATGCAAAGGGCAGTCACACTGCTTTTGAGGCCTACTCTCTGATTTTCATGTATGACATGAACTTATAGACCGACTCTTTTAGGTAATGGGACTGACTTCTTAAAATTGTTAAAACAGCTTGTGGCTCGGATCTTTTCTGCTTTTTCTTTTCTCCTTTTTCTTCCTTTTTTCTGTACTGATCTCCGTTGAGCTTTCAACCACTCTTGGTGCGTGGAGGCAGTGATCCCAGCCGCTTCCTAACGCTCCCCTTCTGGCTGCCGCGCTGTCTGGAGGCTCCAAAAGCGCATTTTCCGTTGGGAAGCTCTGTGGGAAAGAGCTCGACTCACCTGATTCTCATGCTGCTATCACTCCTCCTTTAGAAATGAGTCCAATAAGAGCTTCTAGCTAAAGGTTTGTACTGATGAGGATGTAGTAAATGATATCGTGACATGAAAAAAAATATTCATGCCAGCTGCTTATCCTAAAAGCTGAATTTTTAGTAACTTGGGGAAACAATGTTTAATACAATGTTAAACACAGCATTAATGGTTTATGCAGCAGAAGACAAAACAGAAAGAAAACAGAAAGCGGGTGTGAAGGAGTGCCTGTGCCCGTCCATGGAAAACCAGGTTAGAGCCACGGAACACGGGGGCTGAGCCAGGACAGTCCACTCGGACCCCACCAGGGTTAACACAAAATTATCCCTTGGGTACACCCAGTAATAAAGCACAACGACAGTCCTGGAAACCCTAAATACAAGACGTGTCTAATTCCACTAGTCAGCACCTTATGAAGTGCCAGAAAAGTCACCTACAGCATGTCTCTCTTTGGAATACCTCTGATGAAAAAGAATTTAGAAGTCCTGTGAGAAACAGAAACTAATGAGTTATAGCCCTAAGTCACAACTGTCATGAAATAAAACAGTTGTAGTAATGTCCATCCTCAGCACCTCCTCTGGGAGTCAGGGAATGAGGGTGCGGGGTGTCCCGCAGCAGAAAGGCAGCTTTCCAGGCCGAGAGAACAAACGCCGCGTTCCCTGCCCCACGGCGGGACCCACGGGAGCTGCGCCCCGCACAGCCCACCCGCGGAAACACCAGCGAACCCAGGGAGAGGGTTTGCTGAAAAGGGGCTTCAGGGCTGGCTCCGCGGGAAAAAAAAAAGAAAAAAAGGAAAATGGGTAAAATAAACAGGCTGTGAAAACAGCGATGGGGAGTCACGGACTGTGAGTACCCCGCTCCTTCGGCGCCGTCGGACAACGCGCCGGGGGGGAGGCCGGGGGTCTCTCTCTCCTCCCGCTGCGCCCGGCGGGACGCGGAACTGCCCCCGCTCTTCAGGTTCTCTGCGGGACGCCGGACCCAAACGGGGGGGGGCCCGGCGCTACCCCCCCCCCCCCGCACAGCGCGCCCCGGCGTGCGGCCAGCCCCGCCACCGCCGCCTCGCCCCGCCGCACGGGGAGGCCGGGCCCCGCGGGGAGCCGCAGCCCGAGCCCGACGGGGGCACCCGCACCCTCCCGTCCCGTCCCGTCCCGCACCCTCCCGCCCCGTCCCGTCCCGTCCCGCACCCTCCCGTCCCGCACCGTCCGGTCCCGGCAGCGGGCGCGGTGCGGGCGGGGCCCCGCTCCGGAACGCGGCGTCCGGCGGCCACGCGGGCACGGCGCGGAGGGCTCCCCGCTCCTTCAGCCGCCGCCCCCCCGGGGTCACCCACCTCGGTCACCGCAGCCTCTTCCTTCTGACGGGGCCCCCGCAGCGGGTGGCGGCGGGCCCGGCCGGGCTCCGTCAGCGCGGAGCTCCGAGGAGGGGGGCGGCTGGGGGGGGGGGGGGGGGGCGGGGG
>JAOTQQ010000012.1:22303070-22338749 GCA_026546715.1 Gallinago undulata | reverse complement strand
CTATGATTCCATGATATAATGGGGGGGGGGGGGGGGGGGGGGGAAGGGGGCGGCCGCAGCCTCCACCCCCCGGCCCCGCCTCCCGCGCCCACCCCCTCCCGGGGGACACGGGGGTGTCCCGGGCCCGGTAGGGGCGGGCGGCGGGGCCCGGGGTGTCCGGTGCGGCGCCGGTGCCCGGTCGGGCCGCCTCAGGAGGATCCCGGGGCCGGACAAAGGGCGCTTTCACCTGCGCCCTCCCCGCCGGGGGAAGGAGGAGGAGGAGGAGGAGGAGGAGGAGGCACCGGGCGCTGCCTCCCCGGCCGCCTCTCGCCTCCCCCAGCCTGACCGCGGGCGCGTTTGCGGGAGGGAGCTGCGGCACCGGGGGGACCGGGGAGCTGCCCCCCCCCCCCAGCCCTGCCCGGGAACCCACCGTCCCCCGTCGGGGCTCCCTTCCGACCCTGTCACTCCCCCGGCCTCACTAAACGCTGCATTAAATCCTCCTTCTAATAAGAACAGCCCTCGCTTCACAAATCACATACTTTTTTTTCCCCCAATACCATGACCTTATACTTTTTTTTTTTTTTTTTCCCTGTGCTGGTGATTCGGAAAAGGCGTTTGTCTCCTGAAGGTTTAGTCACGGAGCAGCGTGAGCTGTCATTATCTCCTGGAAGCTCTGTTTGGGTGGATATTTGGACACTCGGTGGCTGACTGACAGGGCAGAAGACATGGCCATTCTGCCTCGGAACCGTCCCCCGTTCCTCACGCGGGGCCCGTTGCGTTTCCCTGGGGGTGTCCCCACAGAGGCGATGCCAGCTTCCATCTCTGCTGTACCTCGGGCATGTGGTCAATCCGTGGCAGTAGGTGTGAAGTGACATGGTCTCCAGCTTTCCTGGCAGAAAAGAGATTGCCTGAGAGGGGACGAAAGCCAGAATAAATGATTCTCCCGTGTTTAAACAAAACCTTAACTTCTAATTTTCCTTTGCAGTTGCCCTCATTAAAACGTTGCTCTGTGCTTTGCAGGAAGGCTGTTCCCCCCCGCCCTGTGCTTTCCATTAGTTACTTTTTTTGCAAGGGATGTTCACTTTTGTACGCTCTCACTTGGTGAAAGTGCCCTTGGGTTTTCTTTTCTACTCCCTTTCTGCACGGTCCCTTTGGGTTCCCCCCCAGCCCCACCAGCAGCGGGATGCCTGGCGGGGGGGGGGGGGTGTCGGGAGGGGGCTGCCTGCAGCTGCTCTCACCCGGGATCAATGAGAACTCGCAGTCCAGGGGGCTGACAGCATCGTCTCGTTCCAAGTGAACGGCGTGGTGAAGCTCCCCCTCGGCAGCCCCGGGGGGAGTTAGTGGTGTGGGGGCTGCACCTACAGACCAAGAGGCAGCTCAAGATGCTGAGAGGTTTCAGCACCTGGGTGTCCTGTCTGAAGGACGGAATATCCTTCAGATGTCCTTCTCATCAGACACACGAGAGCTGAGCCCCTGCACAGACCTTCCCAGAAGGAAAGGTGAGAAGCCAGCCAAGGGAACCTGGCTCCCGAAGGACCACCTTGTCCCCTCTCTGCACAGGGCTCCCCGGTACCTCTGGCCAAGCCAGCCCCCTCTGCTCTCTGCACCCAGGCTCTCTGTGAGTAGAAACAGCTCACTTTATGCGGGTGCTGGCAAAGTGGGAGGAGATTTAAATTCTAGGGAAAGCTTTCTTCTCGTGGTTCCCCTCAGGCATGGCTCCCAGGCCGTTGAGGTACCGCTGGCGTCGGGGTGGTTACTGGAAGGCAAACTGGGTGGCAGTCCTGCAGCCTGTCACGGCTGAGGGCTTGGCACTGATAGTTATGGACAGTGATAGGCAAGAAGTATGGGACTTAAGGTAGGAAACACCCCAGGAACCAGGAGTCGATGGGGTAATTTGGTACAGGCAGAATGGGAATCTCAGGAGCCTGAAGCTGTGCACGGGTGGCTCGCTCCAAAGCCTTAGGAGTGTCCGTGCCCTTTAACTGCTGCAGAAATTGGGAGAGACAGGGTAAGGCTGCTGTGGCTGCTGAAGTGTGACAGGGTATTTGCCAGAGATGAAAACCACTCTGGTGACTCTGTCTTAGCCCATCTGTGATTTAGTCCTTCTTCGTTCTGGACGGAGTCTACGTGTGATGTTGACAAAGGACATGGGGAACGGTAGATTGCATTTTCTGGAGGAAAAAGATGATTGCATCATGGGCGAGATTTCCTAGGCAGTGCTTTAGTCTTGGGAACATTTTCTCCCCAGTTTATACAGGGAGAAGTCTGCGGCCAGGGAAATGAATCTGCTTCTGCAACTGCTCTTCAGGCCAGGAGCTCGAGAGCAGCTTCCCAAATGGCTGGAGAAGGGGTGCAGTGTTCCCGCACCACACAGGCCTCCGCGCAGTCCTAATGACACCCAGTGTCACCCCGAACTCGCTGAGCAGGGTGAGTGCAACTGCGTCAGCAAGGTGATGACTGTAGCATGGCCCCGGGTGACTCAGGAACGCCGTGGTGCAGGACGCAGCGGTGTGGAAGGGTGGAAACCTTTCCCACTCAGCTAAACAAATGCAAACGGGCTTGGTTCTGCTGGGTTGGGACGTCGAAAGAGGGGCTGGGTTTCCAGGATGGCACTGGAGGGCGTTCAGCAGAGGACTGCCAAGGCTGAGCAGGGGTTATGGCACACTCCCTGAGGAGAGACATGGAGGAACCAAGTGAAGAGTGAAGAGCAGACCAAGGGGGATGTAGTAGTGACCCCGCAATGCTTGGAGGGGAGGTGCAGAGGTGAGGAAGCCCAACTCCCGTCGGTAGTGCCAGGGAGGGTCAGAGCAGTCAGGGATCACAAATTGCAGCTCGAAGGTTCATATTTGATATTAGGAAGAAATTCTCCACTGTGAAGACAGTGAAAATGAGAGGGATTATGGAATCATGGACATTTTCAAAATTTTACTGTACAAAGTGATGGTTGACTTCACAGAAGCACGGAATTGTTGAAGCACAGAAGCACAGAAGACGGGAGCTCTGGAGATCATCTAGTCCACCCACTCCACTCCCCTGGCCCAAAGCAGTGTGAACAGAGCAGGTTGCTCAGGGCACTGTCCTGTTGGGTTTTGAATATCTCCAAGGATTGAGACTCCACAACCTTTCTGGGCAACATTCCAGTATTTGATCACTGTCACAATAAACATTTTTCTTTTTATTTTTCTGTGGGTTTTTTACCCCTTTCTTATTTTAAATGGAATTTCATGTGTTTAAATGGAATTTCTTGATTTCCATCTGTGCCCATTGCTTCTTGTCCTTACTTTGGGTTCCATCTTCTCTACTCCCCTCCTCCCTCAGGTACTTACATGTGCTGTTAAGAGCCTCCCTGAACCTTCTTGTCTCCAGGATGAGTAGTCCCAGCTCTGTCAGCCTCTCCTTGTAGGAGAAATGCTCAGGTCTCTTAATCATCTTTGTGGTGACCTGCTCAGCAGTGACTTCAGTACGTCTGTGTGTTGCTTGTACTGGGGAGTCCAGAACTGAACACAGCACCGTGGGGCTGGGAAAAGGGGAAGGATCACTTGCCTCCACCTGCTGACAATATTCTTCCCCATGTAGCCCGGGACTTGGTCTGGTGTTGGCAGGGGTCTTGATGTGGGTGAGACAGAGGATACAAAATCTAACTGCATTAACGTTTCTGGCCTTGAAGATGTGTGAGATGCCAACACGAAGAATCTTGCCCAAAATTCCAAAACCCAGCAACACGTGAAATGAATATTGCGAAGTACACACTGCAAAGAACCATGGAAAATTACGAAATAACTTGAAAATTCATTTTGAAATACAATCAAAACCTAACCTGATTTTGAAAATTGTGGCCTAAGAAACTGCAACGTTTGCTCATGAATAGGATGGAGCTGAGTCGGGGGCGGACGTGACAGGTGCCCCCTGTTAGTATTGCCAGTGGGAGCTGGGGAGGCGCCTGGCGGGGAACGCGTGCTCCTCGTGGGCTAAGACCATCTGAGAACGGGGACCTCAGGCAACGCATCTGTTCACTGGCATTTAATAAGGTCCTCTATCCAAGGGAGTGCGACGGGGAGAGATCAGACGAGCAGGCAACTGCCGTATCCCCTGCTGAGCGAACACCGAGCACAGCACCAGCTGTTCAGAGTGAGTAACACTGCTAAATTCAAACAAATTGGTGTTTTCTTGGCCTGGATTTATCACACAAATTCCGATTCAAAGAAGTGGCTTTCAAACTACTCGAAATTCTCGAATTCCTCTGGAGGATTTAAGTCACTACTGCCAAGTTACAGCGAGCTGAGGAAAACAAATGCAGTGAAAAAACCCTGAGGCTCAAGATTGTTTGAGAGGGCTCTTCAGTCCAACACGTGTAAGAAACAAAACTATGTCCTGCTTCTCTTGAATGACACGACAGCCAAATAATTTTTTAACGGTGATAGCGTTAGACACTATTGAAAGTACAAGAAAAGACCACCTGACTGTTTCAGTTAAAGTTCAATTAAATGAGTTGAAAAACAACTCCAGCAGAGGAACGTAGTGGCATTTTCTCATTCCTTGTAAAAGAAATTACGTTCTGAACTTCAAGTATATAATTTATAGCAGAGTACAGAAAGCACTTGTACTCCTAGTTTGTCGGCCTGACACCTTTCACAGAGTTCCTTTCTGATAATCTGTGTTGTTTCTTGGAAGCAACAGAGAAGAATTTGTTTCATATTCAAGAACAAAATTTGGTTGAATCAGACATAGTGATATTGTTTGTGTATAATCACATACTCTTAAGTAATGCTTGCCTTTCTCTTTGTGTTTGTTGCTTTTACTTACAGAGCATCTAAAATTGTGCTGTTATCCCTTGAAGCAGTTATGATACTTCTCTGATTGTGGTGTTTTGATAACTTCATGATTTTACTGCACACGTGTCACTGGAGTATAAAGCTGACTGCCTTAAAATACTTATAATAACGAAACCAATGATAGTAAAAATAACAGTAATTTATATACAGATTAAAAAAAAAAACTGCAGAGCTTCAAGACTGTAGAATGCAAAGGGTGCAGGGGGAGGAATGGCCCCCCTGAGCAAAGACAGAATACTGGGCATGTAGGTGGGCATTTGGCCCACCCCAGTTCAAGAGCTCTTTTACATTTCTGCCTCTGCTTTTTTATTTTTATTTTTAAACAGGAAACAATTTTGTTTAAGTCTGATTATGTAATAGCAAATAATGGTGGTGTATTTTTTGCTGTGGTGAATGTGGGTATTCATTACCTATACTTGGTAGAAAAGAAGATATCTTTTTACAATATTTCTACAAGATTCATTTGAAATTAAGATGCCTTGTGAAAAGCATTTAGTGGCTTTTTGATAGATTCTGTAGTTTTGGAATGGCATCCTAATGTCATTGCATTTTCCACTGAGGACTTGGGGGGGGCACGTAGTGGGACGACACAATTGTCAGAACGTTACAGGATCCCTGCCACAGCCACGTCCTCCACATCCCTTTTACCTCAGGATTTTCTGAGAAAACATTTTTTTCTTCCAGTACCATATTTTCAAATTCTTACCCCTTGGAAGGATTTTTCTGATGCTGTCCCTCGTGCTGATGTCATCAGTTTTTTGTCCCATTGCCACCGAGCCTGCAGAGCGCAGCGTGTCGCGTTGGGCGCTGCGCGGACACAACCCCCAAACCCTGGGGCTCTCTCTGCTGCCCACAGCGTCCCTTCCACACTCAAAACAGCAGGAGAGGGGGGACCGAGCTCCCAGGGAAGAGCTGAGCACAGTTTGAGGGGCGCGAAGAGGCGGCGATGGTCAGGGCGTCAGGCGGTGGTCATCACTCCCCCTGGGTGCCACTGGAAACCACGGCTTCTGAATCTCAGAGAGGGATTTGAAGGAAGGCAAGGAATTAGTTTTGTCAGAACTTACAAGTCATTTGTTGGTTACCACGATGGTGCCTTTGAGAAGTGAGCAGATGGGAGCCATTCTTAAAATGCTATGGTAAGGAGACCGAGGGACTTAAAAAAACCCTAAATTGATCAGACTGTTGTTATAAATTTGATACAGTCTCAATAGACATGGAGCAGAACCAGTCAATACATTTGGAGTTACTTAATTTAATCATTATTAACATTTAAAATCATACCGTAATTCATTTAAATAAACCAATTAAATGCTTCAAGGTTGTCTGCCATCAGATTTTGGGCAATTATTTTTAGGTGGAATTACTAATTCATTTGTTATAGTTGGCTGGTGAGGGAATTGTTGCTCACATGTGAAGATTGACAACACAGTTACACATACGTCTTCAACATGGAAATAATTGTGCTAATTAGAGCTTGTTAAGTTGGATATTTTGCTAGATTGGAATTATTTTTCAACAAATTCAGGGCCAATATTTTGTGATATTTTATACCAATTATAAGTTCTTAGAGCAAGAGTATTTTTCAATCCCAACAGGTTTATTACTTGCAAAGAAAAAGGTCTTTTGTCCAAAACTATGTACTGGAATTCTAGCTTAAGATTCTGACTGTTCAAAAATACTGTCCATGGTCAAAATGAAAATGTCCTTGTTGTCCAGAAGCACTAGTCATACAGTGTGACTAACTGCACGCTGCAGACAACAGTAGGGAGCTGAAGGTAATTGAGGAAATAATCCAAGAGCTGAGATCTTTGTTCAGCCTTTTTGCTGCTGCCTGGGACACTGGTCTCCTCTAGGAGTAGGGCAAGGACTCAAGGAAGAACTGGAGCAGAAAGAAGGCAAGACTGGAACGGAGCCAGGGAGCTCAGGCAGAGCAAGAACAGCAGGATCCAGAGAAAAGCTGCAAGCTTCCATCTGACAGCCCCCAGTCAGAAACCAGCTTTGCAGGAGACACACAAACTGGGGTGAGTGGTTGATACAGCAGATGGCTGTGGTACCACCATTCACAGTCACTTCAGCAGGCTGGAGAAAAGGGGCAACAGGAACTTCATGAAGCACCTGGGAAGAAATAAAGCCACACACCAGTATGGGCTGATGGCCAATCAGCTGGAAAGAAGCTTGGCACAAAAAGCCTTGGAGTCCTGGTGGGCACCGAATGAACACGAGCACCCTTGAAACAAAGAAGGCCAACAGTCTCCTGGGCTACAGCAAGCAGAGCATTGCAGAGGGCTGAGGGAGGTTACCATTCTCCACTCAGCACTCCACATCTGCTGGGTAGAGTTCTGGGCTCCCCAGGAGGAGTGAGACATGGGCATACTGGAATGAGTCCAGTGAAGGGTGACAAAGATGGTTAAAGGATTGGAGCATCTGACATCAGAGAAGATGGACTACTTAGCCTGGAGAAGTGAGGGCATGGGGACATCTTATCTATGTATATAAGTACCTGACAGGAGGGAGTAAAGAGCCAGACTTCTCAGTGAGAGGACAACAGGCAATGGGCACAAAGTGAAATACAGGAAATTCCACTTAAATGTAAGAAAAATATTGCTGATTGGCTGTGATTGAGAAGGTACCTTGATCGTGAAACGGCTGAAATCAAACTCCACAGCAATTTGTGCCCCTGATGAGTATGGATGGTTTCAGGAACTGGATTCAAGAGTGCACCTCTTGCAAACTTAGAGCTTTCAGCAAAACAGAAATCCCAACAACCTGTCCTAATATGCGCTCCCAAAACGTATCTTATAAGGGGAAGTTAGAACAAAGCACTTTCAGAAGCCATGATTTAGAGCTCTTTGTGTTTTATAGTCTAGAGTGTTACTTAACTTTTTCAACTCACAAGGACTGTTTTATGGTGACAGAAATGGGAAATCTTTATTTTCTTCACTTACTGACTATCTTGTTTAAAAATAACTCAGAATACGTGTTTCTATGTTATCTAAAAATAGTTGAAGGTATTGATTACATTTCAATAAAGGTGCTGGTAAAATCATAAAAATAAATTATAGATTTTTTTTCCAATTTTGGTTTTATGTGTACTGAGTTCTGCCCTACTATTACTGCTTTGGGGCTGAAGAAAAAATCCCCAAATGCTGCATTTGTATGTTTTTGCACAGTTACTTTGTATAAAACATACATATCTATTCATAATTCTAGAAAAAGTGACAGGCCAGTCTTTTTCATAATGCCTTTGAAAGGA
This sequence comes from Gallinago undulata, assembly GCA_026546715.1. Classification (NCBI taxonomy): domain Eukaryota; kingdom Metazoa; phylum Chordata; class Aves; order Charadriiformes; family Scolopacidae; genus Gallinago; species Gallinago undulata. The sequence continues at coordinate 22,330,685 of JAOTQQ010000012.1, read as the reverse complement.
AGAGAGGTGCAACACATTTAAGAGAGCAAAGTAAAATGGTAATAAAGTAAATACTCCTGGTAGTACAATAGTTTCAAATGCTGGTTTATACAGAACATTCAGATGTTGCAAGGATTGTGATAAACGAGACTAATACTGTAGCAGCACTAAATACATATACATACACTTACAATGAAGAAAAAGGATAGAAATTATATAAGAGAAAAGGAAATACTGTTTCCTCATACAAGTCTTTCTTTCTGGTCTACAATGTATTTATATTGTAGAGTCGGAAATATTAAAGGAAACTCTGAAGCAGCTTTTGGTACAGAGTAGTGCATGGGGTTTAGAATAAATGGGAGTGCATTGGAGCAGAGCAGGAAGTTGGCCTGTATTTAAAATTAAATCAGCAATTTGAAAATGGTTGGTAGGGATGCCTGAGTCTGCTATTGTGGACTTGATTCAGCTTCACATCTGCTTGATGCTCTGTGTCAAGTATTATGTCACTTTTGCTGGAACTGTTCCTTTTTTAGCATCACAATAGAACATGGCTTAGCCCCACAGAGTAACCTCGTGGGAATTCTTCAGTAAATTATGAACAATTTCATTGATGTGCAAGATACTGGAATATTCCATACCAAAAGAACTTGCTGTGGTCCTTTAAATTTTGCATTAAAATATTCTTAGTTTTACTTTTACCCTTAAATAGCAGCACATTACAGTGTAATCCACAGGAGGAATGTTAATCCATAGGCTACTAATGCCTTTTTTTCTGCTACAAAGGCTTCCAAGATTTGATGGCATGGGCAAGTGGCAGAACTCTCCCATGGAATAGCATCTCCCCTTGTCACAATGTCATGGTACCCACCTTGCTTTTCATTCACAAGTCCTGAACGTTTCGGTGACCCTTGCTGCCGCAGCAGGGTTCACACCGTGTGGGTGTGGGTGTGCTGGTGGGTGTGCTGGTGGGTGCTGGTGGGTGTGCTGGTGGGTGTGCTGGTGGGTGTACTGGTGGGTGTGCTGGTGGGTGTGCTGGTGGGTGTGCTGGTGGGTGTCCTGGTGGGTGTACTGGTGGGTGTGCTGGTGGGTGTGGGTATCCTGGTGGGTGTGCTGGTGGGTGTGCTGGTGGGTGCTGGTGGGTGTGCTGGTGGGTGTCCTGGTGGGTGTGCTGGTGGGTGTACTGGTGGGTGTGGGTATCCTGGTGGGTGTGCTGGTGGGTGCTGGTGGGTGTCCTGGTGGGTGTGCTGGTGGGTGTGCTGGGGGCTGCAGTGCAGCCACACGTCACCCCTCCTGCTCCCCAGCCTCTCTCTGTCTCGCCCTCTGAAACACACAACGTTATATTTTGACTCAGTGAAGAGAACTTCTTGTCTGTTTTCTCTTCTCATCCCAGCTGTTGCCTTTTCCAGCTGTTTCCCTGTGACAACCTTCCCTCTTCAGAAGGACATGCTTTGGAAACTGGGAATTACTCTGTTTCTGGAAAACAGCTTCTGATCATTGCTCCCATTTTCCAAATCCCCCTTCTTGGCCACCTTCTGTGGCCTGAAGAGTAAAACTTCATATTCCAGTAGAAGTTTTTTTTCTTTTTCTTTGGTTAAGATTAAAAGTAAACTAAAGAAGCTATTTCCATTGTCCTGATTCATCCGTTTTGTCTTATATGGGAGAAACTGAAACTAGGATGTGGGTCACTTCATTCTGAAAAAAAGAATGCCCAAAGTCCAAGTGCAATAAAAACTGCCTGAAATAAAGAAAAAAGCTCGGGGTGAGAAAAACCAAACGAATATTTGGGGTTGTGTCTATCTATTTTGGGTTCTCTGGCAAGTTGTTTTTTCCCCACCCTCAGTAAATTAGTTGCAATGCCAGAGCATGTCCACATCCTGATACAGCCCTCAGGCTCTTCATCTTGCAACAGCCAAGCTTTCAGCTAAAGTGATTGAAAAAGTGAGTGGTCCCCACTGCCCGGAGGCTGGCTGTGATGGAACACGCTGCTTTTCTTGGGAGGGCTTTCTGCTGATGGAATGGAGTGACTGCGTCGCTGTTTCACCAATCCATTTCACACTGAAATAGGACAGGATTTTTGTAGAGGTGAAAGCCTGATCAAAAGATCCTCGAGGTGAATAAATCCCTGATTTATTAGCAAGGAAGATAGCTTGGTAGCAGAGCGTGTGTCGTGTCTCCTGAGGACAGTGGATGACTGGGGTGGTGGCTGTGAGAAAAGACTGTTAGGGGTCAGTAGTTTCTGATGCTCTGCCACTGTCAGAACAGCCTGAAGATTGTTTTAACTAATACCAGTCAGAGCTGGTCCCTGAAGAGCCATTCGCTGAGTGGAGATACCAGGGAGCATGGTGACAGCCATTCCTCCATGGGCCTCTCCCTGCCTCCTTCTGCGGGGACCACGGGAAGCAATGGGGAGAGCTGTGCCTTCGGGAGGCTCCCCAGGGCTGAAGACCACTACAGGTTACTTATTCCTCATTTTCTTTGGGAAGATTTCTTTGGTGATCAGTAAACACTTTGCTATATGTCTGTATACAGTGAAGCCTTCTCCGCTTGAGTTTTAAGTGCTGTGGCTGTATAAACTTTACATTAATATAGTGGTAATAATAATTTACTAAAACATTAGGGGTGCCTCTCAGGGACACTGAGCAGCCTTCATTGTGAAATAGCATTCTGCTGTGCTTTAACATAGAACAAATGTGTGTATATATATATATATAATGCTGAAAGAGCAGCTAACTATCAGAAGAAAAAAGTATTTAGTGGGAGGCATTGATCTGTGGAGAGAAAAGAAGTGAACTCTCACTCTGGAGTCAGCAGATCCAGAGACAGCTTTAGAAGTTTGTATTCCATCACAGTACCTCGGGAGGGCAGAGAACCTTTCTCTAACTGAATTTAGGATAAAATCAGTTTGGGTGTTTTTTTTCTTGTCCATTTTTTTCTTCTTGTTACAGGCTTTGAAGATGTTGATACTGAAAAGTTATATTTGTATCATCTTACACATAGTCATGCTCTGGAAATACTTTCAGGTTTTTTGAGTTTTGTTGCATTGCTCTTTGTGTATTGCTTTGAAATAAAAAAACATAGAAGACAAGCAATAAGAAAAAAGTCTGACCAAGAGGTGGCAGCAAGGACCCGTAGAACACACCGTTCCGCACCGGAATAGAGACTGCCTAGAGAAAAAACAAATTCACCTAAGCTTTAAGAGCATTATTGTTAAAAAGTTAGCAGTTTGGCTACATATTAATGTAGAAACTCTACAAGGAGTTTGGCTTAGTGAAGTAACTTAATGCTCAATAAAAGGCAGCTACTGGCTCTTTTTGGTACGAGCTGTGAGCGAGGCAGGACAAGAATGGCTTTGCCTTCACCTGGTCTCCTGCTGCTCAGAGATCAGAGGGCAGAAGGTTCCGATGGCTCTTCCGATGGGGATGGGAGCACGAAGCCACCGCTTCTCCCTCCCTCTCTAGTCTGTCAGGACGTGTGGGTCACTCCCGTGTGGGGGTCCATCACCTGGGGCCCTTCTTCGCGGTGCCTGCCAAACGCTTGGTCAGTTAAGTAAGACATACAACATTGCACTCTTTCCCCCCAGCAACTGATTTTGTCTTAAAAATATACTTTCCTTCATTATCCTAATTAGTTATGACTGTGGCTAAATACTCTAGTTGTGCTCTATGGAAAATATCAATTAAAGAGATAGCTTCTTCCTCAAGCAGTTCTATCCTAGGGCTCAGTTCCCTTTTCTTTTCTTAAATTGTTCCTCTCCTGCACAGAAGCAAAACATTTGAAGTACAAAGACACACATATTTTGAAACGTCATGGATGAAGCACTCAGATTTAATTTCTGGGTTTAGCCCATGGGGAAGCTCAAATCCTGTAAATGTCTTTTGACGGCTCTATGTACTTTTCAATGCATTTTCTCCTGAATCTTAGTAAAATATATTACGGAAACTAGGAGTCCTATATTTCATGGAAGTTACTTTCATTTATCTGTATGGCTGCATTTCACAACTTGTAATCCATCGATGACTGTTGGTCTATAAGACATCAAAAACTTATCTTGGAAAAAAATTAATAAAAACCCAGCTACAGTGTCCTTGGAATATAAACAAGGAAGTAAGCAAGTAAAATAATGGGCAATAGGAGTAAAAAACTGAGCATTCAAGGTTTAGCCTGATGTTTATTTGGTTGGAAATGACAAAACATTGTGAGAACCCTGTGCAAGGCAGTACTTGTTTGTTAGGTGGTTGGGTTTTTTTGTGTAAAGCTGTAAATGGTCCTCCATGTGAAAAGTGTTTCACCGTTAGGCAGTATTCTGCTGTGTGTGTTACCCAGCCAGGGTGAAAAACTGACAGCCTGTCCTCTGGGAAGCTGTTCCACTGTGTGACAGTTCTTTGCAATGAAACTTTCGTGCCATGCAGCCCAGATTTCCTCAGCATCACTTAATGTTCACCAGGTCCCAATTCAAAAACAAAAATGCAAAATCCTCAAAAGATAGTTAATACAGTTTGTACTCTGTTTTGTACCTCTGTTTTGTAAGCCTGTACTAAGCTGAAAGTTAAACCTACAAACGCTGCAGTGTTGTAAAATGCTGTATTCTTAGAAGCCTTTACTGGCCAGTGGATAATTTGTGTAGGTTAATCCCATTAACATTAGAAACAAATTAGCTTGACATTGAGAATGGGAAAATCAATCCTTACTCTATTGAGAGCAGTCCTTTAATTTCACATTGGGAATTGGAGAATGCTTTTCCTGTTTTCCCAGTTTTCAGTACATTTATTTAAGAATTTTTTCTTACTACAATTCGAGTCAACCAGGGGAAGCCACTGAGAGGAGATAAACTAAATGTCTTTACTGGAACCACATCTCTTTCTGAATGTAAGAAATTCCTAATTTTATTAAATGAAGATGCTGTAGAGCTTCTGTGGCTAAGGTTCCTTGTTCTTCCAAGAACTTATACCTATAGATTTCGTAGATTAGCTCAGTTTAGTGTGTTTGTGCAGTTTTCATACAATTGCAAATACTTATTTAACTTATCCTAATTTAATTCTTTGCAAACTGTTGATGAACCCTGAGCCAATGAAAGGAAATCATAGAATCATAGAATGGGACCTTAAAGTTCCATCCCCCTGCCCTGGGCAGGGACACCTCCCACCAGAGCAGGTGGCTCCAAGCCCCATCCAGCCTGGCCTTGAACCCCTCCAGGGATGGGGCATCCACAGTTTCTCTGGGCAACCTCTTCCAGTGTCTCACCACTCTCACAGCAAAGAATTTCTTCTGGATATTTAATCTAAATCTCCCCTCTTTCAGTTTAAAACTGTTCCCCCTTGTCTTATCACTCCATTCCCTCCCCATCTTTCCTGCAGGCCCCTTTCAGGCACTGGAAAGCTGCTATAAAGTCCCTCCAGAGCCTTCTCTTCTCCAGGCTGAACAACCCCAACTCTCTGTCCCTGTCTTCCCAGCAGAGGTGCTCCAGCCCCTGATCATCTCCATGGCCCTCCCCTGGACTCACTCCTGCGGGTCCACGTCCTTACGTTAGGTGCTATGAGGGAACTCAGTGCTGAAAAGTGATTAGATTCCTCCATGGAATTAAGGAAATGCTAACCTGTACCTGACAGCATCCTTGCAGCAAACGGGAGTCATGCCTAGAGGGGAAAAAGCCCCTTTTTTATTTGTTTGCTGATTGGGTACAATCTTCCTGTGGTACCTGGTTAATACAGGGGCCTGCTGCCTGGTGGAAGGTAAGCTGCAGATGATAAGCAATATTTCTAAAAAATAACCTTTATAGTTATAACAGTAAAATGATTATTTTTAAACAATAAAAGTACCATCTTCTTTCCCAGCTGCCAAAGAACAGAGGGATGTAGTATCTGGGGATTTTTCCCCAGAAATCTTAAGCAGTCCTTCAATTTAAAAAATGCAGAAGCATTTGTTTGCATTGCTTTTATTTCACATAAACTTGAACTAGTTCCTTCATTTAAACTTTTTGGATGAGGTTACTGGTGATCTGAAATTCTTATGGTGTATATAGTGGATAAAGAAGGCCGATCAATTGGAAAGAAATTTATGTGGATGAGAAGAGATGCATTTTCCCCATTTGAATGGAGTGGGAAGGACTTCCTTGTAGTGAAAGCAACTAATTAAACCTGGAAAATTCAAATAGATTGTTTCAGGAAAAGGAAAGCAATCTGTGCTATCTTTAGAACTATTTCAAATACAATTTATATATATAATTTGAAATGTTGAAAAGACACCGGTGCCGAAATTTTAGTGGATTTCTTTGGGAACTTGGTCAGATACACCTTTCCTTAGAACACAAAAAGCCTTCTGCTGGGGACAAAGTTTCCCTACTGCCACCTCCACTGTGTCAGCATCAGTATTGCCAGAAGCCAGCACTGGCTGCAGTGCTGAGGGTCGACTGGACGTGAGCAGGAGCTCTCTGATGCAGATTGTGCCCAGAACTGGAAAGGACAGGGAATCTGCAAATGAAACGGAGCTTTTGTGAAAGAGCTGGAGCCAGGTCAGGGGGTGGTAAGGCTTCCAGCATCTCTTAACGCTTCAAACTGGGACATGGAGAATCTCTGGGTAATGGTTGATTTGAACAAGTCTTTGGATGGTAAATGTTGTTTCTGTCTATAACTCCTTTTCTGCGCAGAAACGATGACTTAGCTTGTCCTGTTGTGTACAAGACACACCTTTTCAGGTCATCCTCCTTAGTGCATGCAGTTTACTTCCCTCTCAAGGTATACAGTGAACGCTTTCTACTTTCCCCCGCAGACTGAAAAATATCTTCAATTCGATGTTTGTCTAAAGCTGGTCTCCACTCTAGCTGTGCCCGTTACACTACGGGGACGGGGTGCAGTGGGGGCAGCAGCCTGTCCTGCAGCCCCTCTCTCACCGGCCAGGGACACGCACTGCACTCACACCATGTTCACGTCAGTTGCACAGGAGATTTTGTACATTATCATAGGACAAAAATAAAATTAGCAGCCAATAATGTTGTAACCAAGAAAACAGCATATAGAGGGGATAAAGGAAAAACAATTTAGAGCTGCCAATTCCAAACATGTCATGGTAAGAAAGTACTTTTATGCAGAGCTTATCCTGGCTGGATCCCTCCATGCCAACAGGAACATCTATGTTTTTTTCAAATTTTTCCAATTTTATAAACATTTAATGCTGCTTTAAGCAATTACTAAACACCTTTGTCCAATTTCTTTTGTTCCTTCTTACTCCCGTGGTATAAGATTTCATGTTGAGGGCCTGAAGTGGGCTTCACCTTTCTTCCCATTGAAAACTTCTTGCTTCTTACACCACGGGAGGTGATGGTAAAGAGCAAAATAAAAAGAGCATAGGACTTGTAAGTGGGAAGCGATCTGTTCTTTTCAAATGCACGTTGCTCAAAATATAAACCAAGCTGTTGTTAGTTGTTAGACTAATATAAACCAAGCTCTTTTTAGTCTTCAGATGGTGTCATTGATTTGTATATCTAAAATCTGCAAGACTGCTGACATCTGCTATTTTTAAACTGGAACACGCTGAATACTACTAATTGTTCATTGCACTAAGGAGCCTTTTATGCAATTAGGACACATTTTTTGATGAGGAAATAAATTTTAAATTAAAGGCCTGCACTAGGGAAAGGTGTAGTTAAAAGGTTCTACCTAAAAGGAAATTAGAAAACTATATGAATATTGTAGTGCTTTATCATGCAGCAGTTCTGAAAAGCTTTTATTCCTGCAATGAACTTTGGTACCTGAAGCTTTGTCGAACATGGTAATTCACTTTCAGAAGTTTAATTACATTATTTTGCACTTGGCAAGACGGGTGTGCTGGAGACAAGATAGCATTTGGAGACCTTACAGTTTGCATGAATGACAGCAAGAATTAGACACAGGACATCTGAGCAGCGAGGAAAATTTTTCTGATGCTTTCACATATTATTTAATTGCAGAAATATATGTTTTTTTTAGTGAAGCAGAAGTATATTTTTTGCCAGGAAAGTAAATGCAATTGGTACAAAGAGCACTCTTGATGACATCCTGAGGCCATGGTGACTCTTTTTTTCTTTTATTTCCCTCTTTATTCTTACACTGCCCAAGCAGGCAAAGTCAGAGTCAGACAAGTCAGAGTCACCACTGGGTTACTCCACTTTGTACAAGGTGTGAAATTTGCCTCAGTATTTAATTTGTAATCTCCTTAGTTCTGCTACCTTCTGCCTGAAGGTCTCCAATGATCTTCTCTTCAGTTACTTTCATTACTTAGCCTGGCTTTGTTTGAATGTGTTAACTGATGAGTTCACACGGACACAATAAGACTCTCCTATTCAGCCTGACCTACCTGAATCCCCCCCTGGGGTAATGGAGAGATGGACTGGTGATGCACAGACATATCCATGTCCAATGCTCGTAACACAATCCCCTCACAAGGTCAAAGACACTACCCCTTCCAGGAGCCGAAAATACCTCACTCACATGTAATCTACTTGATCTTCCTCTGTGTAAAGAAAATATATTGATGATGTGAAAAATTTGGAATGCATCCTTTCAGGACATGTTTTTCAAAGTGTAGGTGGGTTGGGGTCAGAAATAGTTATGTATGTATGAGAAATAGAGTACTGCATAAATCCAGGTGTATCTGGGTAAATCCGTGCACATGCAAGCATGAGGCATGTAACTTTATGTGTCCCTTAAATTTCGCAAGCATGGCAACCAGTAAGTATTAATGAAAGCTTTTTCCTCCACCTAACTAACTAGAGAAAATGCTCATCTCCTAGGCAAAGAAGAGGCATTATTTTAATTTGCCTTATTGATGGTGTTTTCAATCAAGTATGCAAATTTCCTGAGGCAAAATGAAAATAAAGACACTGTAAAGACATTTCAGTATCTCAGTTCAGTATCTTCTTCCTTAACTAGTTTGCCAAGAACCTTTTATTAGAGATTATTACAATACTGATATCAATGAAGAATTCATATGGTATTATCTTCATATTTAACGTCTTTTATATCTAACCTGGTTTTAAATGTAATTTCATATACTATGTCTCATAAGAGGAGTTATAAAGGGATGCTGAAGGTGTTATCATGTGACCTTGGCATGCTCTTTTCAGTCTTGTAGATGCTTTTCTTGCAGGCAGATTATTTCTGCACAATTTTGCATGGGGAACTACATAGAATGTTGAGTCTTACGGTAAGAATTCAGCAAGTTGCTGACATGTTCCTGAAATGTAACGGACGGGTTATAGGAAATAAAAGAAATACCACTACTGAGTAGGTACTGTCCTTATTAGAGCGTAGAAGGCAACGGACAAAATTGTTGTATAAATGCCACCACTGGATCTGCCCTGTGTCTTTTCGTTCTTAATTTCCCCACGCTCCTTTTCCCACAGTACGTTTCTCCTCTTGCTTCTTTGGTGCCTGGAAATGTAGGGGTGTCTTTACCTGACCAAGGGCACTCTCTTGGTCATTGGCCTTGTCAGGAACTTCTATCTGCTTGGGTCTTTGGGCTGTGATCGCTCAGGCTTCTTCCAACAGACTTAAATTGCCTTTGGTTGTGCTGCTTTAGCTGTGTGCTAAGGGGATTCATTTCAAGGCAATACATATGATTCTGTCTCACTTTTCTCTGTGGCTTGCAAAACGGGAGGGCAGCTTTAATTTTCTCTGGGCGGGTTGGTAGGGAGAGATATTGATTCAGTGTCTTACCTGAGCTCTGCGTTTCTTTTCTCTCTGAAGCAACGTGATCCACAGCTTTTGGGTTGCACAGGTCTCCTGTAGAGAAAAATCGACCGAGATCTTCCACATGTGAGTGTTGGTCTCAACCTCATAATGACACGAAGTGATAAAAATATTTATGAAGCTGAGGGCTAGACCTTTTCTGTGTGATGGATCCCTTGTCTTTGTGACGTTTTGAACGTGGTCCCTCTGAAGAAAACCATAGAAAGGTATGGGGACCCTTAGTGAGGGCCATCTTTATGACAGCCATAGAAGCCTGGCCTGAGACAGGACCCCCTTTAACATTTGCATGCAAAAGCAGCACAGGAAGATCAGGAGAAGTCTGACACCTTGCTGAGATGAACTGCGGTCAAACCGGTAAGATACCTGCTGGCTGGTAAGTGGGGGGAGGGTTAGGATCAAACAATAGAGCAGTTTGTGTAATTCATTTAGTGTCAAAGAAACCTAAGCCTTCCCTAAGATAGTTTCGAGCCCAGGTGACTTTAATTTAATGCTCTGCTATGTTGTTACTGAAGCAGGTGACTTCCAGCAGCTTACTTACGCGTCTGCACTAAGGAATTGTTTTCTTTCTTGATCAATTACAAATTCCAGAGTGGAAATGCTGGTCGTTAGCTTGCCTAATCCTAATTCAAGACTGCAAATATTTTTGCTCATTGCATTTTGCTTTTCCAGTAGAATATATACTGACCTGCAAGGATTGAAATTCCAGGGAAACACTGGAGATCACAAAAGCCTTGGCTTTAGAGCTACAGCCTTCATATAACTGCGGATATATGTAGAGTGTGATTATTTAATATAGGAAATTGCACTTTCCAATTTTCACAACTGATTCTTTAAAGGTATATCTTTATTTACTCATACACTAGCTCACCATCATGAATAAAAAAGAAGTGCAATCAAGTTAACTAAAGACATCTTGATGTGCCATAGTAGATGGTCCCGATGCAATAAAGGTGACAATGTGTTTGCTGAGGCTGTGCCACAGGACAGCTCCTGTTAACCAGCATAGCTGTGTCTGAAAACACGTGTTTGTCAGCAGGCCAGTGGGCAGTCTGGCAGTCTGCTCATGGTGGATTGTGCACAGAAGGTGGAAAAGGAAATAGAAAAATGCCCAAGAGCTTGTTTGCCCGGAATGTGTTTGGAACGCAAGCAGAGTAAGGTTTGTTGCTATGAAGGGAACAAACCTGTGTCTCCGTGACTGGTTTTGGGAGTGTGTGCCATGACTGAGAGTGTCATTTGGTACCTGAAGAGGCGAGGCAGGCTGCCTGCCTTCACTTTCTGCCAGTATATGTATTATTATGGAAGATAAAAGGGGATCAGAATTAGCCTACACAAATGGCTGGATAGACAAGCTCCCAGCAATAAATCCAGCAACGAGAACGTGGCCTGACTGGAGGGGACTCTGGAGGAAGTGTTCTTTGAATGCGTGGGCTAGAAAGAGTGATGGGGATGCTTCAGAGGCAAGAAGTGAAGGCAGCTTACTGAAGGGAAGAGACAGTGAAGGTAAGGGGACGCAGACTCCACGGGATGAAAATCACCCCTGAATGGGAGACCTGAAGGAGGTATTCTGGTATGGAAGGTCTTCTCTGAGAGCTAACATCAAAACCTGAGGAACAGGGATGCAGATGGGTGGCAGTGTTGGTATTCAGAAGAGGTTATGAAAAGCACGACAGAGAGAAGGCTGTACAGAAAATTTTGTACCTGTGGACAGTTCCTGAAAAGGGGGTGTATGGGGCCACCCTAAATGAATACTGGATGAACACGGCTGAATACAAGATACGGGAAGACACTGACTTATGGAGAAGTAGAGTTGCTATAGCATCTTGCTTAGAGCAGCTGAGTTTATGGTCCAGACTATTCAGCAGGAGGGTTAGGACAGAAGAAGGGTGGGAGGCAGCCACAAATCCGAGCACTCCGTTACAGAGCAGGACATGTGTATTTCTAATGTGCTGTGAATGGTCTCCACAGAACAACAGCAGCGTGCCAGAAATCATAAGCCTAGCCAAATCATTGTATAATTTATACTTTTTATGAGGTGCAGCATAGGAAGGCTAGTAAAGTCAAGGAAGTGTTAAAACATTTGTCTTGTGCCTTCTGTGGAAGAAAGAATATGTTAAAATTGCAACATAAAGGTCTTCTTAAATTGGAGATGGAGAGAGAAAAGAGGGAGTCATGTTTCCAGTGCTTTGAATATCAAAGGCAAACCCTGAATATTTCATTTGCTTTGAAAGGACACTGATCAAGCTTTGAATGTTTCATTTGCATTAAAAAGGGACAGGAATACACGGTCTAAGAGAAGTCATCCAGGATTGGAGGGAATCACCCAGCAGATGGGGTAATTTGATGAATTCTGCACCCACAGCTTTTGCAACAAGAATTTTTGTATGATTATTATTTCTTTAGCATCTAAGGAGAAACCATGTTGCTGTTAAAATTTAGGTATGCATTTTTAAATATATTTCCTATTTTCAATTTGCAGTTTACAAGTTTCTACTTAATCATGTGAACTTTATCTGCATAAACTAGCTTTTATTGTGCTTTAACCTTTAATACTGAAATAGTATTCTATGGGAGTCTGGGTGAAGCTGAGAATTTGAGGATTTATAGTCTCTTTGAAAGCAAGAAGAATCTATGTGAAGCAGCTTCCCTGGGACAATCTGCACACAAAATCATGTTTTTAAGAAACTTGATTGTTTTCCTGGGAAACTGCAGGAGCTAGTATGCAGGCTGTTCCATGCAGAAGTCGGTCCAGTGACCAACTGTCCCAAAGGCAGCAGGCCATGGAGATATCTCACCTCTAGAACGGAGCAAGTTCCTTCAAGACCTTTTCATCTGGTCTACTTGACCTTGGGATCAATTGGACTGGAGAAGAGTCAAGCTAACTTGCAGCTAATTTATCTCTTATCCTCAAATTAGAGGGGATTTGGCCTGTCACCATGCCTAAATCAGACAGTTTAGTTTGACAGTAGCTTTCAACTTTGGTTTTGCAACTCCCCCCTCCAAAACCAAAAGCCTTTAGTTCAGTCTCTCTGCCATCATAGAACACAAGCATTGTGCAGTCTTTGAATTATTTGCTGAGGTCGCTGAAGATTCAAAACATTTCACATTACTTTGTAGATAGGGAAAGATTTTGTGACCGTTTTTTTGTGAAGCTGGCCTTTTTTTAAAAAGCAAAAGGTTAAAATTAAATTAAAGAAGGACGATATTGGTGAAAACACAAATGTTGAGTGAGTTCTAACACACTCAACCCCTTGGCTAGAATTAGCCATTGCACCTGCCAGCCCTCCACAGACAAAGACATTTTGGTAAGCAAAACCCGAATTTACCGCAGAGTTGGAACAATTAAGAGAGTTGAAGAACCTTCATTACAGAAGTTTGGAATGTACCTGTGAATGGCACAAATTACTGCTCAATTTCCTTGATCTATTGTGACACAGAAGTTCTTGCCAGAGCCCTTGGCTTGTAAGCTGAAAGAAGCCCAAACCTCTTATTACTCTAATTAGACATGTAAATCAGGTCAGATTTATTCAGTCTTGGCAAGAGGCAGACAACTCATAAATATAATTGTACTTGTGCTTGAAGGAATGCTTAGTAGTGGTGCTGCTGGACACTGAAAAAAGACAGGGTTGCTTGGGATTTTTTTTCCTAACCCTTGAAGGAAAGGGATTCAATGCCCTCTCTAAGAATCAGATTAAATTGTTATATACTAACCCCTCATAAAGATAGATAATTAGATTTTAGAACCTTTCTCATAAAAAAGGGACAATCCTTGCTATCTTGCAGCTCCTGCTGGTAAGGACACCCCAGGCCAATACACCGTTGTGTTCTATAAGCTCTATCCCATGTGCAACAGAAGAACAAAAAGTTTCATGCAGAGGATGTGCTGGTTCTAAAGCCCACGAAAAGTTGTTTCCAAATCATAAGAAGCAGTTGAAAACTGGGTCCATAATATTTGTGCAAATGTTGCAGAAAATTCTTTGTTATGGGATAGTTTATATACAAATTGGAGGTTTAGCAAATGACATTGAAATATCTAGGATATTAGTATTAAGAAATGTAAATAGATAAATCAGTGTCATTATTACATCAAGCACTAACTGAGAATTGGTTAAAGTCTTTCCTCTCAGACTCTCTGAGAACAGAGAGATGGGAATTATTATTTGTGCTGAGATTAAGTAAGGGCTCACAGGCATTCTTACCTCAACACCAATTTCAGGAGATCAGGGTTATTCTTATAAATGGGAACTACCTTTTTACCCTTCTCTGCTTGTCTGAGAGTATTTGGCTTCTAAAGCTGTAGTAGTATCACATTTATAATAAGCAAGGCCATCTGATGTGCCTATGTGCTTGAGTCCCATAATTTAAACTGAGGTTCTGGACTTTGTGTGTTAGTTAATCTGCAGCGTTCATCGGACCTGTCAGAGATACACGTTGGACCTGTGCATCAATATTAGTTGGGGCTCCATCCCACGTGGAGAAAGTTTCAAGTTGAAAATTGAAGGGAAACACTGAGAAAAGACTGGCTGCCACACGTCTAAATACACACCCCCAGAAATATCTCAGTTAGTAATCAAGGCCTAGATTACACCTATCTTGAGCTGCCAAGAAGTCTAGCATGTACTGAAATAAGGCGATATATTTAGATATATCACTTACATCAGAATAAAGCCCCAAAATATTTATGCCATTGAAATACCCAAATCCTCTCCTTGCTGAAAGTGATACTATCTATATAGAGACTCTCAACTGCACAGTGTTAGTTTCCACTGACACATCAAAGTTCACACAGGCAAATATATATATATGATATATAAATATATTTATATCTAAACGATTTTATGTATAAAATTATATTTATACGTGGATTATTTATAAACACACGTGTACGCATGCATGTGTATACAGAGACAGACATAAAGTCAAAAAATGTAACGAGAATTGGGAAGAAATATCTTGCTCACTTAGAATGAAAAAGAGCAACACATGAGATTAAATGAGCAATCTTTGACTGTCATACATAGCTCATCAGTTTTAACAGAAATAATTCTTCAATGCCTTGGTCAAATGAAATAAAAGCTGAATGAACTGACTGATATTAAAGGTGTAGGAGAAGAAATACTGTGTAGGTTTTTGTTTATGCCCTGTCTTCAAAAGTTCCGATGTGATACTGGTGTAATTACAATACACCTCATCTAAAACTGAACAACAGTTTAAGACACCCTTGTTCTTTTATTTTCTGTTCCTTTTAGCATTTCCCTACTGATGAGCTTCCAGGTTATAGCAGAAATACTTGTTATGTCCTGGCTGGGAGTCCTTGCACCTTGTTCTGTATAAATTCTATTTGATTTCTAATATACCATTCCTTGTTGAGCAAGTTTCCAGTCGTTCAACACTATAATGTTTTCAATTATTGTACCACCAGAAAATGTCACCATGTCTTTATCATTAATAATGACTGCTGATTTCTTCTAGAGTGAACACAGGAAAATTTGCTGGAGTCAACTTTGGTCATATGTTCTTAGTCTTAAAAATCAGTTATGTTATTGGAAAAGGGATCTGATGTGATTTATCTTTAGTAAATTCATGCAGGATTTTTATTTCACTTTTCATTTAACTTCAAGTCTTTTTTTTTTTTAAGGTTACTGTGCCATTAATATTGAGTTGTTGCACAATCCTTTTCCTTGTTTGTAGCTAGAAGTTTTGTATTTGCTATTGTGCAGCTCTATGGAACAGCCCCATTTTGATTTATTAAGCAACCTCTTTGTTGTTTGCCTTGGATTTCACAATATCCTTTTAAATACACATATTGTGCAATTGCCATTTTCCCATCCTACTGAGAATCCTGGAATGCTTTTTTTTTCTGTAGTTAAAGTCAAAATGAGCATTAGACTCCTCCTTTCAAATCCTCTGCTCTGGCTAGATTGTTTTCTCTGCTGCATTCCTATATTCCTATTCCTTCTTCCTCCTTGACTCCATCCACTGCTTATCTCCACCATAGCTCCACCATGACAAATGGAGTGGGTTTTGTGGGTTCTTCCTCTTTTAATTTTTATTTTGGAGAAGGAATATAGTAAATATGGATGTTGTCTCTCTGATTTGGACCCATAAAACACCTTGTTGGCATTACTGCTCATCTAGAGGCTTATCTGGTCTTCATCTGACTGTGGTCCAGAGCTCGGATCCTCTGCTGATACAGATTGTTCTCAGGATTGAATTCAAATCAAATTCAAATTTTAGCATGCCTGAGGCTTCACTACAAGCTAATTTCTTTTTCACATTAAATTTATGACTGATGCTTTATTGTTGTAGGTATTAAGAGTTCTTGTCTCCCAAGGAGTTAAACGGGGCCAGATAAGTGAGGATTCTGAGGCTCTCTTTATTAGCTAACTACTAGTTTTTTCAGTGCTACTATCCAAACATTTAGGTGTTCAGATTTGCTTCATGAATATAGAAATGCTAGAGAAACTATGATAATGACTCTGAAAGCTTTCTGGATTGTGCCTGAATAGACTTTCAATTAAATATTGTTATGAAAACATTTCCTCCTCATTTGTTGGTTAGCAACTTTCCGTCTCTCTCATGCCATCTGCTGCCCTCTGGGATCTTTAGCTCCCAGCCCATTTCGTGTCACTCTTCTCCATATATTACCCTTTCAGCTTCCTTCCCCACTTGGAGGAGCCCTAAATCACTGCGTTACAGTAACTCTACATGCTCTGTCCCATGCTCTCAAGCTTCTTTGCACACCATTGCTCCCTAGTTTCTGCTTCATTGGACTGCTACACAAACAAAAGTCCATCCAACACGTGGAGGTTGTTCCCTTATATGCAATCTATTCTTGTAGATGGCTGTTACAACAGACACGGGTGTTTAAAGCCTGAAAGTCAGGTAACGTGGCTCTTGTGCATGTCCACAACCACCTACTGCAATATCTTTGTGCTGTCCTTGTACAGTGCTGGGGACAGAACTGGAGTAAGACCTTGCTTTTAAGGTCAATGAGGCCTTGTCTTATCCAGATACAGGGAACTCTGTGGGCACAGGAATATTCTAGACCCTGAACATAACAGAATTAGGCCCGCAGCAGTCAGCTCCCCCCTGTGCCATCATTCCCTCTGAGGAGTTAATGTAGCAATAGTAGGACACTGACAGACCACTGGGGTAGTGCAACAACTGACACCAGAGCAGGAACTGATGCACTGGACTTCTTTCTTCCCACAGTTAAAAAACCTACTTTTTGTTTTATTTTTCCTTTTGCCATATAGCTCCACTTGACAGCCTATCTTTGACATGTTCATGGATCAACGGTATTTCCTCTTCTGACTGGAGATACAGGTTGTTCACAGACTATTTCAGAACTCCCTGAGCCCAGTGGTACCACAGTAGCTGTCTCTGTGCACTAAACTCTGCCTGACGTCCGAGTCCTGAGCTAGTGTCTGTGTCCAGCTCTGTGTGTTTGAAGGTCCCCGTTGTGCTGGGAAAAATAGAGAAATCTGTCTGCCATGGAAAGAGAAGGGATTGTTGAGCAGGATTGTGTGGTGGCCACCTAAGATCTGTAGCCTTTAGAAATCAAGAGCCAAAGCATTCCAGATTTTTGCTTTAATGCCCTTGACTTCATAGTACTGTCACATACCTCATACCTTGTAACTCTTTGGTAGCAAGGCTTTTGAAAGCTTCTAGTTAATCAGGAATCAAACTTTTAATGTCATATGCTGATAAATAAGAGATATGTTATATCAAATAATGAACTTAATGCCTTTAAAAAGGCTTTCCATTTTCATATAAGAGATAGGGACTGACAGATGAGATTGAATCTTGGAGAAGGTTCCAAAACTAAACGATGAGTGTACTTCTAATGAGAACAAGGGATTAGACAGACATCAGCAAATGGTTATCAGGGAGAACAGAATGGGGGAAGTATTAAGGAAAGAGAGTTAGAAAAGAGAAAAACTCATGAAGGGAAGGTAGCTAATTTAAGTAGGTTGCCAAAGGACACCTGAAAAGAGGATGAGAGTATAATGGTTGCACAGAACCAGGCTGTTCCTCAGTTACATTAAATAGAGGTCATAAAGGGAATGTGTCAGTCCAGAATGAAGGATGAGATTAGGTACCAGAGATATATGTAGATTTTAATCTTGTTGGTTAAAGAAGAGTGTAAAACATTTTCTTTGCGTCAGGAAAATTTGGCATTATGCAGGAAAATTTTCCATTGTCTTATACTAAGAAGTTTGCAGGAGAGGAGATATGGACTGTAAGTAAGAGGGAAATTGCAGAGAACCTGTATGCCCCATGAAATCATAGCAAATAGTAGCATAAAATTGTTAAAGTGTTTTATATCCTTCAGTTGTCATTCATGAAGTTTATGCTAGAAAATGAGTGTTTAAAAGAGAAAGGATGATTATGTTGGAATTGGATGAGCAAATGTAAATCGAAATAAAAAAGAATATTCACCAATATGGTCAGTTATGGAAGAAACAGAAGAAGTTATGAAGCCTGGCGAGTGATTTACTGTGATCTTATCACTGTTGTATCGTAACAACACTGCTTCCATAGGAAATCAAGATTTTTCAGTCCATAAATGGACGCCAGTGAGCACCCTTAGAATGCTGAGCAAGGTGATACCTGTATAAACCCATGAATAACACACACTAACACTTCTTTCAGATTCCACCTTATTTCAAATAACCCTTTTTAGTCTGTATGATGAATAGCTTGATTTCTGTACAGGAATACTGTTGCCTTTGCTTATGCTCTTTTAAGTACGGAGCATGGCTGCACTCAAACGTCTGAAAAGCTTCAGAGGGAATGCTCAGTGAACACATGAATTTTGTGTTAGGTTCAGAAAACGGCTCGGTTCTGTTCACCCATTAAGTTTAAAAGAAATGGCATTGGATTGAAGTATTCTGTTGCAAGATCAAAACTAGTGTTGTTTTTATCTTTTAACATGAAATCCTCTTATAATTCAAGTGGATTGAGATAGATACATCTTGTGCTAATTGGTTGCTTATAGCATGTAGGTAAGTGGAGATAATCCTAATGTCAGTTCTGTGGGATGCCTACCTCTCTTCAGGTCTCAGTTTCAAGTCTGTTCCCGTGAGTATTCAATAAGTAAATCCAGAGGAAGGGACGTGCGTGTTGTGACAGCCAGTGCTCCCAAGCTGTAAAATCAGATGCTGGAATGGAATTCAAGAGCCTCTTAAGGTCCTTAACCTGCTTCCGTAGGAGATAAGGGCTGTCATGTCCCTTAGGTGTGTTGTACAGCCTGGGTGGGAGAGGTTGAAGTCATCTGGTAGAAAACACCAGAGAGAGAGCTGCAGCTGAGATTTTCTCCCCTGTTAGCTCTCTGTGAAACTGCTGTTCAGAAACAGAAATTGTTTCCAAACCTGGCCCAAGCCATAACCTACTCACACACCTGAGTTGTGCAGGTGGGTACAGAAAAATTGGATCATTTTTATCTTTAAAACAGACTCTGGATGTACTTCCATATTGACCTCTCCCATAAAACACTCTGGGTTTGCTCAGAATATTTCCAAGTATCTCTATAAGACATAGCCATATTAATATTATATCCCAGTCTCCTGCAATTGGGATAACATTTATTTTCTGTTAGAAGGATGAAGCAAATAAATCTTCAGAGATGCCGTGTACCAGCATTTCCAGCTGTCCACAGTGTAACTGAACAAAGTGTAGTAACAGCCACCAAAGGATCTAGGATCAAGAATGTAGTCACAATTACATATGCAACAGCTGTAAATTAAATAAGTAGATAAATTAAGCCTGAAATAAACAACACTTGAGACAAAGGTAAGGAGCACAATTAATATAATAGAAGACAGATGTAGGGAAGAGTTACTCACAGCACAAACTAAGAAGAAAGCCTTCTGCAGTGAAAGTGCCTTTTATAGCTCTCTCCTAAGGTAAGTAAAAAGGTTTGGGTGTAGCCATCTCCCCACCTTTAAAGGAAGGCTTTGAAGTGCTGCTTGTTAACTTGAAAGGAAATATAAAAGCTATCAAGGAATGCTGAGCTTCATTAAATATTGTATATAGCAGTAAACCAGGTAGAAAATGAAAGGGGGAATCGGCATGTTAACAGCTGGTTAAATGAGCTGGTTGTCTGCACTAGCAAACTGTGAGTGGTCATTGAAAATGGTTAATCAAAGCAATAGCATAGGAAAGCCATCAGAAATCAGAGAAATTTGAATTTGTTATGAGAAGAACGGTGAGTTTTTCAGTGGCACAGTGTTATGAAGGACACCGGTGTGAAGGACCCGGTAGGATCTGGTACCCAATGGCAAATTAGGCAAACGTGGGTGTGCATTGAGGTCCAAAGACTGTATGCAGTAGAGATTTGTTTTTCCATGGAGGCATAGATCAGAAGAATGATTGGGAGGCAAATGCCTTTCATAGTGAAGACTATTTCCATAACTCTACTCACAGAGTGCAATAACCAGGGCTTTTGTGATCTCCTTCAATTTGTTTTCATACTTCATAATTTCTGTTTCTTTGGTGGCTCTATTTCTTCTCCTTCATGTATTGACAGTTGTTCTTTCCTTCCATTTTCCTTCTGTTATAGTGCAAATATTTCTAATAAAACAGAGGTGTTTAAGGGTGCAGTGTAAAATTTCCCTCACTGAATACTGCCATTGTAGTGGTTATTTCTGCACAGCTAAATGGTATTAAAGATTGAAACCGTAGCTGGACTTGGCACATATAGGAATAAGGTAACACCTTCTGAATTCAGACTTCTGTCTTGGGTATTAAAAGTAGAAACTCATTTAGCAGCACACGCTCATAATCTTCCGAAACCCTGTGCACCTTTTGTGAATCCTGGTGGTATTATGGAAAATAAGTGTGGGAAGTCTCCATTTTACAGAAATTGAGCAAGTTCTCGGTCATAAAATAAGCAGGATCGAGAAGGGTGTTTCACAATTTGAAAATAATTTTTCCCAGTTCCTGAACTAATCCTCTAGTTTGCGTAAAGTTCCACAGTGGAAAGGGGGACACAATCCACGTGATTAGTACAGCCTTTAGATGATATTATTAGCATAGCTGTTCTTTGAACCTGGCTGCTTCAAATGAAGTGTTACAACTCTAAATGTATTCTTCTAAATACTGTTATTAATAATGTACGTTAATTCAGGGAAATGCTCATTCTACCATAAAAGGCTAAGTAGTAGTAGTGGAAGTATCTGTGTTAATATAATATATTGTTTAATTAATTCAGGCTTTTCATGTTTGGGATTAAATTGAATTCAATGTTCTGTAGAACAGCTAAGTATATATGAAAAATCAAAATCGTGTATTGTCTTAATGGGGCTTCAACACAGAGCACTTACCCATGTTTTGACATTGCATTCTACGAGAAGCTAAAATCTTTTTCAAAAACCTTTTAAGGTTGTGTTTTTATTCATGTGATTAAGCCTATAGACTAAATTAGAGACTGAACAACCTACCATGAGAGGCCAACTGATCTCGGTACTGCATAGCTTCCTTTAGACAGAAGCTGAGAAAAGATTTGGTTTTGTTAATCCCCAGGGAACTGTAGGAGGTGAGGACAGGTAGACGTTACTCTAACTCGCTCTGTAGTTCATGTAAGACACGTAGGCTGTTGTCTTACCTTACTAGGAAGATCGTCTCTAAACCTTTGGAAACAACTAAAAATGGGAAGCAGTACCAGTGGTTATAACTACTTGAAAACGGTACGGTGCAAGCGTTTGCCTGTTTTCAGTAGGTTTAGTTGTACAATCGGAGAGTAGCAGGACATTTGTCGTGCTCTGTTCTCCCAGGTGCATTTCAAGCAGATTTTTTCTTGTTATTTATTTACACAAGCAAGCTTAACTTTGCTTTTTCAAAGTTCTTGCTTTCTTTTTATTAGTACATTTTATTACACAGTATTCGAGGAGGTAAGACCGAAGGCCCTTGAGGACATCAAGAGGACATGCAACCCCATTCCAAAGGCACAAGCTACTGGCCGTTGGGAAAACTCCTACAGAGCAAGACACTATGTGGATCACCTTTTACTGAGTTTTTATGTAGACATCTAGGAAAAGTCCACTTCCAGGAACAGAGTTAAGAGTCTGGGAGAAAAGTTAAAGAAAGTTTATAGAAAAAGTATTCCTTGACTCATCCCCTGTTTTTGCTGAGATGATTTAAACTGGCAGGAGGACCTGTTCTACAGGGTCCTCTCCTAGGACTAACCTTTTCACAAAATCTGAATCTACCATATCACCTATATAAAATAATTCTTTTAATGTATTTAAACAGGTTCTTCCACAGAATATGCATGATCTTAATGACAGCTGAAGATTCAACTTAATTTCCTTCCCCTTTGTCTGTAATCTGGAGCATTGTGTCTATATTTCTCTGCACTGGATGATATCCTGGCAAAATTTTCAATGCTCTGAAATAATAAAGATAATCTTTCTGGATTAGATCCCAGTTCTGAGATTACTCTGTTTTTGGAAGTTGAAGCAGGTTAGCAGCCTCCAATCACTTATTCAAAGAAGAAGAAAGGGCAATCAAATAATTTTTACCTTACAGTTTTTCTGAGTTTTGCAGAACAGAAATATAACCAAATGCATAGATTTTTCTTCTCACTCAGCCAGAAGTATAATGTACCAAAATCAGGAAATCATTATCACTCCAGAAAACAAATAGGAAAGTCTCAGAACGGATGGATTCAGAGTATCTCTGAAGGCATTCTTTCCAAGAGGTGCAGCAAGAGTTTGCACAGCCACTGCTTATATTGTCCCTGCTTTCTAGGGGATATGACTTTAAAACCCACTAAGGTGATCTTTTTCCATTGAGCTTTTAATCCCCATGGGTGGTGGTAGCCTTTTGCTGTGGTGTGTGCTGTTAGATGCACAGGGGACCCAGTACTCAAATTCATTTTCATGGGCAAAGCCTTAAAATTCCCCAGCAAAGCATACTGGGAGAAAATACATAAAGGTGCAGGATGAACAGTAACCCGCAAGATAAAATTAAGAGATTGCTTTATTCGTTGTGATCCACATCTCAGAGATGTTTGTATGATCACAGTATTTTTAAAAATCTATGATTTATTGATATTCAGATGATTTCTTTTAAACAGATCTATTGAAGAATGAAAGATATTCTTTTAAAAGCAAAATAATTAACAGATTTTTATTTCTAAGCCAATGTTTGGAACCTTGCAAACATTTTTCTAGGATTAAAATATCACCATCGTTAAAAAAGGACCATGTGGCATTTCTGTTAAATTCATTACATCCCCCTTTTTTCCTTTGTAACTTTCCCTTTTTTCACAGCTCATCAGATATGAATCATTTATCTTTAAAATAGTTTTGAAGAGATTTATTTTTGCAGTATTTTACTTCAGGAACAAAATGTAGCTTTGGAGTTTTGTAGAACTGAGCCAATTAACTCCACTTTCTATAATAGTTTATTTTGAAAAAGTTGAGGGCATCCTCAGATCTAAAAAAGTTTTAATTGAAGCACCAAACATTTATAAATTCTGCAAAATTTGAGTCTTGCTGTTGTCTTTCCCCTCTGAGTGATTGGGCAATAATCTTATACACCAATTTTAAGACTTTCTAAGCCAAAACCTTTATTGAAAATTCAAAGCGTCCATTTTTACGTGGAAGCTCTTCTCACACACGGAATGAAGTTCATCCCTGAACTGACAAACGTTTGTGCAGAGTTAGAGCTGTGAATGTCTGGTGGGTGCCGTACCCTGACAGATGCTGCTTTTGCAAGGCCACACATCCTAAACTGGCCATACCAGTAGGAGATACTCTTGGAGCCAAGTGAGCAGTTGACTTTGCATTTTTTAATAGAAACTAAATTGTCACTGCTAAGGGGAAGCTGTGAATAGCGCGGTGTATCAAATCACCAGGACTTTCTAGCAGGCAGTGGGTTTGCTAGTAAAGCATTTTTTTTTGGCCTGCATACACTTCTCTTTTACAGCAAAAATGGTAATAAAAGGCATGTTAGTGAACTTGTCACATGATAAACTTGACATTTTCTCCACAGTCATTAGGTACCCAGTTTCCAGTGAGATGTTAGGTTTTTGACATGTCATTTCTTTAGAAAATTACAGTTTTCTAACACCGTGTTTACACTGGAGAAATTACTATGGTAAATGAAGTCTATAAATAAATCCATGCAACCGAGTGAAATGTTCTTTGCCCAAAATAACCGTTGCAAGTCAGTTTCAGAATTTGTGGAGGAGATCACTGCTGACTGCGTCCGTCCCAGACAGACCAAAGCAGTGTGGCTGTACCCCTGTGGGCAAGGCTTGGAACTTAGCAGGAGTGAACCTGCAGGACACAGCTGTTGAGGACCTGACGTCTGCGCTGGGCAGGGACTAAGGGTTTTGCTGCTGCCTTGCTCCGTCCTGTGACCTGGACCTCATGAACAGCCCAAGTGCCCTACTTGGTGGGGTCCAAAACCACTCTCAGATGCGACAGAGAGAGCAGTGAGCGGGACTGGTCAGGGGGTTCAGCTCAGAAGTACTTTCCTGATCTGAACTGAAACAGCAATATAGATATAGATATATCCTGCAAACAATTTGGGATATCCCCTCTGACAGATGGCCTCTTTGAAATCCTTTCTGCCTCTGATACGCTCCTCTCCCTGCATCACCAGCAGCGGAGCTGCTTCACATTCTTTGTGGAATACAGCATGAAAAACTGTAAGCAAACAAGGCATTGCCAGAGCAATACCCCAGCAGCATTCCCGATCCCCATGAAATGCTGAGATTCCTCCAGTTTATCTGAACACCCTTAGGTAAAGGTACATGGCATGACAGCAACGTGCTGAGGGTGGGTCCCTCAAGTGAGTTGATTAAAGAAATGGATGTCCTGCTTTCAGGAATGAAAATTGCCTTGGAATTTGTCTCCCCATCCCTGGCTATGTCAGTGGCATTTCATGTATGCTACGTGCTGCTTGGATCCTGCAGTGGGTTGAGCTGAAATCTTATTCCTGTGGTGCAGTAGCAAGATGCTTGAAGTGCTTTAAATTAGGAGATTTGCACCTTGAGCATCATCAAAGATGGTTTCAGCATGTTTTATTTCTTGCCACTAGGAGCATAACTATTTATGTTATCCAAACAAAAATAAGCACTGAATTAAGGAAGTGCTGGAATTTTTAACCTCCCAAATGGCTTCTCCTGACTACCTTTTAACCAAAGGAAGAAGTGTCAGACCAGGCCAGCAGAATCCATTCACAATTTGTAAGTTTTCCTACCCTACCCATATAAATGTAAAACTTTTGATACAAATCTCTTATTTATTTTATTAGTCTCACATTCATTTTACCTGAGATGAAAAACCTGCATATTTTAGTTTGTGGCCGAGTGTCTCCTTGACTCAGAAAAAGTTATTTGGTGGGCAATCTGGATTTTTGTTAAAATAGGTAGCAAGGTCCTAAATTTTTGCTGAACTCACATGAGAATGTGAAGCAGTATTCCTGCTTTTAACATCAAAAAATGTTCTCTTTCCTAAAAATGGAAGATCAAGATTTTGATCAAAGATTGCTGAAAATTTGCATATAAAGAATATTATGCAAATTCGGAAATATTGTTTCATGGAGATAATTAACTCTCCTGCATAGATATTAATGTATTGGTAAATATGCTCGGAATTCTGAACTACTGAGTCTTCCAGTATAAACAGAAGGTACAGATTTTTTTTCTCTTTATATTTACAGAAGTCTGAAATTGAAGCAGTGTGAATATGAGGTCTCTACAGGTTACATAACTTTGCTGAGTACCGCATCATCTGCGTGGCTTCAGCAAATTTTTTCCTTTTTATGAATTTCCTTTGTAAACCATAAGGATTAATTCTTACGACAGTGGAAGACATGAACTGATTTACCACATCAGCTTACCTGAATTTCTGCTTATCGAGGGCAGAATTTATCCTCTTATGAGTATATAATAAGTACATGGGGAATAAAAACATTTAATTAGATATAGGTAAAAACAAAAAGACTGATTTAGAGAAGTGTTTTGTGGTAGAAAGAGCTTCATCTCTGAAATACAATTCTGATGGCATTGTTGCAAATACAGTATTGTGAAAATTAAAAAAAATAATCTAAACCCCCCCCAAAATGAAAAACTAGCGTATACTGTGCTGAAGAGCTTTAGAAGTCAGTATCTCATCTTGGGCAATTCTTGCAAAATACAGGAAAATCTATTTGAAAGCATTTAATTTTTTTGTCTTTTTCTGAACTAGAAAAAGATGAAAGAGTAAATGAATCTTTTTTAATAGAGCAATAGCAATATTACTTCATGAGACAGCTTTTAAAGAAAGAATTACAATATAGGAGAAGAGCTGTAGTTAAGATAAGTTTAAGGTTATCATAAATGTGCTAAACTATTGGCCTGCTGCTCTTATACGTGGTGTTTTTCTTTTCCAGAGACAGTTCTAAATAATGTATTACCTGTTTGAAGAAGTTAATGAACAGCATGCAAAGGGGACACTTTTGTTCTTTCCTTTTTTTTCTTCCATAATGATGTTTACTGTTTGGCACAATGATTATTCAATTTTCAGAGATGTTCAACACCTTCTGCTGCTGATTAAATTCCTGTTTGGTCTCCCTGCCAAATCTGCTGGATTAAATTAACAAACTCTGTTTGCTTTAGTGGAAATGACCTGCATTGACCTTCAACTTGTACAAAATAATAATCTTTTCAGTGATTTATTGATTCAGTGCTTTATCTTCTCTTAAAGAAATATGCAATAAAAATATTTGCCTTTGCCTGGCCTGAATTTGCAGACATGCTCTGCTTATTTCATTTTGCCAGAGACTTTGGCCCTTGATACATAATAGCTTTGCTCTCTTTGCTATTATTAACACTTTGTTTTCTTCAGAAGATATGCTGGAGCTTGATTACTCTAAGGACAAAACTTCACATGATCCTCCAATCTATAATAGGTCCCAGTCTTGAAAAGTGTCCATGGCAAAGGACCAATTTAAGAAAATTAAGACCTTTCTCTTTTTTATAAAGTAAATTCAGTTTTTATTGAATCACTTCATTAATTCACTGGTTTTGTTGTTGCAAAGCAGGTGGTGAAGAAACTGTAGAGAAATTATGTTAGGAGCAAATATGAAAATGATATAATCTATAGTAGGTGTAAGAATCTTGAGTATTTATTTCTACTTCCACAGCTATTCAAGTTGACTTAATAACCACTAAGTGGAGAAACAATTTCTGAAGTGCAGAGAAATAGAAGTACAAACTCTCCTTTCCTGTTTCAGTATAGATTGAGACTGTTTTACAGTCCTTGCGTGCAATATATGGGCTCTGAATAGTACCTTGACCAATGAAATTTGATGACTATTTCTAAAGGCATAGTACTTGTGACCTGCTGTGGAAAATAAGCTCTAAGAGAACACGTAGTTTCAGCTAACATCTCTGGAATAAAGAAAAAGAAAAGTTGTCGAAAACAAAGAATCTGTCCAAGTTGAAATAGAAATGGTGCTAGATCTTTAGCTACAGTTTGGACATCTTACCCCTTAGAGATTATTGCTTAATGCTCATTGTCTACTGTAGTGTCTCAAATGGCACCGTATTTCTAGAGATGAGTGCTTGACACAGGCAAGTGCGAAAGACTGCCCATCAGCAAAGGAATCTACATTCCTCTACTGAGATGTTAATTTTCCAGCTCCTACCATACCAGCATCATAGTTTATATTGAACCCAATGAGCCTCACATAGTATAACCCACACCTTCTGAGCTGCCCCAATACAGATAATTTTGTCATTCATGACAGTGGAATCCATGTCTTGTGCCTCAACCCCTTCCCTGGACAGCCCATTCCAAGGCTTAATAACCCTTTCCATGGAAGGGTTTTTCCTGATGTCCAACCTGAACCTCCTCTGGTGCAACTTGAGGCCGTTTCCTCTTGTCCCATGGCCTGTTCCTTGGGAGAAGAGACC
>JAOTQQ010000012.1:22270751-22302378 GCA_026546715.1 Gallinago undulata | reverse complement strand
TCACAAGACTTGTTCTCCAGACCCCTCACCAGCTCTGTTGCCCTTCTCTGGACCCGCTCCAGCCCCTCAATGTCTTTTTTGTGGGAAGGGGCCCAAAACTGGACAATGTACACAATCACTTCCCAAGTCCAACTCACCACACTGCTCCTGACACAGGCCAGGATGCTGGTGGCCTTTTTGTCCACCTGGGCACACTGCTGGCTCATGTTCAGCCCACAGGCCACCAACACCCCCAGGTCCTTTTCTGCCGGGCAGCTCCAGCCACTCTGCCCCCAGCCTGTAGCGCTGCAGGGGGTTGGTGGGACCCGAGGGCAGGACCCGGCACTTGGCCTTGTTGAACCTCATCCCCTGGTATCCAGTGAGTCTTACCTGTGGCACTGGAATTACAGCTTTGAACCCAATAATCCAGGCCTTTCGGACACCTTTGGTGGG
Source organism: Gallinago undulata (assembly GCA_026546715.1). NCBI lineage: Eukaryota > Metazoa > Chordata > Aves > Charadriiformes > Scolopacidae > Gallinago > Gallinago undulata. The sequence continues at coordinate 22,301,946 of JAOTQQ010000012.1, read as the reverse complement.
TCACAAATTGGCAATGCAAGGAATGGAAATTTTGTGTAAGGAGTCAAAAGGACTATGGATCCAGGAAAACTGAGACTCTGTGGAAGCAGTAAGCTTTTTTGTTCTATTTTTTTTTTCTGTTTATTTTCATCTTTCTCTTCTGTCAGGTTTGTTAAGATGAAGATAGTGAAGATATTTTTATTTTATGGCATTGGTTGTCACTTCACTTTTAAAAATAGAGCTAATAGTGCTGTTTTCATTTGTAGATCTCAAAGCCCTTTAGATGAATGTTGTTTTCTCCTTCAGACAGGTGGGACAGGTGGGAAAACTTAAAAAAAAAGATTCCCTTTATGCGTGGCTTTAGAGTGGATATCTTTCCTTTGTTGTCAGGAGGAAATTTTTAAAAATCTGCTTTGTTGATAGCACTGCAATATTAAACCGCTTCTAAGCTATTTCAGTAAATCTGTTCTTTGGTTTATCCCAGTTCCACAGCTTCAGCAAATCCTTTTTATGTGAAACTTAATGAAAGAATGGTCGCAATAGATTTCGAGCAAGAGAGGAGATGAGCACTTACAGACATCTTCTTAAGTGGCCAATTGATTTGTTGGTGACACTGATGAAGGGCAGTATCCCCCAGTAAAGAGAGATGAGGTAACCACGTAATACTCTGGTATCAGTGTTTTTGTGTTATCGTAGTCTGTGCACTCCGATAAGAACCAGGCTGGCTGTCTAAACCACTCTTAGTGCCTGCATTGATTGCTGATTCTCAGACCAACCCTGTTATGAATTGTCCATTTATCACACCAGAGGGAATGAACATCCCCAGCCGCGGTGCCACCATGGTCTGTAACAAGGGTCTTTTCAGGCAAAAAAACAACAGGTAAGATGAAAACAGAAATAAGAGCTACGTTTTTCCAGCCTTATGTACGTGAGAGGGTCAGGGTAGTATATACAGATCGTGGTGTTTATTGCCCGTACATTGGTGTGACACACTGCCTGCACTCAAACAAGTCCCCCTGCAAAGCCATTTGGTTGCCCTGCTTTGGGGTGCTTTTGAGCTGTCACCACCCCACAGCTGGGGGGTGTCAGCTCAGTGCACACCCCAGGACACCTTCCCGACTATTAGAGCAGGAACAAAAGTCACTCCCGTGCTCAGATAAAAATTCAGTGAGGGCTAAATGCTGTAGCTTTGCAAGCGAGCTTCAAGTCTCATTTAAAAATTGTTGTGTCTGCCCGTGTTCTGTAGCTCTTCACAGTCTGCTTTGCTTCTTTTCTCTAAGTTTTATATAAAATGATTATATTAGGTTTGCTTTGAGAGAACATAAAGCGTATGACCATGTTTTACTGGTGATAACTTTTACTTTCAAGAGGGTCTCACATTCCCTCAGTGCATTTGACAGCTGAAACGGGTGAATTTTATTTGCTTTATACAAGAAAATAAATGGACAAAGATTTTCTAAATTGAATGCCTGGGACTTGGTGCCTTAGAGATGTGTTGCATTTTCTAGCAAAATGCATTGTTTTCAGCAGATGCTTTGAACGTCACGGTTCTTTTGAAAACCAGTCCTGCTTGATTTCTAAATTCGCTCTTGACACCTTACTAAATAGACTGATTTTTGGGTGCCTTAATCTTGTAAATTTTTCTGATAACTTCAGTGAGAACAGCTAGCTGTTTGGCACTATCACTTTAAACTTCATTCTTAGCATGATATGGCGTTTCCCCGTGTGTCTTCTCTGTAAGTATTTCCATATTTTGATCTCAGTTATCAGGCAGTGAGAGGTTTACTACCCTTTTGCAGTGTCTGCACTCAAGAGATTTCACATGATTATTTGGGATTATGTACCATGTGTCAGCATATCCAACTGGCCAAGCAAAGATGTTATTCCATATGAAAGCTTCTGAAATTACCGTGGAGCTACTTCAAAATGTAAAAAAAATATTCAAATTGTAAAATAGATCTAGTTCTATAAAGGTGTCTGGTCCTTGTGCCAGTAACCAGTCAAAAAAACCCCAACTTACCATATTAAGTAAAATATGTTACTGATATCCTGTATAACCTATGGGGAAAACCAGGTTCCTCCATGGAGGGTAATGGATCTTGGGTGAAACATTTGGAGGTGTCTTATCGAGGTGGGATGGATCGGGGCAGTGCATCTGTATGCTGACTGGGGAACCCTTCTGACCTGGGTCTGGAAGGAATCCTGCTGCTTTATATATAAAGAAACGAGCAACAGACAAAGGTTGTTAAGAATTGTTATTTTTTTTAGTGTGTTCTTCCTTATTTATTTCTTATTAGAGGTAGAAATCAATTCTTTCCTTATTTTAAAATATCATTGCTGTCTCTAAGAAAAATGAATATGGTGACACGCTGATGAAGCAGGCATCCTTCCACCGGAGAGAAAACCGCACTTTGGGTGGGAAGGGGCTGGTCCGCATTTTGTCAGCGAGTGATGAATTGCAGTTTCCTGTACAAAAGATTAATTGCCTTCAACTTTGTGTCTCCCCATCAGCAGGCAGAAGATAGGCTGTCTCTGTCAGAAGCGTGTGATATAAGTGACAGAATGCCAAATACATGGTCTTGGGATTCCTGCTGTGAATCACGGCGTCCCAAACAGCATTTTTTTCTACAAACTGTGACTGTAAGGGATACACGCCACTTGGAGGTAGGTATGCAGAACGGGTAGCTAAAGAAGGAGCCAGAACTTCTCAGTATCCCTGTGTAGTCAGTGGAAAGAGAATTTTGGCCAAGGGGACATTCAGTGGTTTGAGGAATACTTGGCAAGAGCCTGTCCCTCTCTAGCGATTGCCAAGGTGAACCAGGTGCCCACATACAGCCCTTCAGCCACGTGCCCACACGTAGGTAAGGGCTGTCGTGCATCTCATGCTGCGTAGCCCAAAAGCTGATGAAGAATCAGATAATGTCTCAGTGAGTAACCATGTAGCTCTTGGTTATGACATCTAGAAGGAAATGAATGAGCTTCCTTCAGACCACTAGCACGGGACCTTGCCCTCCGTGCGCTGACTCCTTGGCTGGGAGAGCCTCCTGGAGAGGGAGCTGAAGCCCTGCTCTGCTCCATCTGGCCTTGGCTGGTCCCCACCTGCCCTGGCATGTGAAGGGTGACTCGGGGAGGAGGAGTCACTCCACATGGCTGTGTTTTCTTGTCTCTCGCTGGGGACACGCAGCAGGGCTTGCCACCTGGACAGTGCTGCTTATTATGTTGAGTGGATAACAGAGCAAGGGTGACAGACTCTAAAAATGGAAATTAATCATAGGGTTTAAAGCTGTTCTTGATTTGCCTCCTGGTTTTGAGTCTTTGGAGGTCTCAAGCTTTTTTTTTTTTGTCCCCAGGTGAGCTAGATAGGAGTGATTTTTAAATGAACCTCACGATTCTCATATCTTTTTATGATCCTGGGAGAAGCTGCCTCTTGAGACTCTGAGTCAATAGGACTTCAGGCTTGCTCTCCCTACCAGAGAATGGTGATCAAACAATAAGTCAGTCAAAATATGCTCACCTAGCATGTGGAGAAATGTCACTAAGGATAAAGTTAACTTTTGCAGTTGCAAGTAGGTGGGAAAAGGCTCTTTTCTACTGTGTGTTTCACTGTTAAGGTACAGAAAGGATTGATGTGGAACTGCAGTGTCTAAAGATGCAACAGCATCCTTAAAAGCATTAATGAATCAGATTCTTTCATCTGAAGCAATTGTGTCCTTTCGCATTGGTGACAACCAGTACCCCTACTTCCACAAGCATACTGTTTCAAACTCAGCTTTCCCTTTTCTCTTTATAAACTGCTCATTTCACAGCAGATCATAGGTTTTGAAAGGCTGTTGAATCTTGAAATTCTGCTTTGTTTCAAATGGAGCTTCATTAAACCAAGTGCAAGAAAATTCTTAGTTTTTTTACAACCATATGATAAACAACAACTGGATGGTAATAACACGGAATAAATAAAATTGTCTGTATTTCATAGAATGAAGTTGAATACAGCTATGTACGTTTATGATGACTGTTTTTATTACCAGTGCTATTGCTCCTGGCTTCTGAATATGTTAATTTTGCTTTGCTCCAATCTCAGAGCATTAAACAATAAACCCCAGACGAACAGGCTACCTAAGAACAGCCATATGTGTTTCTCAGTGATATGGCAATGTTAATGTCTGATCTTTTAGGACAGGAATGTGTAGTTACTGAAAAAGATGCATGCTCAAAACTTCTTGAGTATTTGTAGGCTATGTAAATTGTTTAGAGCGGCCCTGAAATGGCTGTAAATAATTCCAAGGTGCTGACAGATGAGGTGAGGGACAGAGCACATGATCATGGAACTGCAAATAGGTTTAAAAGCCTTATTTATCTTTTCCTAACCCACATTCTGATCTGAAAGCAGATTGACCATTGAGTTACTAATTGTTTATAATTTTTAGTTTGATTCCTGAAGCAAAGGCGCATTTCAGTGGTGCAGTGAGTAATGCAGATGCCAAGCTAACTGGCACCTCAGATGAACACAGTGAATGCCAGGCAGCTAGGAAAATGTGAAAAAAAGGAACATATGAAGCTAGCATGAAAGTAGACACAAATACTACACACAAAAAAGAGCTTCAGATTATGGCCAGCATCTGTGCAAGCAAATGCTTCCCTTAAATCAGACCGAAATAACACTGCCCTGCATCTCTGAGGAGTTTACAACTTGTTAGCAAAATGTCCTCTTCGTTGAAACTTGGCATACATATTTTACACTGTTAACACATTTCTTCTTTGAAGCACCTAAGCCCAAATTGATCTCCTGTATGGTATAATTAATGGTTTATCTGGAAATCAGAGCAAAAATAATCTATAACTTGATTGATGTAAGACCTCATTTTGACAATGCAACGTCACTAACACATGCTTCAAAGCAAAGGAAGAAACATATTCTTGAGTTAACACAGTAGTAATCAGAAATAACTGCATTTTTATAGTTCATCTTGCATGAAGGATGCTTTTGTGAGAAAATTGAAGATATAATTTTTCTTTGGAGGTGAAATGAAGGGGGAAAAAAGGGATTTCAGTTTTTGATACTTTACTCTTAGTCACAGGGATTAGCTGTTGCCTGTTTATCACTAGAACTCCTATTCCTCTATCTCTGGCGCTTTCATGGAGAAGACAATGCCACCTATACATGACGTACATTGCTTGGCCACCAGCTGCTCCATGATCCTTGTGACAAAGCAGAACTGTAGTATTTTCTGAATGCTTTCTACAGGCAAGCTTTGAACAGAATGGTTTATAGAAATACGACAAGGTTATGTAGATTAGAACATACAATTCCAGTTGCTTGCATGACAGATAATGTCTTAACTCCGATCGTCAAGGTAGACTTGAAGATTATTTTGAAGCCATCTCCAGCTGCTGTCCATCTACTCTGGTTTAACCCCAGCTGGCAACTAGAACCACACAGCTGCTTACCCCTTCCCTTTGCCCCTACAAGAAGGGTGAAGGGGAAGAGGGAGAAAAAATGGAGGGAAAAGGGAAAAAACAAACCCATGGGCTGAGATAAAGACAGTTTAATAGAAACAATAATAGAAAAGGAAAAATAACAACACTAATAATAACAACACAGGTCACTTTCACCACCTGGTGAATCAGCACCTTCCCAAGCAGTGATGGCAGATTCCCAGCTCCCCCCCATTCATATGCTGAACACGATGTCTATGGGATGGAATGTTTCATTGGCCATCCCATCACTCCATCCATTCTTCTATGGGAAGCTGAAAAAAGTCCTTGAATATTGTCAATATCACTTAGCAGCTCTAAAACCAATAGGTATTAGCAACGTTCCTTTTACAGCAATCCCTAGAAAGAAAATTAACTTTCTCAGCTGAAACCAGGACACCATCTCACAGTTAAACTCTCACTGCCTGTTCATCTTGATTAGACTTATCTTACTGCTACTCTTCTATGAACTTGACACTTTCTGCAGTGTTTTGAATTCACTTTCTTTTGATGGTCTAAAGTGTAGCTGTTGTGTAAGCAGCGACCCCTCAGTGCCCTGCTTCTGCTTCACAATCCTTCTAAATCTCTCTTTCTCTCTTCATCAGGGACTACCCTAAAAAGTAGTCTACATGTTAAATTGGACAGAAGCTCAGCTTTCGATATCAAAGATGCCAGTGCCGATGGCCTTGAGTTGTGTTGTAGCAGGATGACTTACGTGGCTCAGAACAGTTGAGAACTTCCCTTCAGCTTGACCCTAAGTATCAGCGTGGGCCCTTTTGGGAGGTTTCTTCTTGTGTCTTCCAGCACAACCCAAGCCTTTTTGCTTTTTCTATGGGAGATATGTGCTAGATGAATCTTCTGTCTGACTTGCATAGTGAGACTTAGGTATGTTGAATGCTGTGAGAAGAAGCACTGAAGTCAAAGGATGGGGCCAATGGGAAGGACAGGGAGTTGAGGTTTTTTAACCTAACCACTGAAGGTTTGCTCAGTGGAGATGCAAATGTAAAACTGCTTTTCTCCTACCAGTGTCTGAGCTTTCTTGGCTTCTATTAAAGGAGGGTATTGATCACCTAGGAGAAATTAAGCTTAGTTTGCACCTTTGTGCTGGCTGCATTAAAGGTCTTTTGTCTAGTTTTGGGCACACACTTTTCTGTGACTGCTTGAGCTCACCAATCAGATAATCCTCATCTTTCATTTTTGAACTACCTTGCCTAGAGTAAATTGCTACGGCAGTGAAAAATCTTATGAGTGGATAATTACCTTCTATCTACTTGACATTCTTGGTTTGTAGATACGTGCTATATTGCAGGATGAACCTTTCTCTTAAGCATTTCTTAACTTTTCAGAATTTCCTACTTATAGCAAAGTGCTAGGGGCCAAATCCTCAGGTAGAGTAAATCAATGTCCTTCTATTATGTCAATGGAAACTGTGTTGATTTACTGCTACTGAACGTCTCACCCTAGATATTGATTGGATTTCTTGTGTTCTAGTGGGAACTGAACCTGAATATCTTCTGCATTCTTTTTGCTTTCTCTTCTCCTTCTGCATATAAAAAAAAAAAAATTGATTCTTTGATAATAAATCCTATAGCAGTTTGTTTCCACTATATAATAAAATCCCTTAAGAGCGTTTATGGAAGTACACTCATTTATTTATGCAAAATTGCTGCCTTCACTTTTGTCTCATTTTTCATGGTGTCCAAATGAAATATTTTATTCATTGGTTGCAGTTGTGCCCACCGTGCATGTTACTTCATCACGATGGAAGGAGACTGATGTGCTGCTTTGTAATCACTTATCTATACATGCCATCTTTGTCAATACTGGTTCATTTTTCTTTTTCTCTGCCAAGAGGCAAGTGCAGGAAATCAAATAAACTTGTATAATATTGTTTCAAAAATAAGTTTATTACATGAAATTTGAAAAGTGCTAGCAAAATAATGTGAGACAGCTGGATTAAGTCCAGGCCTTTCTTGGAAGGCTCCACACTATTATCAGTTGGGTTTTTTGTCAGTGTTCCCTGTAGCATTTGATGAGTAAATATTATCAACATTAAAACATACACAGCTTGAAGAATAGCCTGCAACTGTGTTGTTGTACTGGGAAATTAACATTGTAAAACTGCCTCTCTTTCTATTTTAGTGCAGACAGCTTTGTTTTAATCTTTCATTTTAGCCACTCAGAGATTGTTTCTTAATAGATCTTACCATACATATATATAATATCTCACTTTTACACTATATGATCATACTGTGTCACATTTTCTCCATCTTACAGTCTACTAAAAAGTATACTTGATTTTTTCTTACCTTTTTGGAGCAATAACATTTTTCATTTTGTACATTGGTTAGCACTGGACCTACTGCTGGCTCATGAATGCAGCCAGAATTAAGCTTGCTGCTGTATGGTTTTATTTCTTCAATAGTCTTATTTCTTAATAAACTTCTTTAAGAACACACATATATATATGTATGTGTGTAGGCTTGAAAGAAATGCTGGAAGTCACAGATTACTAAGTAACTTCAGGACTTAAACACAACATAGATCCATTATGGCTTTTCTTGGATGTAAAATTAGTGTGTGAGTATCGTGATTCAAAATATGACTATACTGGTGATTTTGAATCTTAGCAGATTTATTTGCAAAATACTCCATTTGAAAGGTTCTTTTAGTATGAATCTTCGTGTGCTTAGGAGGGAACACATGCTAAAATTACTGGTTGAATCTGGTCTAAATAAATGTAAGCATCAGCGTGTCTTATTCCAACAGCTCCTAAGAAGGATTTCAAACAAGAATTCAATTATTTCAATGTCTCCTGTCCTAATCCTGCCTAATTTCATGAGGGGAAGAGTCCTTGGATATTCTCTCACTGCCCAATTCCCAGTCAGCCCATGCGTAGGACCGGGGAGATCAGTGACAAGAGGTAAGGATGCCATAAGGTAGTCTGGAGGGTAATTCTGCAGCGGGATTATATGTCACATCTGATGAACATTAGTGAGGATATATTTGTGTACATATCTGCTGTTTCCCAAGCTTTGCAGTGTGCTATAAATAAATAGCCATAATGACTTCTCTAATATTGCAAAAACTGACATGACTGTGCAGTGAGTCCATTAACTCTGCAAGACCAGAAAGTGGTTTGTTTGTTTTTGTTGTTTTTGTTTGTTTTTTTTAATAAAGAAGATTTAGATTCTAGAATGCCTGCAAAAAAAGGGAAGAAAGATAGAAGAAAACAATAAATAACTGAACGTATACACTGACTTAGTGGTTATCACTCTGCTTCATAACACGGCCATTTATAACATGGTCTTAGCAGCAGAACAGGGACTTTCCACTTCAAAGCATGACAAGATGATGACATTTAGCTACTCAGTAAAGCAGAAGAAATTGTGTCATGGTTTTGGTAAGATGTGACTAAATTTTAAACAAGCAGTAGTGGCCATAGGTTCTGTTTGGTTGTTATGTGCTACCTGTAAAGCACATTTGTCTCCTGCTGAACTATGTGAGTGGTCACATTTGGATTCTTTTTTTTAAATTATATTTCTAGGTTTTTCCAGTATTTGCTTCAGGCAGGACAGAACCAATTTTCATTGAGATTAATAGAAATATTCCCACACACTTCTCTGGCTTTACATTCAGCAAATTTGAATCAAATGTGTAAGAGTGCCAATCTTTTATTTCAAACAATTCTTTCCCAGCTTTCCACGTGTTCTGGTTCAAATTGTAACCATGGTCACTATAGTCTGGCCACTAGGCACCAGTCCTCAGGCAGCGGATCCCATTTAATAGGCCATGGTATCATACTTCAGACTTGTGGTGGTTGAACATGGGTGCTGCTGGACGGTTACTACACTCTCAGTTCTTTGAAGAGACACATAATCAGTTTTCAGATATTTTAAGTAGTTCTCTGGACCAAAAAATTGGATTGTCCACAAAATGAATCTTGTTGACTCCTTGAGTCAGTGCTGTTCAACATCTTTGCCTCCAGTTTATTTAACCTTTGGAAGACGGATGCACGTGGCCTCAAAGCTGGAGCACAAGCTGTTGCTGACATAGGCCTGTCCACAGGTGGGTCTTCATGGCCAAGGCTCTGCTGCCTCCCACTGCTGCTGCAACCGTGGAGACCCCGTGCCAGAGGAAGAGCAAGGAGGGAGGAGAGGACAAGTTGAAAACAGGGAGAAGCAATGAGAAAAGCAAACAGACAGAGAATAAGTCCTGGTTCCTTACCGGGAGGTGAGCAGAGGAGTGAAGAACCTGTTCTCACCACCAGGTCTTTAATCCTGCCTGTGATACCTTCAGGCTTTCACACATCCATTTGTCCTTTCATACACTTTTGGGTAATAACATTTTGCAAAGGCACTAAAGCTCTGGTTAAAGGTATATATTTTCTATCCTCATTTTCATTCCTTTCCTTCTGCTCTCTGTTTAAATGACTAGACAGTGTAGAAAAAACCTCAGATACCTTTTAGAAAACGATGCAGATATCAGAAAGCTCTTGTCAGCCATTCAAGTGAGCGGCAAATACTTGTCATCAGAAAAAAAAGGTATCCAGCGTGTTGTGATCAGATGTCATTTTTCTATTGTTTATCTGCAATTTTTGTAAGGTTTCTACAAAAACGAAATCTTATAAAATGGTCTGGATGGTATGCAGACAAATAGATATGTATTTCTTGTCTCCAGTTCTAGCAACTCCAATTTTTTTTATAGTAACATCGTGATCTTAGTGGAAAACTACAGGAAAGAGCTTTCTGAAGAAATGATTCAATGGAAAATTCTGAAAAATTAAAGCAATTGGGAAAATGCGGTGAGTGTTAATAAAGAGAAAAAACAAAGATGTCAGCATATTAATTGCAAATGTTTCTTCGCAGCACTAGTTTAAGGAAAACATAACAAAAAAGCACCACCACCAAAACACAAAAGCTGGAAAGAAAGGTTCAAATGGCTGCTATTTGAAATGAAAGAGCAAGGAGCCTGACGCACAAGAATGCAGGGGTTTATGAAGGGAACGAGCCTGCTTGAATGGTAGGTTATCACTGTTGTTTCAGGAGTTTGATAATCAATGCATTTAATTTCAGTTTTCTATTAATTTCTAACATTTTAAAATAAGTGTCAGAAATATTAAATAGCTGAGAATGTTTACCTCTGGCTATATTGTACCCTGCAAACAGCTGCTGATGCTGAAATATGTCATATTTTTAGGTCTTCTGTTTGGCTGACTACTTTCTGGATTCTCCCTCATTGGATATTTCTCCCTCTGCAAGAGAAAACCAGAACCCTTGTGCACGCAGAGTAGTGCAGTGGAAATGCTAAATCCCTGCATTGACATGTTGCTACTTCCACTCTCTAGATCTTGCTTTTGGTCATTGAGAATGTCTTGAGTTTGAGAAATGCTCTTAAGGTCTAACAAAACACTCAAGATGCCCTGCACACTGGGGACTGGCTGTGCTGCGTGATGGAGCACAGGGAAAAAATCAGCCTGCTGGGCTCTCAGGGGTGGCTCTCCATGCCAGCCTTTACTCTGGCACATAAACAAAAAGATCAGAGTGAAAGATTCTGCCTCCTGGGAAAGATCTGGGACAATACAGACTTTCTACACAGTAAGTCAGGCCCCAGCTTTATTCTTGAAGTGACACCTATGGAGGTGAATGAATGAATGAGTGAGTGAATGAATGAATGAATGAATGAATGAATGAATATTCACCTTCCATGAGCACCAAACCAGTCTCAAACCTGATACCTAGAGCAGCTTCTGGAAGAGGGTAAAACAGGAGCTTCCCTAGGAACATAGCTGATGTCTGGTTGTCATGTCAACACAATGGCTGGCTGCCTATCTTTGCATTAAATTTCTTCATTGTGCTTTTGGTGTGTGGTGAAGTCTGAATTTAGGAATTCCTTATGTCAGGAATTATTCTGTATCCCACAGGGGCTTAAAAGAGACATATGCCTTGCAGCTCAGGCCAGGTAGTTCTGAGCAATGATAAAAGCAGAACTGTCTCTATATATGTAATTTTCAAACCAAACAGGGAGCTCCAGATGAGCTTTGGGGAGGCAGCTGCTGAACAAGGCACTTCTTTCTAATAAATTTCAGGCTTAAAGAATAGTTGTCTTTGTACATCCTGTGTTAGGTACATAATTCTCATTTTTTGGCAGGTTTTTGGTTGACCCAAGAAACAAACATTGCTTGAAGGCAACAGGACACCTTTGAAATATGGCTATCATCATTTATTCAAAATAAATGAAGGAAAACTTTCCTCTGAACAGAAGTATTACATGCCCCAAAGAAGCAGGCACTCCATGATGGTATTTCAGCTATTCTTAAAATGAAAAATGTTTGTTCCAATGTCAAGCCCCAATATTCTGTGTTTCAATTCAAGCTTTTTTTTGTGTCACCTTTCATATATAAGCCCTCATATATATTGGCCTTATATACATACTCATATTTGCCCATATATAAAATAATGAATTTTGATGTACTAGAAACTGTTATAGCATATTCTCCCAGTTTTTCCTTAGACAAAACTGATCTGGTTTTCCTTAATTTTCTCTCATAGGTCATGTTCTCTACATGTTTTTTTCAGCCCACCTGAAGGTGATTTCCTCTAGATGTACACTGTACATTTGGTTTGTACACTAGAATATTAGAATATTAGAAAATCTGCACTAAAGCCCAAATATATCACTGTTGTGACCTACCCCCTATCCAGCTAGGCCAGTAATCAAAGAAAGAAATTAGATTGACATGACATGATTTGTTACTAATAAATCCATGTTTTCTGTTTTTTATGACCATCTTATTATCTTGTGCCTTATAAATGGACTTTTAGTAAATTGTCTCAGAATTTTTCAAGGAAGAACAGTCCAGGGGCTGGTCTATACACTCCCGAATAGAGATATTTTCCTCTTTTTGAAGTGTGACATTGTGATTGCCCTCTTTATATCTTCAGGGAATTCTGCTATCCTTCATCAACTCTCCAAGGTAAGTGCTATGATTCAGAGATTACTGTGATCACTTTGTTAAATACGCTTAATTGATATTCATCAGACTAAGCTAAATTAAAAATCTCTATCTTTTTTCACTGTCCTTTCCCATTTTCAGGAAGACATGTCTGTCGCCTTTAAAAATGTAATTTAATTACATATTGGATCATAGTTAACATTTATTTGAAGACTGAAAGAAGGCATTAGATACCTAAGCCTTCCTTGAGCCATTCTTTATTTCATCTCCTTAATACTTCCTTTTACTTCTTTAATGTGTAGTGCATTTCTAGAATCTTTTCTTGTTGCTTGTTACGTTCTTTGTTAATTATAACTCATTTTAGCCTTAGCCTTGCTGAGATTAACCTACATATCTGAGCAATTCTTTTATATCCTTAAGAATGTGCTCTTGTTCTCACTCTGCGTGCAGTTCCTTTTTCTGTTTTCAGATCATTAAATTGCTACTAATACAGTCAAAATGTCTTCTACCAGACTTCTTACTTTTCAGATAGTTTCTATCGTGTAGTTGTCACGTTTCCAGTAACCACACTTTTTTACACTTTAAAAAAACAACCACATTATCCTCACAAAACACCCTGTTATTATTTCCATTGGTGTTCCCTTTCTCAAAATGCTGTTATTTTGTTACCCTCATTTTTTTCTTTCCAACAACGTCTCTTCACCCCAAATTATTTTCCATTTTAGTCAGAATCGAATTTAAAATAAGTCCTAACAGTCCCCCTTCCAAAGAAAAGATTGTCTCCACCATGTGCAGCAAACATTTTTGTGCATCACGGTATAATTGTTCCAAAGTACAGGAAGGGACCCCCTTCACCAGCAGCCTACCCCTCTTGGGTTGTCCGTAAATCTGTCTTGAAACAATAATATCCAACCGCCTCTCATGGATTTGGCAGTGGAGACATTGCCACAACATTGTCTTTTCTTTCTTTTTATCTCAACCAGAGCCATTAAAACTGTCTTTCATGGGGTGCATTTTTTTCTGAAGTTCAGAAAGTGCTCTTGATAAAGAATCCCTCTATCACTGCGTCGCACCCCTCCCAGGGGGCTTCCCTGTATACTTACTGTATTCCACTACGATATTGTGATACCAATCAAACCACCTAGTTCAGCCTTTGAGTTTTTCCTGTTTATTCCTCACGTCCTGGCCATGTATCTAGAAGGTGTTTCAGATATTCAGTTCATTGTGATGTTATTCTTCCACTTGCCTCATAGTTTCTCACTTTTTCATCGCACTTTCCAGACCAATCTATGGCTCCTTTAAGAGGGAAAAATGGCTAACGATTCTTCTCTTTCACTCCTAGGATTTCAGAAGCTAAGTATTTATATTGACTGAGATGCTGTCTTAATTGAGCTGTAGACTGCATTTCCATTCCCACTCCTGTACCTGCTTTTTGCAGATTACCTGTGGTTGCACCAGGTAACAGTCGCATCGTCCCCAGATCAGGGCTAGAAAAGCAGGGACCGTGGGTGGATTTAAGTCTATTTGTCACCTTGTAGCCTGATGAAACACAAAGGCATCTATCTATCTGTTGTATTTGATATTACTCCTTTGGAGTAAAGCAAGGAGAGTTACCAACTGGTCCTAGTCCCAGGGCTGGGGTGATCACATCTAAAAGAAAAAAACAACAGCCTACTCTAAACCATGTTTTGTTTTGTTTTTCTTATTAAAATCACAGGAGAAAATGCAGTCTTCTCTCAATGCCTGCTTTTGAGAAAGCTTTGGGGTGGATCTTTTCTGGTATGAAAGAAAAAGATAACATCAAGAGAAATATTTGCAGTGATCTGGGTGAAGATCTGTCCTCTAAAAGCAGGGACAGTCTGTGCGGGTGAGCCAGGGCACTGTCACTGTCACTTTGCTGGTAAAACAAAGCCCATTCCGTGACTGTCTAGAGAAATTGCATCTTCAGGTGTTTCAGCAGCCTGAGTTACAGCATCCCTTGGGACGCATGATACTGAAATACAGAGCCCTTCCTCTCAAGGTCACTGACTCAGATCTTCCCCCAGGTGAAAGAGCAAAAAGCTGCCCCCACCTGATGGCTTTTTGATGCTGTATGTGCAGACAGCCAGTGGGCTGCAACCCGACAGAGAAGTGCTCACATTGCAGAGCTACTGCCCGAGTCACTGATGTCTCAGCAAAATGGCCAAGGACAAAATAGGCACAGAGACTCCACTCACTGCAAAGTCCTTCTGGCAGCTACGAAACTGGTGATGATGGACACACACGTGCCCCATCGCTGTACTGAGCTTTCCAGGGGATGGGGAGTGAAGGACTTCAACCCGTAAGTTCTCTAAGACAAAAGAAGCCATAAGGGGAGGTCTTGTGTGCCTGGGGTCTCACCTGGGATCAGTAATTTTTATCATAAAGTATCTGAAGCCAACCCACCCACTCTGAAGTAAAAGGTAAAAGTGTCTGAAAGGCTAAAAGCAGTTCTGTAATGTTTTTTGGTAGAAATCTAATCCTGATGGGCTGTGCCACACTATCTTGTTTTCTTGTAGTGCCAATGTCGCGGGCGGAGTGATTAACTTCACTAGTTACAGTGAAGTAGTGAAATGTGTATTAAGGTGAAACAGTGATTTAACAAAATCAGTAGTAAGTGCGATAAAACCAGCAGTAAATGCGATAGTGTTTTACAAGATTTGGTGGCAAGGTACAGTTGGTTATTTGCTGCAGAGAGGACAGGGTCAGCCACGCTGTCAGGGAGACCCTCCCGTTGGGTCAGGGGGTTCAGAAAGGACCCCCGGCTTTCTAACCCCCTTCTCAGAGCAGAGTCTGGGAGCGGCTGGATCCACTCCTCGTCCCAGACCTGGCCAGGTTTATGTCTGAAGGATTATGGATGCACAATCCATGCTTTATGTCACTTAGCTAAGGTTTCAAAGTTCAGCGTGCTGCTAACCACTACTGAGAGTCTGTTGGGACAAGGAGTCTCTAAACCTCGAGGAGTAGAACCTTAAGTGAGCGTCCTCACGGAAGGGGAGATCTGTGACTGGGAAAATTATGGAACAGATCCTCCCGGAGGAGGCTGCCCAGAGAGGTGGTAAAGGACCCATCCTTGGAGACATTCAAGGTCAGGTTTGATGAGGTTCTGAGCAATCTGATCTAGTCAAAGATGTCCCTGCTTACTGCAGGGGTTTGGGCTAGATGACCATTAAAGGTCCCTTTCCAGCCCAACACGTTCTATGAAGTCAGTGGGCTGGATTCAACCACCAGCGTATCGCCTTCTGAATGCACTGAATGCAATCGTTTTGGGTGGCTGTGGAAGGCCTTCCTACAAATTAGTGAGATTGAAATCTTAGTAGGTTTTTTTTTTGCAACTTGGCAAACACAGCTTTTTAAATTTCTGCACTAGAGAGATGCTTAATTATAGCAGACTTGTTAATTACAAAGATAATTCAAGGGTAAGGCAAAAAGCAAAAGCAAAAAACATAATCAACTTCAGATTTTTTCCTTTTCTGTAATCCTGTGACAGTCGTTTTTTATTCCATGTGAAGAAAATAATGTCAGGAGGATACTAATCATCAATTTGCTACAGCTGAAACCAGCACAGCTGGCAGATGAGTATTTTAATGTATTTCTAGATTAAGTAAGGCAGTTTAAAGACAACCTCATGCAAAAATTCAATCTGCTATGGTTTTAAAATAAAGTCCTCATCTGTGCCATAGTAGAGTGAATAGTTACCTTATGTTTTATCATATTGCAGTGGATTATCTTTCTAATGAAGCTTGTATCCTCGTAAAGCATTCCTGAGACATTTTGTGTTCACATTGGTCTATAATAACGCAATGAGTGAGTGCAAGAGAGGATTTTCCTTTAGTAAGGCTTTATCAAGACTCCTTTCCTAACAAATTAAACTATAAATGAAAGTAATTAATACATGTAAGTCAAAACAAAATGCTGCATATTAATTTCAGTGAGCTATTTTACTCTCGTCAAAATGGATTATTTGCAAAATTAGTAAGGGTTTTGGAAGGGGAAGTAATTCGAAGTCTATTTCTTCTTTATATTTGTTTTAATCCCTTTTTTCCCTGCAAGTCCTTAAATAACACCCCCATGTAGTACAACTTTAGCTGGACTAATACAGTTGGATCCTAAGAGACTACAAATCAATATCCAACACTTCTTTAATGGTCGTAGTTTTCCATCTTCAGTTTCTTAACTCATCTGTGGTCAAAAATTCCTCTACCTTCGAGAAGACCAGAGTTGAGGGAGAACTAGGTCTTAATTACTTCTGAGAATTACCCAGAATATAGTGGCATTAAACACCTGTAAGAAATGGCTTCTGAACTGCAGAACACAGAAAGAACTTGTAAAGAAGCTGCACAGAGCATCTATTTTTAGTGGTTTGTGCCAGAGGTGTGGAACGAGTGAGGTGTGTGTTCAGACCCTGTTTCACAGAGGAATGCTTGGAGTCTGAGCTTGGAGTCTGGAGCAGGTGGAAAGGTTTTAGGCAACTTTGCACTTCTCCGGGTCAATATGGAGTCAGTGACTTCTGCATGCCCTTCCATAAATAGCCTGGTTTTCTATGTACTCCTGGGCAGGTGTGATTCCTTTTGGGAGTTTGTCCCACAGCCTCACGGGTCACACCAACAGGAACCTGATTTTCCCTCTTCTGCATTTGGCAGGGATTTCAATCTCTTGTCTTCAATCATGACTCATTTTATTGTATTAGGTAGTGTCTATATCTGAGGTACTTCAAATAAGCTAAATATAACAGGAGAAAGACATCTCCATGGCTCTGACTAGCCTTTTCAGAGGATTGTTTTGGTTAGGTTGTGTGGTCTCATTATCATTTTATAATCTAGCTGGAAATGCCTACTGATGATGACAACGTGTCAGTGTATTGATTTACAGTTGGCATTAACATAAATGCATATCTGGGTGGCCTGTAAAACCTAAGTGTCCTCAAATATAAATTAAATGTTGTTATGAAGTGATGAGACAGCTGGGTATGAAGAATGAATAAAATTTATTGGTTTCATTCAAGGTTTGCTGATGAAAAACAGGAACTGACAGCGAAGAGCTGGGAAAGAATTTCACAGCACTGGATGAGCACATGATTAAGTGACATTAGAAAGTCACTGCTGATAGATACAAAGCTAGGAGGATTTATGGTCCTTTCTTCTTCTAAAAGAATTAGAAATTATTGAAGGGAATGATCTGGTCTCAGTTTCGGAACCTTCTCACACTGGACATAGATGGTCCAGGGGGTGGTTAGCCGCACTAAAAGCAGATGTCAGAAGCTTTCAGAACTCTAAAAAATAAGCAAACACACACAACTGAATGTCTGTGATCCTAAATGTAGTTTTCAAATCACTTACAAACTAGGAAATGAATGTAATCACTTGTGCTTACTTATTCATAGGAAAACCTGCAGAATCCCCATGACTTTCAATTAATCACTAGCAACTTTTACTTTAGAAAATAGATTTTAGACATGACCACTTGCTAAAAAAGTGATAGAGGAACAAAGTGTAACAGGAAAAGTCTTTCGCTAGGTGGTTATTGTTGAAATATATGATTGGAAAAACACGGGGAAGGAAATAAAATAAAATGTCTCAGTGAGGCTTGAGATGTAGAGGTTCACAAAGAGATCAGTTTTCAATTTTGTGAAAATGGGAAATTTTGGAGTTATTCTGTGTCTATTAGATATGTTAAAATTAATATAATCTGGGCTCAGTTCTTGAAAATGCTGAAAAGTAACAGTGGAGCATCATTATGAATTTTTACATTTGACCTCAAAAGAAATATCTAAGGAGTTATTTTTCAAACTCTTCTTGCATTTCTAGAGACACTAAACTAATTTAGATACTAGGATGGGAAGGATGGAAATCCAAAATTATTTTAAATTCATGTAAATCTAGTTCTGGTATCGTTTATTTGAGTGAAAGGAAACTTTTGATGAAATAGCTATTTCTGCAGTAAATGTCAACCTTCCACGTAATTTCTAGTTGAAGTCAGGAAGGGCAAAAATAACAACCTTACACATGCTTTTTACAAGTGTTCTGAAATGTTCAACAAGTATTCAGTAAACTGTAGTCTCTGGGAAGGACTGATTTAAGGTAAAAAATCTTGGTATGAATTAGGCAGATTCTAAGACAGATCTACTTCACTAAGCACCTTAAGTGCATTTCTCTTAAGGGAAAAAGTATCGCTCATCTCTCCTGAAAAGTCTTGAAGGGTGTTTGGATTGGCTTTGGTGTTCAGCAATGGAAAACTCTTGAACTTTTTAATGGGCTAGGAAAATGTTTTCTAGACAGTCTGACAGTAACTACACGTAGAACTAGATGTGACAAGCACAAAGACAAAGACCCACATCACTCTGCGAGTTGCGAGTCGAGTTGAATCTGGATATGAATGTCATATCGACGTAGCTTGTGAAAATAAGAGGAAGAGGACTATTCATGCAGAAAAAAAAAGACATATGTGGGTCTCTTTAGGATTCACATTTTGGCACCATTATTTTGTAAAAAATAAGAACAATGAGACTAAGTTAGACTAACTGTAGAAACTGCAAATCATCAAAATTCAGTAAGCTGAGATAATTGCAAAAACCCCCACTCCTCTTTCAGTTGTATGTGACTAAAGAACTGCTATGAGCTGAAAATCCTTGGGACAGACATTTCTGTAAAGTAGCTCAAAAGTAAAGCAAAGTAAATCCAATGACAGTACAGTATCTTTTGTCTAGTAAATTGATCAAAAAATGAAAAGAAGTATTTCTAACGTATCTAAATATTTATTGTATAAACTTTGTCTCTTCACTTAAGAAAATAAATGATTTTTGACAACTTGCAGCTGCTGGAAGATTTTTGTAATATAACTTGATGCCAGTTCTGTGTCTCCCGGTGGTACCATCACTGTGATGTGCCATCCCCAGACACCCTATCTGCTGGCTCTGCATGTCTTCCATGGGATGTTTCTTGTCTCCCTTCTTACATTTTCTACAATAATGTTGATTTACCTGTACGTCTCACACTTTGCTGTCTCCATACAGTCCTTCAGTGCGTTTGAGCTGGACATTTTATCTTAAGCTGAGAATATTCTCTGAGCTCCTTTAAAAAAAATTATTCTACTGTTCCCCAGACCAAACCAAAGGTTAATGATTAAATAGAGGGTTAATCTGATTTTGAACAGTCTCGTTACTTAAGACTTTCATGCAAAAAATCTAGTACCTGCTGCTCAGAGTCTGTGCAACACAATGTGCAGTAAGAGATGGTGCTAGCAGAGCCTAGCTATTGATCTAACATTAAACTTTTTTTTATAAAAACACACTTCTGCAATAGTGAGATCTGAGGAAACAACAAAAGATGTGTCCAAAAAAGGTAAAAGTAACTTGAAGGTGTAAAGCTCTCCCACAGGGTAACTCTGCACTTCCTACAGTAACTCCTGACCCGACACCCTAATTATGAAACGGGTTACCTGTATTTTCAAAGACAGTGGCAGATTTTCTTTAGTCACGTAAGAAACTTCTCTCTTTAGTCACGTAAGAAACCTTGTCAGCTGTGATGCTGACAGGGCCACGTACACCCTTTTGTTTCGTGCTCCTCTTGAGAGCGTTAGCAAAGGAGAGGAGCGCTGGCTGCGCAGCGGAGTTATTGCCTGTGGCAGGCGAATCATTAATTTCCTAATTAATGTCGGACGTTTGTCCGACAGCTGCTGCCCTGCCCCGATGAGGAGAAGATGCCGTGGCTGGGCAGCCCGTGCTGCCAGGGCTCCTGGCATCCTGTGGGTGATGGGGCTGGGTGGTCCAGGGGTGCCTGAGCCCGGAGTGTGCCCTGCTCTTTTTTTTTGAGATTAGAGGTGTTTTTCCTGTGGCATGACGTTAGGCTGTTATTTGCCACAGCTGTGGCAGTCAGGCTCTGGCCTTTGTTAAGACCAGAACCTTCAATATCCCCACAGCCTATTCATCACAGACATTTCACTTAAAAATAATTCCTTCCCCTTCGGAGTTGTCATTCCTGTGTATTACTCATTCGGAGCCGACCCTACTGCAGGCACAATTCCCTAATGCCACAACTCTGTTCTGGCAGTCTTTTTTTCATCCTTATTTCACTGCTGAGAACCTGGGAACAAGGCCTGTGACCCTTCAGTCACTTTTCTTGTTTGGGTTTTTTTTTTCTTTTTTTTTTTTCAGCACAGTATTGTTCCAAAAAGCTTAATGTCTGCTCTCCTTTTTTTTTTTTTCTTTTTTTCTTTTTTTTCCATAATCTAATTTATGCACTTTTATATTTCATGTGTTGTGAAAATTGCACCAGCTGGTACATCTTCTGAAATGCTATGTACTGATTAGAGGACTTGCTGACCTACCAGCCACTGAATAATTATATCCTCAGGTGGGGAAATTTCAGCAGATTAAAATGCTCTTCAAAGTGATATTCAGACAACTTGCTGAATACTTTAATGTTTGATGGTATACATATTTAGTTTGAAAGATTGGTGACCGAGGCTTTGAGTTTAAGCAAAGCCAGCTCCAAGTGTTCCAGTTACCAAAACAAGAAATGGTTTCTTTGCCCAAGAGAAGCAATAAATAAAGCAGAGCTGTGTGCAGTCCTAAAACTGTCCTGATGGAAGGAGGTGGTTGTCCTGACCTATACCCTATGCAGAGCTGCAAAAGAGCACTTTGAAAAATGAAAAATGTTTAGAAAGCTGTTGAGGTAGGAAGAGCTACTTAAGAGCTTTTTGTCAGCTAGGAAACAGAAAGAAATGTTAACGGGTTGCATGTAAATGAGGATACTGGGGTAGGCTTCAACATTACATGCAGCTTTGATAAAAACGAAAATTAGCAATACTGAAGAGATTAACCAGAATGTTTACCAGCAAGTCATACCTAGGGGAAGTTACAAGGTAGCTGGAAGAAGGACGGTGGATAAGAGAGCTTAGGTTTGCTACTCCAGAGTGTTGAACCATTTTTGCAGGAAAGGAAAGCAGCCAATTGGCCTCAGCCATTGCCTCCCCAAGACAGGACTAAAATTGCTGTATTTTGAGTATGAGATAATGTGGTTTTCTATGCACAGCTGATGAATACCCACCTTATTTACCTTGTTGGTGTTTTTCTTTTCTCTTTTTAAGATAATATGGTTTGTTAAGACAGCTGAATCATGTTAGGTTAACCTCTTGAGCATCAGAAAGTTTAACTCAGTTTTTCGAGGGTCACGGGTGGTGCTGTTAATCACTGTCCTATTAGCACCTGTTTCAAATCTGAACCTTGTTTCTGCCATTCAGAAAGGCTGCAGGTATATTAATCCAATTTTGTTTGAACTTTGGGATAAAAGCAGCTGTGGGTACACAAATGATTTTTTAATGTAATTCCATAGCAAGGATCCCTTTGCAGTAGCACAAGGAATCTTCTTCTAATATATGAGTCATGAAAAATGAAAGAAAAAGCTGTTCCACTATCCAAGCTCTCAGATAACTGTGAGGACTCTATCAAAGTAGTTCCTTGTAATGCACCTTAATGTCATGGGCTGCAGCTCAGTGTTCCTCAGTGGACAAATGAAGGGACTGTTTTGCAGATGGTCAGATGATTGGAAAGGCAATTCTGTTCCTAAGCCCTAGGAATAAACTTCAAGTCATTTGCAAAACCTTTGATTAAGATTAATTTAGCTCAGAGTGAGGAGCTGTGACAAAATTCCACCAGAAAGCCAACAGGTGCACCATAGAGACCTCAAATGGTGAGGACAGTGTTTCCAGGTGAGCAATCCTGCTTTGCAGCTGTTGATGGTTAAACTCATTAATGTGAAGGTGAAAAAGCCTACTCTGGGGGCTCGAGAAGCCTAAAGGAGCTCTCTGGAAGGCAGTCGCTTCCAAAGGTGAGGATGCTGCAGGAATCTGGGGGGAGACTGTAAGTACAAGGTTGTTATCTTGCTTTGAGCATTGGTATGTCATGTAGAGGGCACTACTTAAGTCTGCTTTGTGGAGACTGAGATTTCAAACACCAATGCTGCTTCACTTTGAAAAGAAAAGTGTAAAAGAAATGTAAAGAGTTCTTCTTGGGAGTGAGAGAACCTGGGAATCTGGGCTACCCATAAGCTTTTGCAGACTTCTGTGACTCTACGTGATGCTAAGTCATCTGTTAATGGAAACCCGCCTAATGTTCTAGGCTTTTTGCAGATTTCAATATAACTGAGCATGGTTCCAGAAGTACTTGGATTTTGGTTAATTTGCAAATTCTGATTAAGGTATATTTTGATGATGATACATTTTTCCTAAGAGCTTTTGTTGTAGTTTAAGTTAAGCCTGATAAACATTTCATGGCAGTAATCTTATATGTGCTTCTTGGGAAAGTTCCAGAAGACAGAGCTCAAGCAATCTTATTTTAGCAAAGTTCACTAAAACAGTACCAGCTTGTTAAACGTGGAGCAGTTTCAGTGAACTGGTCATTGAGAAAGCTGTCTCTCTGAGATCAGACTATAGCAGCACCAACTTCACACTTGCTGGGGGTCTTCATGCAGAAAACCATATTCATTGCAGTTTAGACAACAGCCTAATTTAAATCCCTCTTATTTATTGAGGGGTATCATTTGGAAATAGCTTGGACTTAGTATATTTTTCTTAAAGAAGTATTTTTTTTTTGGACTAGATTTAGATTTTGGCAAGGTTTAGTCTTGAAGGCTCAGAGAGCAAGTAATTATCAGTTGTGTCTTTTTATTCATCTTGGAAAGAAGAAAATATTTCTCTGGCATCTGTCAGTTGTGGTGCTGCTGAGGGGGCTGGAGATGGGAAGGAAGACTTTCTTCTTTAGTTATTTTTGAGGGGGAAAGCTGAAGAGTTAAGAAGTTATAAGGGAAGCCAGTGGGGAATTGAAATGCAAGTTTCAGAAGATGTGTCTGTCAGAACTCACAGTGGTGCTTAAAAGGAAAAAAAAGCCAGAAACTATTCTGAGCCAGAATTTTCACTTTCAATATCCAATACTGAAGTAAAAAGGCTAAATATTGCTTAAACACTTTAAATTGGGGGTATCTAAATAAAAAGTCGTTATTCTGGTAGACGGAGGAAGACTTCATTGGGAAATCGCTCAAATGCAAATTGTGTTAATAGCAGTGCCCTCTGGACTTGCAGTGTACGTGAAAGCAGAGCTGAAGCACAAATTAATCCCCAGAACTACAAGGTCAATAAACATTGTGCTGTAACTTGAAATGTGGTCCTGCTAGAATCCGGTTTATGTGGCATTAGACTGTACATTTTCTTTAAGTTCAGAAATGAAAAAACCAAAACTGTAAGGTCAGTACCTGCAATAGCATTCAGAAGGTGTGAAACCCTGAGCTGGAACTTAGCATAAAGGTGACCTTGCATTTTATGAGATATAATATAAATGTCCAATGGAGAAAAAAAATTGCTATGGATAAAGAAAATAGACTTTGTTTTTGAATAAAGGTTGTAGATACATATTTGGAAGCTTTCATAGAAATTTTATTTGGGCTGGAAGAGACCTTTAAAGATCAACTAGTCCAACCTCCCTGCAATGACCAGGGACCTCTTCAACTACATCAGGTTGCTCAGAGCCCCGTCCAACCTGACCTTGAATGTTTCCAGAGATGGGGCATCTGTGAACTCTCTGGGCAACCTGTTCCAGTGTTTCACCACCTTCGTAAAAAATTCTTACTTCTAGCTAGTTGAAATCTGCCCTCTTTTAGTTTAAAACCATTACCCCTTGTCCTGCTGCAACAGGCGCTGCTAAAGTCTGTCCCATCCTCCCTGTAAGCCCTCTTTGGTACTGAAAGGCCACACTAAGGTCTCCCTGGAGCCTTCCCATCTCCAGGCTGAACAACCCTGACTCTCAGCCTGTCCTCAGAGGAGAGGTGCTCCAGCCTCTGATCATCCTTGTGGCCCTCCTCTGGACCAGCTCTGTTTTTAATGAATAATACATTTATTTGTTTCTGCACGGTATCTGATAATACATGGAAAAGCATGTTTACCTCTTAGGCGTATACATTGCAGCTTTTATGGAATGTATTATGTGTGAACCTTAGTTGGAATTTTTTGTTTGTTTTACATTTTTCTTTTATGTGTGTGAGTGTAGCCAGTACCTTCCCCTTTTCTCCAGCTTTCCCACTCACCAACATCTGCCCCCTCCCAAACATTTCAGCCAAATTTTGCAAAAAAAAAAAAAAAGGAAGCCTGAAAGATAATTAAGCTTCCAAAGCTTTGTGAAAACAAGTAGCTGGGGGAAGAGAGAGTCTCCAGAAGTGGCTCATCTGAGGGACAGGTTGTGGTATGAACATGAGGTTACAGGGTACAGGAAACCCTGAATGAAGGACCTGATGAGGGGCAGGAATGTGCACTGCCATAGGTACCACAGATACAGCAAAACTATCTGCAATCCCTGGTGTGTCCCGAGGATGCCATGAGCTGCTGTCACGTGCTAACATCAAACTAAGATGTGGCCAATGGTTGCACTAAGGGACCAAGATTTCAGTGCAAAACTTGGAGCTCACTTGTCTTCCAGCACAGATAATCTCACCTAATTTTAGATCTCAGAGGCTTAAATCCGTAGGAAACCAGGCTTTTTCAGTGACAGTGCTTATAACAGTACATGCTTTTCTTTTATTGCATTTACGAGGGAATAATACTGATCTGGAATGGAAGACACCTTGTATGTAGATAAGGACATCTGCAGAGCTCTGCTGTGCCACCCATTGAAAACAAAGTAAAATTTTCTTACACTTTTTTTGTAAATTTTTTTTTCACTGATACTCCTGCAGTAAATCAAAATATCGCTGTTAAAAGAAGGAAAAAGGTCACATTTATGCTGCTAGTTTACTGCTGTAGTGGTGTTGTATGGAGAGGGGATGAGGAGAGAAAGTGTTAAGAGAAACGTACTGAGACACTCCTCAGGTCTGGCGCGAGGCACTCTCAGCTCAGAACCATACACCGGAGAAGCAGGCTCTGTGCTGGGCCAGGTCGGTCTCTGAGCAACTCCCATGATGGGAATGATTTGTAAGATGGACTTGGAAAGTCCAAGTTGACAAAGGTGGACTTTTCGTAAAATATGTAATTAAAATACCAATAAAACCAGATCTGTCTTGCGCTTATCAAATAATTTATTTTGGTTTATACTGAGTATTTTTTTTATTGACAGTATGTCTTCAGTAGAAAGCAATATTTCCTATAACTACAGGAAGAGATAAATCATAGCGTGCTATTTGCCACATTAAATTAAAACTGATAGATTAATTAGCTTTTTTATTAAGTGATGTTGTTAATACTTGGTTAAATAAAGCACCAACAAAGAAATACTTTTTCCCTTGAATTTAAAAACAAATTACACCATTCCAGTAGACTAAACGATACAACTCTATGACAAATCAATTTTTATAACACAGAAGTGCATACTTTTCCAAAAATAGCTGTATTTAAGTGTTCAACTACTTATAAGGATTCTGATTTTATTCCCCTCCAATCACATCAGGAGGAAAACAGCTCTGCCAGATCAACACTGAGGACTTTATTGCTTAGAAAAATGGTAGCATGTTAAAGCAGACACATAGTACCTCAGTTCAGTTTGACAACTGAAATATTTAGATTTAGGTAAACCTAAAAGAAATGTTTCCATTTCTCCCCCTGACTGAAATAGGGGAGAAAAAAAAAATCATTAAATTTCATGTGGAAAAAAGGGATTTTTTTTTTAAACGAAATTACATTTCTCATATTCTTTACCAACTGAACCTTTCAGTTTGCAGTGATACTTTTGGGATGGTACAGTGTATTGGTTCCTTTTTTATGAAGCAGTGTGATATATTGCTTTCTGGCGACTATTCCATAGAGGGAGAAAATAACTTATTATTGCTTCAGATAACTGAGTTCTCTTGAAGTGCAGTAGTAAAGGTCATGTGCTTTTGCCACGAAAGCACTGGGCTCCATCCCCTCAACGACTCTGGGTGTGTGAGCTTTTCCACTATCAAGTCTGTTGGCAACACATGGGTTTCAACAGACCTCAGATTCCTATTTCTAAAAGTCATTCATTCCCCTAAACATATTTCTGCCAGTCCCTATAAAAAAATACTTAAAATGAGGCCGATGTCCTAGAATTAATTTTCTGACATCTGCTAGGTAATAATTGAAAATAAAATTTTAACATTCTGAACTTCCCTGTAATCTCCCTGACTTGATCACTTCCCTTGAAATTTCCAAAATCCATGCTTGTTTTCTTGTTGTTATCAAAACAATAAAATTAGTACTTATTGGACTTCTTCAGAAATGACGGAGGCTTTTGTGGCCTGGCAGTTGTGTGTGGCAGTATTGGTATTTGTTTTTTTTTTTTTTCTTCTCTATGGCATTTAGCATTTAAAGAAATATTTTATATTTCCAAAGCGTAGTTATCAGTAATTTCAGTTGCCATAGTGAGCATTCAACACTGCCACAAGCCATATCTCCATTGTCTAGAAACTGAGCCTTGAAATCTAAGGAAGACAGTGGTCAACCAAACATTTTTATGATAAATAATTACTTGACATCTGTAGCAGGCAGCTGGGTTGAACGGAGTCATCTAGGACACCGTTTTACTCCCTTAACCTGTTTTTCCTTCTCATTCCACACATCTTCCATGTCCTGCAATACCTAACAGGTATCCTGGAAACAAAAGACTATTATACAACAGGAATTTGTCTTTTTGACCACAGGGAATCCTTTGGAAAAATAGTGTAGAAGTATATATTGTGGGGACTGAGGGCATATGAGAGAGTCTTGCCTTGACTCTGGAACTTCTCAATAGACAGTATTTCTTAGATTTCCTTAGCTGTAAGTCTTGGAGTCCTTGTGAAGTAAAAATCACCAATTCTCTGGTGAAATTCATGGCAAAGAGATGTGTTAATAAGATGGAACCTGTAGAATGAGGAGCTGCTCAAGTTTACCTAATCTTATTAAGACTGTGCAAACACAGATTTTTATAATATTTTTCTTTTGGGGGAGTGGAGGAGGAGAGCTCTAGATTATGAAAATTTGGATGAATTATTGCCTGAGGAAAGTAAAAAAGCCTCTCCTTGATGCTAAGGACAGTTTTCAGGCTTTCAAGCGCCTTCTCCACAGCAGGAAGGCTCTAACAATTTTCAGTACAATGGCTAGAAAATGTTACTAACGTGGTGATGTGTTTTTTTCCTTGAAAAAGCTGAGCTATTTTAAACTCAAAAATCTTAGAAGGGCTGGGAAACTCTGAAGGTTACCCTTAGTGAAATTATAAGTAACCAAAAAGTGAGTCTCATCCACTGTCACTTAACTTTAAATGGAGGCAGCATTATCACTGAAATCTGTTATATGAATGAGAAGTGTCTTAAAGCAGCTAATGTAAATAATTTCCAAATAAGACCTCATGTTTATCAGAAATCAATCTTTTTTTTTTTTTTTTCACAACAGCTATGGCAGTCTTAGATGTTTAGAATAAAATCTCCTCTTAGAGAGCTCCCGATATTTGTCCCATCTCTGTTAGAGGGGGACAATCCAAATCAAACAACAGTGGAAGAAAAGTTTGGGCTAACACTGATAAGACTGACAGTGAAACTTCAGTCCTGTAAATCTGTGGGCACATTTACCTGTAAACTCACTTGCAGTTATGTTTATTCTGAGCAAAGTTAAATAGGTATTCTTGTTCGTAGAATGAAAGCCTAAATCTACAAAATACATTTTGTTTCTGTGCTACCAAGTTCATATGAAGTCATGAGTGTTTGTTCTGTGGTGAGAGTGCCAGGAGAGGCCAAGGAATTTTCCTTTCATGTGAATTCCTGTATTTTCAAACAGACTTACTCAATTAGTTTTAGGTGTCTGTGCAGAGATAAGGAAATAAGCACACTGATAAATAAATACAGATCTAAATTAAGACTTTTCTTATGCTCCTGCCATTGCTATTTTTTACCAAGTCTAAAATACTTTCTGTAAGAAGGTGCAATCTGAGCAGCAAAGATGTTGAAAACCTATGTATATGGTCTTGGTGCAGAGTGGTATAGTGAGGCCAGGTTGGATGGGGTGTGAGTAACCTGCTCGAGTGGTTAGGGGATTAGAATTAGATCTAATTCCAACCCAACCTTGTTGATGATTTTTACCTTTGAGCTGCATTGTGTCTTCCTGCCTGTTATGATGTGCTGAAGGACTTTGGTTTTCTCTTTTTTTTTTTTGTCTTGCCAACACTGATTTCAAAATAAGTTATTTTTTTTAATTGCAATATGAAGCATAAGCACTTCTTATATGGTTGATAACAGTCCGCTTGGGATGACCATTTGTTACATGGCAACTAGTCCTCTCCCACTGTCTGGTCTGACTCTCTGGTTTATTGTCAGGAAACTGTCTTCCCTTTTTCTCTGATCATTTGGCATAGATCAGAATACTTGCAAATTTTCTGAATGATTTTTGCCTAGGAGTTTGCAATATCCTGCAGTCAACCGCTGTTA
Organism: Gallinago undulata; assembly: GCA_026546715.1. Lineage (NCBI taxonomy): Eukaryota > Metazoa > Chordata > Aves > Charadriiformes > Scolopacidae > Gallinago > Gallinago undulata. Next base: position 22,273,128 of record JAOTQQ010000012.1, on the reverse strand, counting down.
TGGCTTATAGCTTTGGAGGCTCTTGTGTTACCTTCCCTAATTGTCCATCATCATCACTTGCCTTTGGGAATCTTTCAAGTACTGCATCCACCTTCTCTCCACCAGTCTTGAGCAATGTGTAGTAGGTGTTGTGTTTGCCCTCTTACCGAGATCACGCTATCTACTGCAATGAAAAAGAATGAGCCCTTGCCAAGCAGGCTTTTTCTAGAAGTTCATGTTAAGAATATATTTATAAGAAAAATGATGGGATAATCATAAGGATGAATATTCCTTTTCCAGATGGAAATCCTTTGGTCATGGCCTTAGAAGTACTCAAAGTTAAGTCAGTAGTACTTTCCAGAGAAGGAACATCTTAAGTGATATTCCCTATGTGAGGAGTCTCTCAAATGTGTCCCTGCAAACGCTTTGCTGTGATGAACTGGTCTTTCCCGAGGAAAATACTTCGAAGAGCATTTTCATCAAGGAATTCCCAACCAGCCTAGTATTCAGAGCAATGCAGCATTCATGCTCAAGACAGAGCAAACATACGGGGAAGAGAGATGTTTTCATTAGATTTCACTAGCACTGCGTGATATCACCAGATTTCAGTATCTGAACTGACAGAGATGATTTAGAGAGCAAATAAACTATTAGCATAATTAGATTAGACATACCATGGTGCAATTAGAATCGCCTCTGTCGGACCATTCTTCATTAGTAGAACTTGTTCAGAACATATTGTCTGCTTCCTGCTTCTCCTAGACTAATTAGTTATGTGTATGGATGCTTGGATTGCTTAATTATGTTGGTTGTTCACCATTAACGTCTTGCTGAACTGGGACATACTGTCACTTGGAAAGCCACTGTGGAATTGATCCGGGTCCAGGAGAGGCGGCAGAGGAGGTAAAGGTAGTAAGAAGTAAAGGTAAAGAAGAGCTTGGAATAGAGCAAAGGTAAATGGAAGGAGATAATAGATTTACTGTGAGGAGGAAAGTATCAACTACACTGCTGCTTGGAGACATGTCTGGCTGCTTACAAACAGAACCAAGAAATGGATCTGAGATAAGAGGGAAGTTATTGGGGTTGGAGGGAAGAAGAAGATGAGGGACAGGACAGGAGTTCTTTTATGAATGTTTTTCTTTTTAATAACAAAATGTCATGCTCTTGTAGTAATCCTCTGATGTGACAATTCAAAGATCTCCACTAGCATTGGCTTTCTAAGCCTTTAATTTAAAGCTGGTCAAGTAATTGACTTTTTGCTGTAGTTGGAAAAAAATAATTAGGTAAAGTTGAAGTCTTTTTAGGGAAAGAACTTCAAACAAATGCATCTTTGGAGACGTCAGTTGAAATGTTTGTTAACGTTCCCTTTAGAAAAAAGCAATTTTGGAGTGAAAATGCCATTTCAAAATAAAAATAAAAGTTGACATTAAATGAAATGTCAAAACAGAATGAGTCAACATTTGTGAAATATCTTCTTTTCTCAACAGTCTTCAACTGAAGCTAATTTTCTAGATGTGGAATGAAAGCAATTTCTAGCTCCTTCCACCCGGACTGACATCATGCTACGTTTATTTTATGACCTACTATTTGCCAGCAATTTTGGCCAGTAATAGTCTTGCTTTTCTGTGAAGGAAACTTATAAAATCGCTTCTCCCAGTGCTTAGATGTAGTGTTACCTCCAGGAGAAACCACTTGCTCCTGCATGCTGACGAAACAAACTCAGCACACGGAGAAACACAGCGCCCTCAGTAAACAGCACAGCTCTCTGCCTGGGGAGGGATTGTGTTGCTATATTACCCCAACCTATAACTTTTAGTCTGACAGAAAAACATTATAAGCATTTTTTTTTTTGTTTAGGTGTGGTGAAAATCACCTTTCATATTAATGACTAAGCGTTCAGCTATGCAACTGGGATGGAATCTTGTTGGCAACCGGTCACCAGTGGTGTCCCTCAGGGCTCAGTTTTGGGGCCAGTCTTGTTTAGTGTCTTCATTGATGATGTGAATGAGGGGATTGAGTGTACCTTCAGTAAGCTTGCAGATGACACCAAACTAGGTGGGAGTGTTGACCTGCTTGAGGGTCGGAAGGTTCTGCAGAGGGACCTGGACAGGCTGGATCCATGGGGTGAGGTTTAACAGGGCCAAGTGCTGAGTCCTGCATTTCAGTCACAACAACCCCAGCCAACGCTACAGGCTGGGGGAAAAGTCTGGAAAGCTTCTGGGCAGAAAAGGACCTCGGGGTGTTGGTGGCCAGCCAGCTGAACGTGAGCCAGCAGTGTGCCCAGGTGGCCAAGAAGGCTACCAGCATCCTGGCCTGTGTCAGGAGCAGCGTGGCCAGCAGGAGCAGGGCAGGGATGGTGCCTCTGGACTGGGCACTGGGGAGGCCTCACCTCGAGGGC
>JAOTQQ010000012.1:22254551-22270651 GCA_026546715.1 Gallinago undulata | reverse complement strand
AGAGGGAATGGTCTGAAGTTGGGGCAGGGGAGGTTTAGATGAGATCTCAGGAAGAATGACTTTCCTGAGAGGGTGGTGAGGCCCTGGAAGGACCTGCCCAGGGAGACGGTGGAGTCACCATCCCTGGAGGGATTTAAGAAACGTGTAGATGTGGCACTTCAGGGCATGATCTAGTGCCTGAGAGTGTTGTGGCTTTTTTATTTGTGTGTATGTGATTGGACTCGATCTCAAGGGTCCCTTCCAACCATTCTTTAATGTTCCAACATTCCAACATTCTTTAATGTTATCCCTTCCAATCACCTCTCTGACCTTTCCAATAAAAGAGTTTGTAGTTCCTTACGGAATTAGAAGAATAAAAAAACAGCCTGGCAATACATGTCTGGCAGCACCTGCAAGCCAGAAGTTGTTACCTTGCAACTTCTAATACATGACCTTAAAGGCAGAATCATTAGTTCCTTCTGTTTGTTTAATCATTAGTCAGTTGTATCAGATTTTTTTTTCTCATAAATAAACTTGTATGAAGTCTGATTATTTGGTCTGGTAAAAAGTATTAACTTCTCAGTAACTACCAGACAAATCACAGGACATGTGCAGATTATTTTGTCAGTCTAAATTTCGGTAGTTTAAGAATCTCTTCTCAATGTGTCATTTGGAGAAATTTGGTCCTCTTTGACTAGTGTAAATGCCATTGGTATAAATGAAATAATGACTTTCAGTGAGTTTTCTGATGGTACACTTAGGGGATGGTCTGTTCTGTGGTATTCTACATTCAATAAATCTCTCAATTCTATGGAATAAACCCATAAAATGTATGTATTCTCGTAGTATAAAAGAATGGATTCATACAGTACATAAAGGTGGTATAAAGAGGCAGACTTAAAAATTCCCCAACCAGTTTTTTCAGTATATGACTGCTCCAGGACTTTGGGCATGGATATATTTTAACATATCACTGTTATTACATCTAGTGCTAAATCAGGAGTGACAATCTGAGATACTGTTCATATTGCTTTTCTGATCTGTCGATGTGCCAGATGCAAATGATGTTCTTACTTTCTAAACCTGGCATTTCAGCCCTAATTAGGAGTGCTTGTTCTATTAGTTTGTTCAGAGCCCTTCTACAGGGAAGTTCCATGAAGCTTTTGCAGTCCTCCTTTTTGAATAATTTAATGGTTGGTGGTTTTGTTGCTCGATTGTGAGTGCGAACTGGGGAGTTAGTGTTAAGCTCATTTCCTGTAGTGCTTTCCTCTGTTTTTTTTCCACAGTCTCTTCATTTTGTTGCACTTGAATATTGGATGTGCCACACTGGAATATGCTATTATTAGAGCTACACTATCCAGATGATAAGCAGATATTTTTCATGCAAATTTTAAAATGAGATCAGTAAATCAATTTCAAAGTGAGTTTTAGGAAGCTGAGATTTGTTTGCATCAGTCACCTCAAACAATAAAACATCTCTTTTATAATATCTAACACGTTTAATTCTATATATAATTTATGGGTGCACCAGTTCATTACGAGTCTGACTAGAAAGCAAAGGAATGAGAGGCTGATTAAACAGAAATCTACCTTATTGAAGTGTTATCTCTTTGTATTCAAGATTTAACTATCCATTAACTAAAATGCACCTTTTTTTTTTTAATGGGAGCATACCCTTAAGCAATAAAATATATATAGTCACTTTCCTCCTTTTCTTTATCTTACTTATCTCGTATTATCCTACCTTTCTTATCTTGTATTGTGTTCTTATCTTGTAGATGGTTCTTAGTAGCCCCCCTGTCACAGGTGTAACAGGAGGTTATGTCACTGACAATCAGCTCGAGGACCCTCCAAAACTTCTACTTATTTCTTTCTATTGCACTGAGGAATACGTTATACAGTGGGCTCTACAGCTCATGTGGGATAATACAAGAGGAGGCTGTCTCACTTTCTGACTCCCATGTCTGAGCGGTGGATGTAACAGCAGCACCTGTGTCGGGACGGGCCATGAATAGACCTTACAGCGCCTAGGAGCAGAGTGGGTGATGCTCTGGAACTAATGTAAAATAAAGAGTTAATGCTGAGACTCTGAGACAGCAATTCGCTAATTGGTAGGATTGCTGAAGTTCTGTTTAATTGCTTCAACATTCAGGGGGAGCGAAATATACCTGAAGTATCGAGATACAGAGCAGTGAGTGCACTCATTACCTGTCTGCTTTGATACAGAGATCAAAGACTTCTTGGATCTGGAGATGCAAGCTGCCATTGAAGTCCATACTAAACACCTGCTTGATCGTGTGCAGTGGATTGTATTACATGTTCCGTGTCTTTGAGGAGTGCATTTAAGGACCAAGCTTGCTGAATGTTTATTGGTATGATGATATGCATAATTGGTATGGTATTGAAGTCAGCAGCATTAGGGCTTCTTAGCCATGTCAAATACAAAGCTGTGTTATAAGAACAGAGAATGTCTGTGGCTTTACACATTATCCATCTACACAGTAAAATCAAATCTGTGTAGTAATATTACATGTAGTATTCCCTTAAAAGAAATGGAATTCAGTAATTTCTTGTATGTATTTACCATATACTTCCCAATGTATTTATCCTGTTTGTGTGGAAAAATGCCCTAGGCAAATTAAAGAAAAGTTAATGAGCATATGTTTCAAGAGTTTGTACACCAGTGTGTTACAGCTTCAACAGCTGTAATTGGGCTAAGTTCAATTACAGGTCTTTTAGAAAATAAAGATGGTATTTTATTTGAGTCTTCAGCACGTATCTTGCTCAGGCCGGGGTTTTAGGAAGGAAATGGAGTTAGGTAATCTGCTTATTCGTCAGGCTCTTTTTCCTTACCACAGACCCTCATAAAGGCTTTTTGGAATATTAGAGAGAGAGAGACTGCTGGTAGGTTTTGTTTGTTTTGTTTTGTATTTCGGGGTGTGTGTGTGTGTTTGGGGGTGTTTTGTTGTGTTTTTTTTTCAATAGTTAAACAAAACTGATCGAAGATGTTATGGAGAAAAACATGCCTTGCTCTCAGTTATTTTATGTGGCCTGTCCTAGAGTCTGCATGGGTGTCTGTGAGGATGAAATCACAACTGTTCCTAAACCTGTGAGTTAGTTCTGCTAGCCAAAGGATCAGTAAGGTGAAGGGTTCTTGGGTTTCTTGTCAAGGCCAACAGTTTCAGCAACTTTTCTGCTCTCTTTCCTGATCCATAACTTTCCTTCTTTAGCATTTCAAAAGAGAGTTCCCTCCTGTTTAGCTTGCCTACATCCTCAGGTTAGGCTCAGCCCCGCTTTGAGCCAGACACTGCTGCCATCTTGGCCTGATGTTCCCTTGCAGGGGACACGGAGCCCCACCACTCTCTGAGCAAGCTTAACCTCTCTCTTCTTGCAGAAAGCTTTATCATCTATGGTTTACATAACATTTTAGGAGTTGGAATTTATATATTCTGCTAAAACTGCTTAACTGTTAAAATGCTCAAAGAAATTGAGATAGACATAGATAGGCTGCCCAGGGAGCATTGAATGCGTAGGCTGCGTTGAATAGGCTGCCCGGGGAGGGGGTTGAGTCACCATCTCTGCATGTGTTTAGGAGTCGTTTAGATGTGATGTTGGGGGATCATAGAATCATATGGGGTTGGAAGGGACCTCTGGAGATCATCTAGTCCAACCCACCCGCTGGAGCGGGTCTACCTAGAGCAGGTTGCACAGGAACTTGTCCAAGCGAGTTTGAATGTCTCCAGAGAAGGAGACTCCACCACCTCTCTGGGCAGCCTCTTCCAGTGCTCTACCACTCTCACAGGAAGGAAGTTCCAGAAGGGATTGCATGGTTTCTACAGTGCCAGGATTGAGACTTCTGGAGGGTAATTTAATTTCACTGACAGTCGCTTTCTATTTACTATATTTTCCCCATCCACCTTATGGCCATTTTACCACCTGTAAGTGGCTTCCTGTATTTATGCTATAGATTAATATATCAAGAGACATATTCATGTCAGTCATGCATTTCTCAAAGCAGTGTAAAATGTATTATTTACTAAAAGTACATGCATCTTGCAATTAAGTTGCTGTGAATATTCTGTATAAATGACTTGTAGAGTAGCTGTGCATTGACCTTTAAAAAGGTGACTTTAGTCTCAGCTCCAGCATCCCTGAAGACTGAACTAGTTGATACAGAAGGAAACCTGAATACGCATCATAATGAGCAGACATTGACGTGAGCTAATGTTGTAGTCAAAGCTAGACTAAAATTTCTGTGTGTGCAAAAGAGAGTTAAGATAAAGCACTTTAAAACCCATGCTTGAAATGAAAGGAATAAAATAAAACAATGAAGACTAGTCTTAGGTACCAACTTCAGTTTAGGTAGGGTCAATTGTGATTGAAAATTATGGTTTTAATAAGCTATCCTTAATGATTTAGATTTATTTCCATTCTGTCGGACAGCTGTCTGCTGACTGACTGTCACAGATAACACAAGAATTGAGTGAACTCTAGAGGCTGAACTACATCACTATTATTAGTGTGCTCTTTAGTTAGAATTAAGATAAATTTCAGGGTCGGAAGTGAGATAAGTTTGTTTCCCTGTTTAAGAAGTGAGAAGAAATTTTTCCAAATCAGAGTGGCTGATTTGATACTGGCTACGGCCAGGATGTCTGACAAAACCAACTTTCATCAGAAAGCATAAGTGTCAGTAGCCTGAAATATTTCTTTGGAAGCATCATGGATTCAGTGAACCCTCAGCAAATCCAGTGCAGTGTCTGGGGATCCAGCTTGCTATCGCTATCCTGGAAATTAAACGGAGCCAGGATCCTTCCATGCCTCCAAGGCAAACTGCTTGGATTATTTACTACCCCATCCTGAAGAGAGTGTAATTGTTCCCTGAACTGCTAGCACTGAGCCTCTCAGGAATGCACTTGCCTTGTACTGGCTGTCCTGTTTTCCTGGGAAGTGTTTGGGGAAGTGCCAGTGAGAGTTAAAAGCATGCCATGGGTGACTTTAACTTCAGCTTAGCAGTACAAACATTTGGGTTCCTGCAGCACTCTCTGGCACTGCTTCATCTACCGGTATGGACACGGTCTGTCTATGGACACATAGGTCTGTCTACGCCTAAAGAAGCCTCATGTTGCTACTCCAGCCCACAGGTGGATTTTTAGGCAAAGCAGACTCAAGTTAGGCTCCCATGGTTGGATTGGAGAGGCCAGAGGCTCAAGGGTGCTGTCATGCAGCCCAAATCTGGCCAGGCTATGAGCTGAGCATGTTTATGGAGAATAATGTAAGTGACTTCTGAGTTACTAGGCTCCCTTTACAGGCAGTGAAGGTCTCGGGGCATGGGTCATCCAAGCCCAAAATACATAAACTGTGCCTTACAGGACCTATTTCCCACCGCTGGCCATAAAGAGAGACCTAACAGTCTTTGACGTGGGATGCTATGGATGCCACTCTGGGTCTGGTGCTTGCTGAGTGATGGAGCAGTGGAGATCCAGGAGGGCTTTCAGTGCACAGGAAGCTTGGGAGGGTTTCCATTTCAGACAGGTGTCAGACTTAAGCTGGTTTTTGAGCAAAATTAAGTTCTATGTGAACTAGAACACCAACTTTTTGGACAGAACTGTAGTATTTCTTTGTAGAGGTATTGACTAATCATAGCACAAGACTCTGGAGGTTATATTTTGTTTATTTTTCATCAGTCTTTGAAATAGCTAGTATTTCAGAGATAAAAATGATGCAGTGATTTTTAATGAGGCTCTGCTCCTTTGTCTTTGTCTCTCTTGCCCTATTGTTAAAATGTTTATGTTTTAATGTAGTTTCGTGACCAATGTTGACCTCCTGTAAAGGATTTTGGACTTTTTTTTTTTTTTGAAACAGTACAGCATCTAACACATGCATTTAGCAGTGATTTACACTTTAGGTAAACTTAGGCATGTTGCACTGGTTTGTTCAAAGCACCAAAGGAGCAGTACCAGGCATTCAGAAGCCAGAAATGCCACAGTATTCACTGTTTTGAATAATAACTGCAGAGTTCAGTCTGAGCCACCTATACCAGTAATTTACAGTAGCATATCGACACCACATTTTTCAAAGGTTCATTGCTAGTTCTGAAGGACCCTCACTGATGGCTGCAAATCCCTTCTCTTTAACATTGAAGTCAGAGAAAAGGATTCTGGAATTTTCTTGGACTCATTGAAAATGCTTTGTTATAAACTCGGAGGGCGGGTGGGGATTGTACAGGGTCAAACAAGGATAACAAAATGAAGATTTGAGATTATCTTCTGATCAGTTAAAATTATGCTTTAAATGTTTTTAAAGACTTTGATGTTATGATCAGTTCATAAAGGTTTTTTTAGGTTAGGAGTTTCTGCAACATATTTAAGTCTTTAATGCTTACACAGAATCAAAGTATTTACTTCCACTGTCTATTACAGAAGTTCAAAATGACAATACTGTAAATTGCAACACTTGAAAGAAACTAAAATATTTTATTCTAACAAAAGTTTTCTTAAAAATAGTTATTGATGCAAAAATTGGGCTAATTTCTAGGACAGCTCCAATTCTAATTTTTATTTCCTTATTTTGAGAGTATTGTACATATATTTTTTTTTATTTGCTACCCACAAAAACCCCAAATCCATTCACATTGCATACAAAAAGCTACCCTTTAGTGACAGTGACCTGTGAAAGTTAAGGCCAGGATTTGGAAATGCTTTATTGTGTAACATGAAGAAAACCAACTGTGAACTCACAGGCAGGATGCTCTTATGCTTAGGAATTTAAAATTATTCCCAATTAGATATTGATTAGCTGTTTACTATTAGTAAGAGTAGTATTTGCAGTTATATAACTAGTTCTACAAAAGGAACTGTAAAACTGTTTTCCTTTCATGGCTAAGAGCCAAGCTTTGTCAGGAATAAAGGATAACAGGTGAAGAACAAATTATTTCACCTATGTCTCCCAGGAAATTCTTGCCTTTTCAGTTCAAACTTCTAGGGCAGTTGGAGATAGGACACCAAAGATGAATTATACCCCTGTATGCATTCCCGTTTGCCTTCAGATTGAATATTCTGTGCCCCCTGGTCCCCTCATCTCAGAAAGGATGTATGGTTCAGTGCAGGTTCAGAGAAGGGTAACACAAGCACAATGTGTGGCCTGTCTCTCATATAAAGAATATTTCAGCAGGCTAGGGATTCTCAGTCTAGAAGAGATAACTTAGGGATGTAAAATAGATGACTGCAAAAATAGGAATGGCCTGAAGGGAACAGAGAGAGATTAATTTGTCCAGTGCAAAACCAGGAAAGAACCCAGTAGGAGCTGGGTTTGAACCAAACAAAAGCAGGTGATTCTCCAGTCAACAGACAGCAGCTTTGTGGGAATCCTTGCTAGAGACATCACGAACATGAGAGGCTTGAGTGGATGTAAAGAATGGCTGGAACAGTATTTGTCTAAGAGATTCGTTGTGATTTACCAGACATGCTGTCAAGCTTAGGAGTGTCCTGAATGAAAATAGTTTGAGCTTAGGAGAACATTAGGAAAGAATGTTATATGCTTTCCTTGTTTTTACACCTTCCTTGCTATGTCCTTCAGCTAGATGGATTCTTGCTGTGAACCACAAGAAATCTCCTGTTCTTATTCTGAGTCTGATCCCAAGGGACAATTGATACCTTTCTCTATATACACTTGTGGGTTTAAAGCAACAAATGGTATATGCGTTGATTTTTTTACTACAAAAAAAAGTTGATATAAACAGACTAAAATAAACTCCTTAGTGATGGTTCTGCTTTCTTGTGGTCTCTGCTGTCTCCCAGCCTGCCACACAGCAGACGGGGGTTGCAGGCACTGGTTAGCAGATGGCCCTGATTACATTTACTGTGAATCTTATAGAGAAAGTCTCTTATTCTGTTAGAGAATTAAAGAAGTCAATCCAAGAGTTATGCCACCACCTCAAATTGAAATCTGACATCGACTACTTTTTATTACTCCATAAACCACTGCAGACAATAGTCTTGGACTCATTGAATCAAATGAGACAACATGGGCTTCAAAATGCAGCAGTGTGCCTCTCGTTGTTTAAAGAAGTGTAAGTCAAATAAGACTGATTTTTTTTTTTTTTTTGCTTTGGCAGAAAATCAGCTCTCCTATCTATGGCTGATGAATGCTGTTAAATAAAGAAACATATAATGAACTATGAAAGTAAAAGAGAGAAAAGGGAAGTCTATAACTGGTGCAGGTGATTCACTTCCAAATATCTGTAGACAATGAACTCATGAAACTTTTTTAGACTGCTCCAGTGTATGTCTATGAATCCTTAGAAACCATCTGAACAGGTAGCTGAAGTGTCACTAATGCCATTAGGGTTTTAATAGCTATTAATTCAGCCATTTTAACTTCCAAGAAGCAAGATGCAGTTTTAGTTGCCGATTTTATCCTTAAAATGTTTCAAGAGGTTGCTGGTGCTAGCATATTTGAGTTTTACATGTGCCTCAGCATTTCTGCAGGTTAATAATGTCCTGAAGGCTACAGGATTTCCTTTTGGTTTCCAAAATTACATATGCATTATTGCAAATGAGTTCTGCCACAAAGGAATGCATAATGAAAACATCAGAGGGAATTAAAGTGCTTCTTATAATACTTGAGCTTGCTCCATTAATCTGAGGGCAGAATGAATTGAATCATTATCTTCCCAGATGGTATTAAGGACCAAATGGGCAGCACTGTCCCAGCTTGATATTTTTTTTTCACTGTAATTTTTTTTTTTTTGCTGGGGGAGTGAGTCAAGTCTAGGGGCAGCAAATCCATAGTAGGTAATTGAAGTCCCCAAGTAATGTTTTAATTCAAGTTTTAATCTTTATGCACAGAGACAGCATGCCATTGTTAACTAGCAAGAGAAGCAGAAAGATTAGGAATGTACACAGTGCATTACCTTGAGAGTGAAGGAGTGGAAGTATCTTTTACTGCAGCACCATTTGGCTTTAAAGAGCTGTATTTCATATCTGTATGCATGACTTCATTGCAAATTCACTGATGTGTGAAAGGTGTTTGAAAACCATCAGGCAGCATAATATTTATAATAACATGTTATGTTAATTGTGATTGTCAAGGATATGAACAAAGCGGTATGTTTAATTAAGCCAGCTGATCTACCTGGAAAAAAACAGACAAGATTGCCAATCTGAAGTAGGAGCAACAAAATTGGAGAGAGTATTTATTAAAGCAGTTAAAAGGTGCAGTTTTGCCACTGCACTGTGCTTGGTGTATAGGGAGATGTGAGCGCGTTTTTATTTATTTGTAGTGAAGAAACATCTGATTGGCCTGAGTGTATCTTTCTGCAAAAGAAAGTTCTCAATTTGCCTCTTCAAATAACACACTCTGTTTTAAGCAGACTGCTCTCAAACACCTCAGGTATTCAGGATGGCTGGGGTGTATTTACAGTGGATATTGTAAGCAGCTACAATTCTGCCTTTGCTGTCCTCCAGGTGGATGTGAATCCACTTTATCCCTGCTGCCAGATGGAAAAGCTGTGTAAATACGCTAGGAGACACTGACTCTGAGCACATGCTGGGCTGGGAAGCTGGATGTGTTTGTCTGTAGTGAGATCTGTGCTAGGGTGGGTACACAACGTCCTCTCAGTCTGGAGCTCAATGAACGTGTGACACCAAAAGAAACCATCAATATGTATCCAAATCATTTCCTTGCATGTGACCTCCTGACCTCCTTTGGCTTCTATTTTCTTCTTGCTTTCTTCTCCTGCTGGTTTTGTTTCCATCTGCTTATTTATCTTTCTCTGCCTTTCCCTTTCTTCCTTTATTTCCACACATCTCACTCTTACTGTACCTCCTTTCTTTTCTCTTTTTCCTCTGACTGACCGCTAAAACCCCCAGAGCAACCCCTGCTGCTGCTGCTTGGTGCTCTTCCCTGCAGCCCCTGGCCCTAGTTCTGCCCAGCTTGCTGCACCTTGGGTCTCCCCAGGGAGACAAGCAGAAAACAAGTCTCTGGAGACCCCGTAGTAGGAAATGGTGTGATCCCAGAAGCTGGGTTTGGGTTGTTTGCTAAGTACCCACCGAAGTACCGTGTTACCGTTTTTACTGGTTGTGTAGGGAGACAAAGGTCCACCTTAGACACCAGAGGTGGTACTTGGTCTGTCCCGGGCAGGGGAAGGAAGGGATGGAGTGACTGCAGCTCTGGGACGGGGAGGAGGCACCAGCGGTGCTTCTGTCTCTCCCACATAGCCCTGGCCTTCACGAGCTCTTCACTGAGGGCGTGTGGGGGCAACCCAGAAAGCAGCCTTCTGGTAAAAAGCCATTAACTATTGTCCCCATCTGTTGATATGAACAGAGTGTTCATTCCTGGATTTCAGGATTCAGAAGGAACCCTTTTCCTCCCCTCCACAGAAGGAAGATATTTTATTTTTCATTTGATTTTTAGTTTCATGAAATACTAAGGAGATTTTCTGAGTTCTGATACCGTGCATCGCCAGGCACTTCCAGCTGGCTTTGAATCCCACAGAAGTGATCTTCACCGCAGAGCTCAGGAAGGTGCAGAGGGGTTAGATGAGAACATGCCACGTGCTCTTTCACAGCTTTCAGCTGCTAATGGCTATTTTTCCTTCTCCTCCCCCATTCCGATGCCTCTAACAAGTCTGTGCCATTTCATTTGCTCTTTTTAGATGAAGATGCCTTATTAAACATACTTCTTTTTTTTTTTTTTCATGAATTTCATGTCCTCTTTAGTCATACAGAAAAGCCTCATATTGGAACTCTTGCTTTTCACCTGTTATCTCTTTGTGTCAGTCATGCACAAGCTCTGAAGATGTGGTTACAGATCCGTGGCCAAGCACCTGGACAGCTGTCAAAAACAGACCAGGTCAGACCAGATCTAGGAGTGGGGCTGGAGTGAGGCAATGACAAAGTACCAGCAGCAACAAAACAGAAGGAACCGAGGCTTAATCTTAGTATAATTCTGTGGTAGTGTAGTGAAAATTCTAGGAGTTTTTCAGGGTTTTTTTCCCCCCAAATTGTAAGTGAAATAATAATCCTGAAACAACCCTGGAAAAATAAAATTAATCTTCGTTATTTTCCCCTTAGGCTAGTGCCATTGTTGCTAACCGGTCCATTGGTGCCAGAGCATGTAACATCTCAGCCATCAGCAATCTGGCAGGTACTTTGTCCCTTTTATTGATCCAATAACTGTATGCCAGGCTGTTTGCACCATCTGTCACACCAGAGTCAGAAGAGGGGACAAAAGGTGGACAGCTGGTACCATCAGTCTGCAATACCATTTTAAGGGAGAAATACAAGAACCTGTGTCAAAAAGCATAGAAAACAAAGAGCATCGGCGGTGAAAACACGCAAGCAAAGGTGCTTCAGATGCAGTAGCTCATCTTTCCCATCACCCTCCCTGTGGGCATTCGAAACACGCCTCTAAGAATGGAAAAAGTCATGGGATGCTGAAGCTGAACGTAATCAGTCTTCATTATGCATACTTTTGGTTTTCCAAGGAAAGCAAAGTTGCCTAAAATGATGGGTGATAAAAAGTCAATCTGTAATGAATCCCTCAGCTGCAGAGAGCTGGAATAAAGCTGCAGAAGAGGGAATTTCTGGATTGATTTCTGCCATAGAATCATAGTTACCAGGGCAGAGCTCATCGTGTGCTGGCCAGAAGCTGACCTCCATTTCCCTGCTCCTCCTCGCAGGTTTGTCACTGGTGAAAAGCTATTTCACAGTCTTATGAATGTGGTGGCAAGAGAATAATGCATAACCCAAAGCAGGAGGCTTAAAGAGCTTTTTTGTATGTCTGGTCATACCAAGGCAAGTCAACCAGTATTCAACTACACAGTGCATCAGGCAGCGTGTCAGCCAGCCAAATCTGCAGATCGACCAAGAGACACATTAGGAAATGTAGAAAACTATAGATTAAAGGTTTTTGGTGAAGAGCACAGTGCAGCAAATGTGATTCAGGAGTTACTGCACCATTTTGAAATTTACAGCCCGTCTCTACCTTCCGGATTTAAAGCGGTGCCAACCCAACATATGTGGCTGAGGATGGTGCTTATATTCCAGGACTTGTTTTGCAAAGTGTTGCAATTTGGTTTTGACAGACTTGAATGATAACTGCAGCACTGAAAATAGAATCATGGCTCATCAGAAGACAGTCACTTTGCATATTTCACGGAGGCCAGTGTAATGCAGAATGAAGACCAGAAAGAAAACAACTCGTTAAGCCCAAGCAAAACCGCTCTGGAGTTGAAAGATGAAAGCTTTGCTATTATACACAGGGATACTGAAAGCCAGGGATTTCTGCTCTGTGGAAAATGTTGAAATTTCAAATTTTTATTCCACATTCTAAGAAATTAAAATTGACCAAAACTTATTTATAAATAGTCATTTGATTAAGAACCCGATTTTGGAGATTTTTCCAATCAAATGACTTTAGGTATAATTACGTAATCCATCATCATTAAAAGAATGAAATATCTAATGATGGTCTGTAAAAATAGCATTAAGACATTCTGTTAAAAATACGACTTCCAGAAAAATCAATGCATTCTGATGGAAGCTGTGATTTTGATCAAAATAGTATTGTCTGATAAAGGAACAACCTCTGAAGTAGTTTTGACCAGCTGTAAGAATAAGCCATAAAACTTTCAAAGTCATATATAACATGGGAGACGGGGATTTCATATTATATAATGACATTCAGAGTGGCACAGAGCTGCTCTACAGCTTCTAAAATATTTGCAAGCTTCTTCTAAAACCTTTGCAAAATAGCAATGACAAAGTAAGGGAGGTAAATTTTATTACCATAATGAAATTTAGCCTCAACTGTCATAACTAAAGTAGGGAAAAATGCAATGTGAATTTTTTCATATTTCATTTTTGGCATATAGCAATTTCAGAGTCATAGAAGCCAAGCTGGGATTAATCAGATATCTGACTTGTCTGCTCTCTCTCTGCAGTAGCCATGGCAAGAGTTAGAGTCAGCTCAAGCATCCTTTTGCCTGTTAAAGGACAACAGACTTCCAAAAATATTCTCATTATGATCAGCCTTCTGTCAAAACTACTTAATGACAACTTCTTTCAAGAAAAGTTCTTACATGATACAGAGATATTTTCCAAGTCTCAATAATAAGAGAGAGAATGAGATCCTGTGAAGTGGATACTGGGGAGTCTCCTCAGTCTTCATTTATCTCCTCTTTAAACAGGACATGCCAGATAGTGAATGGTTGAGCCTGTGCTAATTTTCTTTGTCAAAGAAACAAAGGAAAGAAAGAATAAAAAGTTCTGCAGTCTTGTTCTGATGTAAGTCAAATAACTTCATCCTTATTCCAGACATCACTGGTTTTGGGTGACTCCTCAATACTCTCACCTTCAGTGATTTCTGCGTTCTTATGGAGATGCTCCAGGTCTGCTCATCCCACCAGAAGTGAGGGATGAGACCGGGGCCTGTGCGGTCATACCCTGTCAAACAACAGTGATGCTGCAATATATAATTTTTTTAACTGTGGATTTAATTCTTAGGGTTAAATACAAATCCTAGCCATAACCTTCTCTTTCAGGTTTGGCACTGGAAAAAATGGTTGTGGCATTCAGGAATTAGCTATGGAAAAAAAAAGTGAAAACTTAAGACTATTTTCCACTATTTGCAACAAGATCTCTCCGAGTATTTATGAACTCGGAAAGCTCTGGCATCTAAAACTTAAGTACATTTTTCTTCTTTTCTGCCTATCTTCTACTCACCAGAGGATCAATTCTTTCTTCTCAAGTGCTGCTGTTGTTGAAGGACCAGATGTCCATCAACAAAATTTGTGATTTCCCTTTGTATTTTAAGGCTAAGGATCTTCCTCCTACATGATCCTGGGTTGGAAAGAATAAGCGTCTTGTGAGATGAAGTTCATTTCATGTTGTTGCAGGAACACGAAGCAGCTTTCCTCTGGGACAGCCTTTGAAAAGCAGCACTTCCATTTCTGATCTTCCTTTTGCCTTTGGTCATTATTGCAGTAAGACTGATGTATCTAAAACAAGGATGCCGTGCAAAAGAATAGATAAATTCTATCTCAAATTTTGTGCATTAGATTAGAATGATAATATTATTACCGAGTAGTATTATTATTACACTCTTGTGAGTGTACTTTGCCTCATAATCTTATTCCATATTACATCAACATTCAGGTGAATCCATCATCTGAAGTAATACCTGCTTTCTTCAGTCTGAGTCTAGGTGAACAATTTTTATCATTGTCAATAAGAAAATTACTTATGCCACCCTTGAGATTGAAATGAAACTCAATTATGCTGACCTTGATATCCAAATGAACTGTCTAATATAAAGATTACATATATTCTAGTCTTTTAAAATTACCAGAAGTGATCTACTATTTTATTATATATTAAAAGAAGTCTTCAAAAAAAAAAACTGCAAAAACTTTTGGTTAAATTAAATAGAGGATTTAATGAATAGTTTATTTAATATAGGAGGAAAATCATAACTAAGAACTTTTAGGAAATGGAGAATGGCTTATGTCAAACTCATCCCAAATAATCATTCTTCCCCAGTAGAAATGAATGCAATGAATGTGCAAACAAAGCACACACAGGGACTGTAGTTTCAGGGGAGAGTTTAGATCAGAATGCTAAAAGCAGAAATCACTGCACCATGGAAAGATAAATATTAAAATAAAAAGAAGTAGAAGCATTATTCAGTATCTTAGAGGACTTGGTAAAAGAATACTGCAAATAGGTAAGTGGGAAGTAATATTAATAAATGAAAACAATTGAATTATCTCTCCAAACCAAGAAGGAAAATTGGGCAGAGCTCTCTCTGTATGCTCTCGGTGTGGAGGCTTTCTCTAGTGGGGCTGTGGCAAAGGAGCTCAGGCTTCCTGGCAGTGGGAAATGCTGTGTCAGCAAAACATTTAGCAGGAGCGAAGGACTGCACGAGGAGTAAGTTTGTCTTGGCCAAATTGAAGTCCTAATGATACCATTCGCAACAACAGAAGAGCAAGTGCACTTCCCAGTGACAAGTAATTATATTTCAAAGTACTTTTAATGTATTTCAGGCCTAAGTGAGAGGAAAAACAAGCAAAGCTTTTGAGGACGTGCTCCCTTAACTTCAGCATGTGGTACCTGCCCTATAGACTTGTGGTTAGTAAGGTTCCTTATTGTGCTTATTTCACAATCTTATTTGTCATGTACCCCTTGTTTAAGGTTTCTTGAAGAGTGCCCCCAGTGCTCTTGGTTAACCCCTTCTGAGAGGTTTGGAGGCAACACCCACCTCGTTGCTGGAGTTAGCATATATAAATCTGGCTGTGGTTGGAAGCAGGAAAGCCCAGCTTTCAGCTTCCAGCACCATCCTGCAGTAACTCTGGGTGGCTCTGGGATGTGTTTCAGCGTGGGTTCTCATCTCTCCTTCCCACAGATAAACCTCTTGATTCCCTTCTGTCTTCCTAAATTTGGGAAATGTTTGTTGATGCACTTGCCCAAAAGTGACCAAAAAATTCAGTAATTATGACTGAATTCATAGTAATGTCCCTTTGCTAGTCTCCTAGTAGGACTGGAAAGGGGCAGGGAAGCTTGTTTATAAGCTATTGTGTTTTTTCTGTGCTCAGAATACCCTGCTATTAAAGTGGGCAAGCTGGCCCGGGAGAGTACGTCCTCAAAAAAGCAGGAGCTAACATCAAAACCTAAAGTAATGCAGCTTGTTTCAGGCAAACTCAGTAAACATTTATATTGTGCCAGTTCTGCAGTCAGGAATCATTTTTAAACCTGACAATGGCTAAATTAGACAGTTTTCCATTACTGCCTAGAAAAGTAAAAGCATAATTGCCACTCGTGTCTGGTAAAATGGATTCTGCGTTGTGATATTTAACACCTACTGAATGAGCAAGCTGAAATCAATAAAAAGTAGACTGAAACGTTCTCCTTTCCCTCCCTTTCCTTATTGTTGCCCAGGAGCACTAGGTAATTGATGCAAGTATTTACTGTAGGGGTGGGGATAATGCTTCTTGCATAATGTTTCTCTATAAAATCTGTGTATTCCACAGTTTGTAGCAAATGTACTGAAGGACATGCAGCAGGTTTGCAACAGCTATTAAGTAAATTGGGGGGGGGGGGGGGCTGTACCTTTTAAGAGGCAGA
>JAOTQQ010000012.1:22231836-22254541 GCA_026546715.1 Gallinago undulata | reverse complement strand
CCCCCCCCCCCCCCGTCCCATTTCAGAGGCAGAAGCTCGTTGCCACTTTTAGAACTTCTGTTGGTCAATATGAAAATCTAATTCTGGACTATCGGGGCTGCAGCAGCCACCCCCCGACAGACACATCATTGTCCTGTGAATTCGGGCAGCAGAGGGTTTGGGTGGCTGTTGGCTGATTTGGTCTCTGCATTGCTGGTAAGGGGGCTCCTCCCAACGGAGGTCCCAGACTGGAGGTGGTAGAAATGGGGGTAAAGAAGAGAGAATTGTCCGATGGGGTTTGCTCTAACCTGCCGGCGGTTACTTGGAGCCAGTTTTCAAAGAGGATACCCCTTGAAAAAGCATCATCACTGGTTTTGTTATTAATGACTTCTGAAAAGATGTAATGAAAAGAAGGGAAGGTAAAATCCTCATAAATCTTTCCTTCTCAAATTAACATTTTGGGCAGTTTTCACACAGTGGGATCATTGATACCATAGAATTCATCTTTGCTCAAATATGGCATAGCTATAGAGACATTGTGCATATATATTAATGCTGAAAGAACAATCTTAAGGGAATAATTTATTGGACATATTGGTCTACCCTCTCACCTTTTTATCTGCCTTGGCCATTCAGTGGTCAGGTCCTGATCCCAGTAAAGCCAATAGTGAAATGCTGCTGGACTTCCCTGACGCCCTGGGGGTTTCACTGAGCAGATCCATGGAACCTTGATATTTACAAACCAAAGCGAACCAGTTATTTAAACAGGGATGCACGAAATGAACAAATAGTTTTGTGAGCACCGAAGAAGAGATGCCCTGGGTTAATTCTTCAGTGTCTAATAAGAGGTGAGAGCACACCTCAGGCTTTTCCTCAAGCATCTTTTTGATAAACTGTTTTCATGAGGCTATTGGGAAGCTGATACTTCAGAGACTTTTGTCCCTTTTTTAAATGTGCTTTTAGTTAAGTAATAGGAATTAAAATTACCGAATGGGAGGGAAGGGAGGAGACACAGTTACAGACAGTGATTGCATAAGCCACGTATTCCAGGAAAACAGTTTAAAATTAATCTTTTCATAGGAATTTTAATTAATTGCCCTTTATTTCTGTTTTATTTTAGAACTTTTTACCATTAGTCTCAAAAGGGAATTTCAATAGATCCTTCACTTTTACTAGATGCAGATTTCTAAAGTGTGCCATCATGAAATCTAATTAGCATGTTTCTTCACTCTTAGGGTTCCTATAAAATAAATTAGTGTTGAAGTTTGACATATACTATCAGAAACCAAAGAAAAGAAAGTTAAAGAAAATGACTGAAATAGAAGCTATGTACAAATTTATTTCTCTAATGAAATAACCCAAAGTATGTCTTGTACAAGTGAAGAAAAAAAGTATAAAATCTCCTCATCCAATTAAACCAGTTTTTTTTTTTTTTTTGTAAGGGATTTCCAGGGAAACAATTCAGAGAAGAGATCCACACGGTATCTTACCTTCCTCCCCAATCAGTGGAAGACTCCTGGCAGTTTTCCATCTCACTATTTAAACTGCAGGAAACGAATACAAAGTATTTGACAAAGTTTTGCTTTTCCATTCGCAGAGATTTATGAACAACAAGTAGCAAAACTGTTCAAAATCACTCAGAATTACTTATGAATTAGAAATGTCTGTTCCATGCTCACAAAGTGCTGGTGGCATAAATTGAAATTGCATAGTCCTTCTTGGAGGTGGGCCATATTTCAGTTTCTTGTCATGATAGCTGTAGTACATCTAGTGGTGGGGTGGATTTGCATATGTAACTATGTAAATTCAGAGTTTGGAACTATGTCCTTTTTGTCAGAACAACCTCTCTGAGCTTCATCATGAAGATTTCTGTTGAACAGCATAGGTAGCCAGAATTTGTGGCCAAGCAGGTGAGTGGCAATAGTGTATAACCCTGCATTCCTCTTGCCTACCAAACCCAAGAGTTGCTGGGTTCTCAATGTGTTCAGGAAAGTTATCGAAAATACAGTTTTGTACTTGTGAGAAGTTGAAATAAAAGTCTCCAAAAAACTCCACGATATTTTAAAAGGCAGTTTTAGTCCTAATGGAGCCAATCAATAGATGTACCAGTCTCACTAGATTTGCTTCAATTTCCATTTGAGTCAATGGAGAGAATCCCATTGGGTTTAAGTAGGAATTAGATCAGCAGGATTTATGAAGCAATTGTGTTTGGTCTGTGTTAGGAATAGGAAACTCTTGAAATTATCCCCTTTTTGAGGAAATCAAATCTCTTGGCTTCAGATTGCATATTGAGAAAGAGGCAGAAAAGCCAAACTTCTACTTAACTGTGGTAGTCTGTCTATATTCCAATGTGAGGAGAGACAGAAAAATGCCTTCCACAACAGAAGGCTGATAAAATCAACAGTGCCATCCTTAGCTTTAGAAAGGAGTAAGTTGTATTTGGGGAGCAGGAATTAGAAAGGAGTAAGCAGGAATAGAAAGGAGTAAGAAGTATTTGGGGAGCAGGAATTAAACACGCACAGTGCTTTCAAATCAGGGATATTTTAACCTTTTTCTTATAGTCGTTACTCATATATACATCAGGCAAATTCAGTAGAAAGTAGCTTGTGGTCCTGAGACAAGTAGCTCTGTTTGTCTTCTTTGTAAAAGAAAGAAGCAAAAGTGTATGTACAGACAGGCTTTGCAAAATATATCTTTCCATGGCAAAAAATCATGTGCTGTAATAACTGCAGCCAGAACAGCACCTTTTCTTCTCCCATCTATTTCACAAAGCCTATGTGTGAGCTGCTTCTCTCTCTTGCCTCTACCACAGCCTCCTAATTTAGCCAACCTTTCATTTATGAATGCAGTCTGAGCACAAAGTTCAGCCTATTTCCAAGTTTCTTGAGGACTCAGAGGCAATCAAATCTATCTTCAAATGAAAATGATGAATGTAAGTCCAATAAGTCCTATATTTTTTTTTTCCAATGACATCAGCTTCCGACTTGCCTTGCCTCCCTAGAAGCCTGCACGCTCCTGGTCTGTGAAAGAGCTCATGCTTCATTCAGAAACCTCAGAGTTTGATTTAGGGTGGGGATTTTACTGCTGCCTATTTTTATAGCAGAGGTTTATATATATGTGCCTTTACAGTTCAGTGAGGTTAGAGATGTGTTATGCTCTAGGAGCATCAGTGCTTTCTGTTCTTTCCAGTTTCACCTGAGAGGCCTTACTACTTGTGTTGAAACTTTCCCATTATTTAAAGGACGTTTGATGCTTTAATAAATATGTCTGTATTTCACAGACACCTCAGCATCTGACCTGTCATTATACAGGTGTAATAAAAAATGGAGAGAACATAGCAGTCCTTTTCCCCAAATTACCCAGGGAACTAGAGAGCAGCCGTGCCGTGTTGTTGCCTGTCTTTTACATCTCAGCAGGGTCCATCTTTGTCACCAGGTCTTCTGTTGAGAAGTCACAATTCTTGCAGGGAATGATAAAACAGGAATGGGTTCCTTTTACGGTAAGACTTTAAAATGTCTTTAGTATTCTACTCAGCCGTATGTGAATGGAAACACATGGAGATTACAGTGATAGCAAGGAGAGATAATGTGGACAGCATTGTAGGTCTTTGTGTGCTTTCAAAATTGTGCCTTGACTATAATATTACACAGTCCTTAAGGTATATTAAAAACGAATAGTCTAAGAGCAGTCAGTTACGTACTCAGAAAGATTCAGTGTCTTCAAAATTGTAGTGTTAGGCATGTTTACCCCAACCAGTGATAACAGGGGATAACTGGATGAAAATTCCTTAAGTGATTTATAATGGCTGGGGCTTGCAGAGTAAATCATACACATTTTACAATTAAAATAAATGGAGCTTATTTTGCTACAGAAACCACTGTTGCTGCAGCTTTAGGGGAGGTGCACTCCCCATTATCATGCTTAAATCCAGACATCAATAAGAACCTATAAAATACAGAAACGCAGAGGTTGGAAGGGACCTTTTGTCCAACCCTCCTGCTTAAGCCAGGTCACCATGAGCAGGCTGCTCAGGCACTGACCCAAACAGAGGTTTATTAAGGTGATAACAGTTCCGTCTTCATTTACAAACATGACGTTTTAAATTTCACTGGAAAAAAAATAAATATCAATTTTTTGAGGACCCATTCAGGGCTGTTGAAGTTTACATTTGTAGCCTTAGATCTGTAGTCAGGCACTGTCTGGGCTCTTTGGGTAGATTGCCCTAGTGTGTATAATTTTTCAGATCAGATATAATGGATGTCCAGAAGGTTAATGTTTCTGGACTCGGAGGAGTGCTCTGTGAGCTGAGAACGATTCAGCTTGACAGGGAGGGTCCCCACTGGCCTCGGTTCATCAGATGCCACAAGCTGTTGGAGCCTGCAGGGGCAGATTTAGTCCCTTGGATCAGGTACACAGACATTCTGCTGCGGAAAACTACGCCGCTGAGGACTGCGACAACTGATGAAGATGCACTTTTGGAATATTCCTGCATTAAATATCTGCCAGGGAAAAGGGGAGATGTGACTTGCTGTGGATGTTACCCTGAAGCACAGTGGAGGATTTAATGGATGCTTTCCTTTCCACCCTGGGAAAAGTCCAGCTTTGCTCATTTATTTTTTCCTGCTGTACGGATTCCTATAATCTTAGTTTTTGGCTGCTAGCCCACTCGTCACTTCTTTTGCTTTAAACATGGCCTGTATGGTGTTTATTTGCCTTCTGACAGCACAAGTTTAAAATTTAGAAAAGACTAGATAGCAGGAGCAGCAAATACAGTGATTACACAAAGTGCAAAAGCTGAAGTTCCCTGCACCTTGTAATTTGGCCATTTCCAAGGTAGTAGATAAAATCCCGGTAATGCAGTGCTGGACTTTTGAGTGCAATATCATTTTTGTTAGCTGTGGTTTCACCCTATGGCAGTAGTGGCAATCATTTTACATATTCATTTCCTGAACAGGTTCTCCCTGTAATAGGTCAATAGGTGAAGAAGGTTAGGGAAACAGCTGGTAATTTCCCACCATGAATGAATTCTCCATTCTCCTCAGTAGATTTTTTTTTTTTTTTTCCTCCCGAATGTTCAATAAATATTTGTCAGCCCTGCTGTCAAGTAGCACTCTTGGTAACAGACAGTTGCTAAATTAAGATACTTTTCTTAGCAGTAATGGAAAGCTAATAATGCAATTGCCATATGCAAGCCTTGGAGAAGATTTGCCTTATAATTATCATAAAATGTTGAACATCACATTTTAAAACAAAAAGAGGTACAGCGTCGAAGAGAATTCCAGGGTGGAGTGCAGCTGATATGCAGGGAATGTGTTCCAGGGCAGTTCCCAACCTGAAATCCTAGAGTCAGCAGTTTCTGAGATGGAGTGTGGGGTGGTGGGACGTTACTGTGGCCAGACTCTGCACCAGGGGGTGGGAATTTATGGTACAATGAGCACTGATAAACTGCATGGGTGTTACCCTGAGCCAACAGTTTCTCATTATTTCATAAAAATCCTGTCCTTAGGTTGAACTTTGCTTATTATAATGTCATTATAATACCAAAACACACCTCCAACCTAAAAGCTGCCCACCTCCAAGGTGTGACCCCTGCTGAGTCTGCCCTCTGAATTTTTGTTAGTCCATACCTTTAAATGTGAAGGGAGGAAATTTTACACCAATCATAACAAAGGTAGGTGTGACTGGAGTCGCTCAAGCTCCACCCGAAAGGTAAAAAGTAGTATAAAGATGGCTTGAGAATGGAGGGATGTTGGGGAAGATACCATCATAGACAAGTCAGGACAACACCATCTCGGGCTGTCACTGACTTCTGGGGCCAATGATGGGCTGAGCCTCCCTTCCCCCACACAGGGATGCCTCTTGGGTGACATCCGTGCAGTTGGCCACACCAAGTGCTTCCCTGGGAATCTTAGAACTCCATAGATCCGTAATATAGAGTTGCTGTAGGCTGCTGTGTTAGTCAGGTTGTTTTACGCTGCTGTATTACTTGCACAGGCTTCGCAGACAGTGTGTTATCACCAGCGATCCAAAAGAACCTGCAATTGTCTTGCTCCAATAAACTGCACTATTCATTAACCTGCCCATGAGAGTTCTCATTGAATGTGACCAAACTCTTTAGATTTGGCCATGCTAGTTCACTGACCGTGCCCAGACCCAAGGTGAATCCTACTATTGTACGTCTCTAATCAAGACAGCTCAGTACGTTGAATGACACCAGACCTGGAGTTGTTGAATTTGCTCAGAATCGAAGCCCAGCTGCCCCCAGCCCCTCTGATACCTGAGGACAAGCTGGAATGCAAAGAGGTATATTTTCTGCCAAATTCCTTTCCCCTCAGGCAATGGCATGTTGCTGTCTTTAATTGCTTGAGACCCTCCATTCTCAAAGGGTGTCAGGAGGATGGGGCTGGTCTTGTCTCAGTGGTGCCCAGGGACAGGACAAGAGGATATGGGCAGGAACTTGAACGTAAGAAGTTCCACCTAAACATGAGGAGGAACTTCTTCCCTGTGAGGGTGGCAGAGCCCTGGCAGAGGCTGCCCAGGGAGGTGGTGGAGTCTCCTTCTCTGGAGACATTCAAACCCCACCTGGACACGTTCCTGTGGGACCTGCTCTGGCAGAAAAAGAATGAGATATGCAGTTCCTCTGCAGCATAGTTTTTGTGAACTAAATGCTGATTTTTAACTGTAGTGACACAGCCTTAATGTGGCTGTGGTGTTACTGAATATGCCACTAAAACGTGGTAGAGGTTTGGTACATCTTGAAACAAGTCAGGAAAAAGAAAACCTCTCGTTTTTCTCTGTTCTAATTATCTTCGTTCCAGTGGATTAGAAAATGGAAAATGTAGAAGTCAAGTTGAAGATGATTCAGAGCTCAATCGCCTACCGAGTTAAGTCTGACAAATGGCAGGAGTGGGTAATTAATACTGTCATCTTTCCCCAGACCAAAGGGCGACTGCAGTAACTATAGATTGTAATTGTCATCATTGTCACATAAAATGTGCTATTATTAAGTTCAGGCTGAATTTTATTGCTGAGAATACTCATAAATTGAGTGGTCAGTCATTTAAATTACCAAGCAGAGTGTTGTGTGGCTTTCTCTAAGGCAGTGTATTTGACTTCAGACCTCTGGAAACTAGGTACATTCATTCAAGAGACCTTAGACTGGTTGTTACCTATAAGAGAGGATGCTCTAACAGAAGCACTGCATTCTGCTCATGTTTTAATCATTCCTACACTCTAATTTGTAATTTTTTTGTTGAAAGACAAGTACTGCATGTGCTATGCTGGAAACTTAAAAATTTGGAGTTAATACACGGTTAGTGCAGCAGACAGAATGAGTGAAGATGGTTTTGAAATATGGATGAATAAAGCGTGGTTGTTTAAGATGAAAAGATGAGAGGGGATGAAAAGACAGTGATGCATTCAAAAGAGAGGATCTTGAGATCAAGGAGTTTCCCGTCAGGATCTGAAGTCTTTCATTCCAGGGGTAAATCACAGGTCAGCACTGATTTCCTTCCTGATTTATTTTTATTTTTTTCCTTCTCCAGATCTTTGCCTTCTGATGACTGGATAAATACAAATTTTTAGGAAGGCTGACTCAGAGCTGTAGTAAAAATAAAACTCAACTAAAATATGAAGGTTTGATAAAGTGAACAGGACCTGGGGAAGGGAACTGAAGCATCCTTCTTTTGCTTGCTACTAGAGACAAGAAATTCACGTAATATCTTTCATAAACTGATTGGCATTATCTTAAAATTAGTTTAGGTATTTGTCCTCACTGTACTGTTATTATTTCAAAATCTGACTAGTCTAATGGCCAGAAACACCTCTTTATTGGTCATTTATTCTTGCGTTAGCCTTGTCCTTTACTTTTAGATGTGTCTTACGCCCTTCTAGTATTATCTCAACAGGTACATTTATAAGGCATCATTAAATCTTCACTCAGCTTTTCTTTTCCAAGCTAAAGACGACAAAATCTTTTATTCCAGTGTGTGTATATTTGATCATCTTGGTCTCTTTCATGGTGTCAGCTGGCCCAACTGGGAGCTGTATGACCACTCAGTATCAGTGCTGTGTTCAAGCTCATCACTGCTGTAACACGTGTTCTCTCTCAAGCAGGTTTTCTTTCAGATTTGTTTGGAGCTTTTATCTATGGTTTTTTTTTCTGTTTATTTGGAATACAAATTCTTGTTAGACAGTTTACTCTTAACTTATAACCTAAGCCTTTGGTTTTTACATCATAGGTGCATAGTCCTGAAAAAAATAAGCTGGGCGGATGGGTTATTAAGCAAGTCATATTCCTGGTTATAACAGGCAATATATAGTAGAAACTGCATTCAGAAAGATCTGTAGAACATCCACTCCACCTTCCACCATTCATACTGGCCACAAACCACTCAGTAACTATTTTTACTGAATAGTAAAACCATAATAAGCCCCAGGAAGAAAACAGAGGAAAACAAATGTGTCACTTGTACTCTATGTCCCTGCAACGGTAAGATATTAGGTAGATGATTTTTCCAGACGATCATAAAAAGTGAAACAAGAACTATACTGCAGAAAAAGACACTTAGTCTGGAGTATCAAGAGGACAATTTCTTAAATCAGTATTTCCTTTTGGCAGAAGAGGTGTTTCTTGAGTCTGTACAATAAATTCAGTGCCTACGAGTGAAAGAACAATTTTATTGAAAGTTTGGAAACATCCTGTTACTGCTGAAAAAATTGTTAACATCTCATTTTGTTTGTGTGTCAGCAAAAGTTTTTTTGCTAGCCCAAATGTAGCAATGTAAATGAAAACATTATTTTATCCAGGTGTCAAATGAAGATTGCAGTAAAAGTGCCAGGGTAATAGGGGCAAATGTTATTCTGTAGCTTTTCTCATCTCTTGGGGATTGTTTTCAGTAAGAAGCAGGCTTTCAAACCAAATGCCAATAACAAACTGATATTTTAACAAGGTGGCTAATTGATCTATCATGCTGACCTAACATATTAACCGTGTCTGTGCCAAAGGATTATGCCTCCTCTGGCCAGCGCAGACTCATACACCCTGTTTAGTCAAAGTGCAGTGACAGCAGAACACATTCCACAGCAGATCAGGGTGAGAAGATAAACTTAAAGTATTACATTTGTTCCCCAGGGCTTCCTTCTTGTTCAGATAAACTGTGAAATCCTTTTGTGTGTGTGGTGTGTGTCGTTGTTGGTTGGGTTTTTTGGTGGGATTTTTTTCTGTTGTTGATATTTTATTCCTTTTTCCTTTTTTTTGTTTTCTTTTTTCTTTTTTTCTTTTTTCTTTTTCTTTTTTTTTCTATTTTCATGGTTTTCTTTTTCTTTTTTTTTCTTTCTTCTTCCTTCCTTTTTTCTTTTTATTTTTTTTCCCCCAAAGCAAATTCCTTGACTGGTACAAAGATAAAGGAAGCATTGAAAAATAATGGTGGTAGTTAAACAAAAAGTTGCCCCGATAAGACCCATTTAATAGGATTTAATGAGGCCTGGACAGGCATACAACTAACTACATGGTAGAATTTGGTCAGAAGAACTGGCTACCCAGAGAGGTTGTGGGGCCTCCTTCTCTGGAGACATCCAAAAGCTGCCTGGATGCGTTCCTGTCCAACCTGCTCTTGTGAACCTGCTCGGGCAGGGGGTTGGACTAGATGTTCTCCAAGGGTCCCTTCCAGCCCCTACCGTTCTGTGATTCTGTGATAGGAATATTCCCAACTCCAGTACTTAAAGGGTTCTTTCGACTTAAACTGATATGGATCATAAAACTTCTCATGATTCTAGCAAAATACAGTGTTTTAAAGTTATGAAAATAACCAAAACCCTGAAATCATTTTCATGCCTCTGCCAGCCTGATAATAGTTATTCTCAGACTTCCATAAAAAAGTATTATCTGAGTAAAATGATATTTTGCAGTAAAATCCCATAGCTTCATTGCATAAAGCATAGCTGGAGGGAAAGTGACTAAAACTTCTCTGACAAAATGGAGTTACATCTGCTGGCATTAGGGCTTAATTTGTCACTCTTGTTTTTAATCTCAGGAAGCATGCAAGAACCAAATGGCACTAATCTTTCATATGACAGGAAGAGATGATCAGAATATATTCAGTACCAGTACCGCGGCCCAGTCGGAGCTCAGCCTTGACTTCTGAAATGATCTTGAACAAGGTTTTGAATGTGGGCATGTTGTTCCACATTTTCTTACACATCCTTAGCCCAGAGTACATTTCCTAGGCCGTGTCGGGTCGTGGCATCTCTCCAGGTTGTTGTGAAAAATCATCAGAAGGGGAAGAACAACAGTACAACTTCGTCCTCTTTTCAAGGACATCTGCCTGTAGTTCCAGTCAGACATGTGGTATCAGAGTACCAACAGAAAAGGACCTGCACTGTGCTGCCATCACCATCAAATTTTTTTTTTATCCTGCTGCTTCCATACCCTATGTCAGGAAAAGGCTGGTGGCACATTGGCTGTGGTTGTCACATCTGTACTTGCTGCTGTGCTATGGGAAGGTGATGCTGTGCCAGGTCACAAGGGAATGAGCTAGTGGTGGGATTTTGGGATTTCCACAGACTGTGAAGCTTGGGATACCACAATACATCCCAGACTGTTTCAGCCAAAAGGATATTTCTCTAGAACACGGGTTGGATCTCGGGGGAGCTGTGCCATAGGGTGTTCTGGCTCTGCCCTGTTGCCAGCACACGTAGCCAGATGCAACGCGGTGCCCCAGAGCTGCAGTCCCTGTCCCCCGTCAGCCTGGGAGCACTGCCTTCCTCCAGACCTGTGGCCACGCTCACACTGTCAGATTAAGCTGCCGTTGAACCAGGCCTGCTTAATTCTGCTTTATCCTTGTTACTGTTTCTAGGCTTTCTAAATTGAAAAAACACAACATATATGTATATATACATACATGTGTAGATATAGCCTCACTCCATATTTAGACTATCTGATTCTATTGGTGGAATTCTGAAGAATTGTTTCTGTATTAATAAAACCACTAGGATCATCATGATCTATCAGATTCCTAGCTGTCTGAACAGTTTTCTCTCATCCTCCCCAAAGGCCATCAGCAATCCCAGAATCATAGAATTGTCCAGGTTGGAAGGGACCTTTAAGATCATCTAGTCCAACCATCAACCTAACTCTGATAAAAGCCATCACTAATCCATGGCTCTAAGCACTAGGTCAGCCCGTCTTTTGAACATCTCCAGGGATGGTGCCTCAACCTCTTCCCTGGGCAGCCCATTCCAAGGCTTGATAACCCTTTCTGTGTAAACATTTTTTGTGATCTCCAACCTGAACCTCCCCTGGGGCAACTTGAGGCCGTTTCCTCGTCCCATGGCCTGTTCCTTGGGAGAAGAGACCGACCCCCCCCGGCTACACCCTCCTTTCAGGGAGTTGGAGAGAGCCAGAAGGTCTCCCCTCAGCCTCCTTTTCTCCAGGCTGAACACCCCCAGCTCCCTCAGCCTCTCCTCACAAGACTTGTGCTCCAGACCCCTCACCATCTTTGTTCCCCTTCTCTGGACCTGCTCCAGCCCCTCAATGTCTTTTTTTGTGGTAAGAGGCCCAAAACATCATTGTACAACAAGTTTGTGTACTGATAGGCACTGTTTGTTGTCTTCATACCAGAACACCAAGAGCCCTAGTGCCATTTTTCAAGAGCAATCCATTACAGATACTAGTGGTGTAGTGTGGGCAATAGTAACATGTCAGCCTTGGGCCACAGTAACTTTCTAATTTTACTGTACAGTCATTGGTGCTTCTACCTATTAACACTGTTATTGAGCTGTGATTTCATTTGCTATTCTGGGAGGTTAATTCTGTTTCCCTGGCTTCTGAGGCTTTCTGTTGGATTTTTGGAGAGAAGGTGTGTTTGGGGACTGTTCAACGAGTGCATGTCTAAAGGCCCGAAGAGTAGGTGCTGATACGTCTTGAGGAGCCTGGGTGTTTCTGTCATCATCTCTATAGGTAGGAACTGGCACAACAGTTGTTAGTGTAGAGAGATACTGGATGGGTGGGAAATTAAGATGTGGAGAGGAGACCTTTGAAGCGAGAAGGTGGGAGGAAGAAGGCTGCGAGCTGTGGATAATGAATCCACTATATCCAGATAAATGTATTCTATTTTTATTTTGCAGAAACAGGGGAATGACATTGTGTATCTATTTAGGGGTTGAATGGTATTTATTGAATACCTCCATCCAAGCTGTAAAAAAATGATTCAAAAATCATAATATGTTGCTCCCTGAATAAAATAGATGTTGAAGGAGTGTATGGCAGGAACCACGGTGTGCTGCGGAACTAAGGCATAGCTAAATAAAAGAGGACTGAGACATATCTTTAAGGGATTTTCTTGAAAGGTGTTTTTCTCCATCGCTTGGTGGTTGAATATCCTAGGATAATCCTGTATTTAGGTTGATCAAAATGGTGGACCCAGCAATGATTGCTGTCTTATCTTGCCTACTGTATCTTTTGAGAACATTAAGTATAACTGCTCTCCTCCCTGGTGAGTGGACTAACGACTGGGACTCCCTCTGACGCTTTTGCAAAACATGGTAATTATTGTGTAAAGATGAAGCACCATCCAGGGAAAGGAGTATGAAAGCCTCGTGCAAGAACCAAAATAAGAAATAAGAGATCTCTTTTTATCTTGGTTGAAGGAGAGATTTGAACCCAGGTCACCTCTGTTGGGGATATAAGCAGTAAGGAAAGATCTTGTTCAGGAATGGCAGGTTCAAACCAGTCTTTGTTTAAAATGAAAATTTTTACCTTATGCTCTCTCATTCTTTTTCTTTTCCAAATACAAGGGAACACAGACAACAGCATCACACAGATAATTCAGTTCATCTTTCCACTTAGGCACTGCCCCTGGTTTATCTTCGTGCACCTTTACTCATGGAACTTTCCAGCACTAATCCGCTTTCCCCAGAACATCTTGCACGTGACTGTAGAACGTGCCAGTCTTCTGGAAAGTCCTGGCAAGATCTTCCCATGAAGAGCCTGCTGAGCCCCAGAGGGGACGGAGAGGGTGGGAACGCTTTCTGGATGTGCGTGGGGAGGAGAGGAGGGGGGCGGTGGGCTGGAGGGGCCACAGGTTGGCAGCTGAGCCGGCCGCGGCGTCGCAGCCATTGCTCCTTGTGGAGAGAGATCCCAAATGTGGAGCTTAATTGTTTTGTTTTGCTGTGCTTGTCAGGCCAGTTGTCAGGACAGTTCCTCAGTGCGTGGCTGAATGAGGAGCACACACACAGCGCCAACTCAGCTGCCGAGAGCCTGAGGGGGTCTTTCCTACCACAAATAATTTCCCATTGAACAGAGGGGGACTTGAAGATTGGTCCTTATCCGTCCATATGGCAGCTGTTCTCTTCCAGCTTGGAAGTCTGACGGGGGTATCAGACACAGTTGTTCTATACGTGCCTGAAAGTATTTCATTTCCTGCGGTTTTCCTATCACTGACTGTTGGGGTCTGATATTCATTGAGAATAATGAACTCTGGTGGAAGAAAAGGCTTGAAATACATAAAGCAGGGTGCTCACACGTATCGAGGGCTGGGGAAGTATCTCAGACTATTGCTGGGTACCTTATTCCTTTATTTGAATAGGACTGGAGTAAAGGGGCCCTGAATCATCTCTCATGAGGTGCAAAAAAGTCTTTATATATGTTCCAGAAAGACTGGGCCTCAGCTACAAAATTGTTTGGGTATTTGTTTGTTGGGTTTTTTTCCTTCTGTTCGGAATCTTTAGTGAATATTTCTTTTTGGAAGGATTACCCTCCCTTTCCCCCTTGTCTCCTCCCCCCCCGAGCCTTTCCTAAATAAGCCTGCAAGAGAAGAATTACATTTCTCTGCATGATGGTAGGACACTCGAGTTTAAACAATGAGTGAAGAAGTGTCAAAGATTTATTCAAGAGCATTGAAAAGTTGCTGCCTTGGTATACGCTGTCAGCAGGATTTTAAAGGGGGAAGATGGGGAA
Source organism: Gallinago undulata (assembly GCA_026546715.1). Taxonomy (NCBI): domain Eukaryota; kingdom Metazoa; phylum Chordata; class Aves; order Charadriiformes; family Scolopacidae; genus Gallinago; species Gallinago undulata. Next base: position 22,240,605 of record JAOTQQ010000012.1, on the reverse strand, counting down.
CTGCACGGTCACTAGGTTGTTTGTCTAAACTGGAGATTTTAAGCCTGAGGGAAATGCTTTGGGATTTATACTGGGTAGCCAAATGATGTTACTTGGACAAAACAACGGCAAGTGAAAATTACAGATGTGAAGAAATAATTTTTGAGAGACTCTATTTTTTTTTTCCAGGATTCTTTCCAGCCCGTAAGCAGTTGACCATTTGTGAGCTTTCTGAACCCCTCTTAGTTCCCACGAGAGAACACATAGTTCTCTCTGTAACACATCCTACCACAGGCTTCATTTCTTCCCCTTGCTGTCCTTTTTTCTCTATTCTTTCATGGTTTCACTTCACCTTTTTCCTGCATTCTCAGTGTAGTTGTTTTTTTTGTCTTATCTTGCCTACTATTTTGCATTTTTGAGAATTTTTTCTTTTGACTTGCATTTTATTGTTTGGCTCTCACAGCAGGCCTGATACTAGAGGCCTCTTCAAAGTAATTCCTATTCTGTGCTATTTTAGTGAGATGCTAAAGCTATCTATTGGCAGAAAACATTTTGCTCACTATGTGGAGCAAAGAAAGTGTAGATCTGTGGATATGTGTGAATATACAATTAAAAGCAATCTCCTATGCTTTATTTGGGGAGATTTAGCTAAAGACAAACAAACAACAAGAATTTTGGCGTCTCATAATTTTGTTTGATTTTACTGTCTTTGCAACCTTAATGTGTCTTTAAATTAAAGTTTGCTTTTCCTGGAGTTGTTACAATCTTACGTACAATGCAGAAATGCAGAATTATGCAGTATAAAATTATTATCAAAAAACTCAAAAGTCGAATCTTCAGCTTCTTTAAAGAGAGAAAAGGCTTTGCAAAGGAAAACAAGATAATGTAAAGATTTAATACATCTCAAAGCCAACACAATTTGGTTTGATACATGACCCTTTTATTTTGCTGCCTTAAAATGTCTCCCTCCTGCCAAACCCATTTGTTACCTTCTTCCTTGGGGAAATATGCAAAGACATGCAGTTATGCTCAGGCCTCCCCACTGGAAGGTTTTTATTTCAATCCTATCAAGCTCTATTCTCCCCAATCATTTTTCTTTTGTTCTGGGCATCCATTCTTTCCAGTAATTCACTTGAGCTACAATATCTGAGAGAGACTGAGCGCCACTGTAATTTAAAGGAAAAGATCTTTTCAGGCTGATTTGGTTTCATGCAGCTTTTTGTGAGAGGGATTGGTTTGCAGCCTCCAGACAATTAAATACACCGACTGAAGATTGTTTATCACCAATTAATCCAGAGAGAAACTACTTTTGTTTTTGGCAGAAGACATCAAACCCTAACAACTAACACTGATTACAGCTCCTTGGTGAGTGACAGTGTACAGCCCAGCCAGGCAAGCCCGTAGCAGTCGCTGGCAGCAGCTGTGACAGGAGAGTGACAGGCTGCACCGGGAGTGACAGAAACCTGGGCTGAAACAGCAGCTGGACCAAAATCCTCAGTCAGTGCCCTCAGCTTCAACAGAGCCAGGAGTTCTTCCCAGACGAGGATTCGGCTGATTGTGCAGAAGGAGCTGGCACACTCGGTGTGTGGCCATGGAGCGGGGGAAACACCACGTCTGCCAGGGACAAGACAAAAGCTAGGCAGCTGGGACTGGCAAGGATTTCGTGCTAGATAAACAGCCAGGACTGCAGCTGGTCCAAGTATCTCCAGTTGTAATGGATTTTCCATCACTGGATGGGTTTCATTTTCATGATTAAGTTTAGACTAGTTGTGATGAAATTTTCACGTGCAACAGCAATCTGCATTTTACCTATGACTGTTGTGGTCTACCTAAGGGAATACTCATTTCCAGTAGTGAAAGTCTCTTCTGTACTTCTCTAATATCACCCTCGTATTGTGTATTGCTCTAACATATGCCTACAATGAAATCAAGGGTGGTCTGGTTTGATGTCAATTCATAGGCTAGTATCTTGATGAAATCTGATGGTCTTATAAGGATCATCAAGATCTGCACAAGATCTTATGGTATACTGCTCAGAAGGCAAAGGTGAGGATGTTTTTTGGCTGGTCTAAGCTAATGGATTATGAGCAGAGACAAAAGCATGTTTGTCAGGAAAGATATTAAACTACAATTGACATCTTTTATGGAACACGTAAGTTGTCATAGCACAGCAGAAGAATGACTTCTACTTGTCACCACAATGAGTGTGTCCTTGCGATAAGCAGTCAAGGCAAAATCTTATTCTCTGAGAAAAGGGTGGGAAAAATAGCACCTTGCTTCCTCTCCTTTCTAACTGTCTCCCACTGAAAGAAAGAGAACGAAGGAAGATTTCTTCAGAAATATTTTAATGTCACCTTATGGGCCTGACCTCCTGGGCAGGCAGCCATGGAAATCTCGAAGATGATAAGAGTCCTTTTGAATTCTCTCCTACCCAACCCTCAAGATTTCTGAAACACGATGTTTCCACTGTTTTTCACTTCTTTTGTCATTCAAGTTAGTGCAGAGGTTCTGTAAAACTGCAACTCTGGCACTGCCTTGTGTAAATAATGGATGGGATACAAGGAAGTGGAAGTAGGGTGGCAGCAAACAGCCTCTACACAATTTTGCCACCGGATCAACTCCTCTCCCACCCAGCTTGCTTCAAATTGCAGACAAGTTGACCAAAGTGATGTCCATCCTATATGGGTGGGCAGAACCACAGCATGCACTAGGCTGGATTTCACAGAATCACAGAATGATATGGGGTTGGCAGAGACCTCTGGAAATCATCCAGTCCAACCCCCTGCCAGAGCAGGTTCACCCAGAGCAGGTTGCACAGGAACGTGTCCAGGTGGGGTTTGAATGTCTCCAGAGAAGGAGACTCCCCCACCTCCCTGGGCAGCCTCTGCCAGGGCTCTGCCACCCTCACAGGAAAGAAGTTCCTCATGTTTAGGTGGAACTTCTTACGTTCAAGTTTGTGCCCATTTCCTCTTGTCCTATCCCTGGGCACCACTAGAAGAAGACTGGCCCCATCAGTATTCCTAGGCATTGATCAGATCCCCCCTCAGCCTTCTCTTCTCCAGACTAAAAAGACCCAAGCCCCTCAGCCTCTCAAGGGGTTTCCTGACAAGGCAACTGTTCAGTTGACTCTGCAGAGAAGCCTGGAACCATCAAGTATGACGTGCAGCTGAGTGGGGAGTTGAGGCTCCAGCTGTGGAACAGGGGGAAACTAACTTCATATTGGTACTGGTGCAGTGTCTGTCACGTCGGCAAACTGTTCTGAGATTCCCCAGGTAAGGAGTACTGTAGACACGGAATGTATTACAAAACCTAGGCTGCCCAAAGAATAATTCACCTCTGTCTAATTAAGATTTGGTTAACTGTAGAAACCATTTCTCCCTCACTGACTTGTAGTTAGAACTAGACAAAAAATTTTCAATGGAAAAGGTTTTTTATCCAAAAAAGCAGTTTCTTTGACATATGAATATTTTTCATTTTAGCAATTTTCAGTGAAAAAGCCTTCAAGTGTTTTTCAAGTGTTTTTTTTAATAATGTTTAAATCTCTTTTATATTTCCCTTTTATATCATAAACTAAGTGTACATATATATCACTTCAGAACGTTCTGACAGTTTTGAAAGAAAATGCTCTGATTCTTTTTTGAAATTATTTTTTGAGGAGACATACGGTATTTGCATCTCCCACAAATCTCTAAATTTAAACTTTTGCATTCGGATCTGGGGCAAACACAAACACTAAAATGTCACAATTCTATACATGGTAGGAATTCTTTTTTTCCCCCAGTACATTCTGCTTAGATTACCCTTGACACTATGTGCCTGCCTTCCCCACTCTGCTTTTGTGTTCAAAAAAATGAATTCGAACAGTCTGAACAGAGACCTGCTGCTGGCCCCAGCCTGGAGGTTCAGAGAACCCATCACTCAGCCCACAGGGTTTGAGGTTCAAATTGGGACCTGAGTTCAGCAGTGGGACAGAGTTGGAACATCACAGCAGAAAGGAGACGATAAAAAGACATTGGTGCCTCCCTCTTTCTTAAAGAAGGACTTTATAATTTCATAACTGATTTTTATTTCCTCTCTTCTTTTTCTTTTGTGCTTGTAAAACAAGACAGATGAGATTCCACCCTCTCCCAACCACTGCTGTTTGACAATGTTGGCAAGCGAGCTTTTCTGGGTGTTGCAGAAACCCTCAGCTGTGCTGACCAAGAGACGGATGGCTTATCAGGCTTATCTCATCTTGATCTTAAAGAGCACTTCAAGGCAGGTTCATGCAGCCAGCTCTTAAATAAGGGTGATTTTAGGGGTCTCTCTTAAAGAACAATTCACATTCTCTATTCCCTGGCATAACCTACCCTTTGGAAGTCAATTTAAATATCCATAATTTGAACTCTAATGTTCACTAAGCTTCTTACAGGAATTTGTGTATATGGAAACATCCTTTCCTGGAAATAGTTATGAGTTTTTAGGGTTCCATTACAATTCAGAATGTTTATCATTCTTGGTTATGCAAGGTTTCTTAACCCATTTTATTTTCAATTTTTATTTTTACTGTCTCATTGCTCATACTGAAAGAAGGTAACCAGATGCTAAGGAGAAGGTCAAAGCATTTTGTCCCTCCTTGGGGATGCAGAAATATGAAACATTTCTCTACCTCTCACTCTGTATCTATCCTTCCTTATTCTGTGTGTGTAAATTCCTCGCCCTAAGCAACTCAGGAGCTTGGACTGGTCTCTAGCAATGCTTCAGCACCAAACTTTGGAAGAAGTTTCCTTGAAGAGGAACAATTAGCTATAGTTGGGCTCGGAACCGGTTGTTCACATTTGGGTGGAACTCAACCAAGTAGTGGAAAGAACTCTGCATCAATGCCTCCTACCGCAACGTAGGTGAGCTCTTAAATTCAGCTTTAAAATTTAACTTCTTGGAACTGACTTTTTTATGTCACCTAAAGAGAAATCAAGTCTTGGTATATGGCTAGAAGTGCCAGTGGGCTAATTACAGCTGACTATTCATGTGAATAGGGGAAATGTGCTCATAGGAAGGAGACAGGTTCATTTTAGCGGGTGAGATACGTTGATTTTGGGAGATTAGAGTTAGAAGCAGTTGAGTAAAGCAAGGCTGGGATTCGTGAGTTGTTTGAAGAGTAACAGTTATTTTGTTAGTAGCACCAGAGCCAAGTTGGGTGAGGAGACAGCTTTCTGGCATTCACAGAGCGGTGCTGCCTTCCTGGGTAACTGAGCCTGCTTTCAGCATTCAGTTTGGTTTACTTTTTGTTTTGGTCTCTTTTTTTTGTTTGTTTTCTTTTTGTTTTGGTTCGTGTTTTCTTTATTCCATTGATGTACATAACAGTCCTGAAAGCTACTTACCTAAATAAACTAAAAAAACTGCAGAAAAAAAAATTAACCTCTTGCCTTCCTCCCCAGCCTTGTAAACGAGCCAGACTCCAGCTTTGCCTCCAGAGGGTTGCTGTGCTTCAGGTGATTCTTTCAGCCTCTGCACAGCTATTGCCAGCTTGCTCTCATCATTTGCCTGCTTGAAGCAGAACCTAAAATTACAGAAGTTATGTGATTTTAAGACAGAGGATCTTGAGGTCTGTGACGCTGAGTAGCAGATTGCTGTTTGTTCTCAGTATATTGGGCTGTAAATTCCCCGAGAGGGATGTGGAAAATGTGTAGATTTGCTGTTGTACACGTGTCTGGGGGAGGTGCTGTGCATTCCCCACCGACAGCAGGTTCTCACTGACTTCTGGGGGGCACTATAAAAATAATCAAACATACATCGCGAGGCGATGGAGGGAATGGTACAGTTTCTGTACCCGCGAGTCAAAAATGCACAAAAGTAATTGCTTGAAGTGATTAGGAAGCACAGAGAATCTCATAGCAATTTTTTAGATATTTTTTTTCTTTTTCTCTTCCCCCATTCCCCATAAACGCGGGGCTGATGGCTTTTGTCAGCCTGGAGTTGTGCATAGAGACAGCAGAAAACTGTTGTTAGCCCTAAAAAAAATGCCTGCTGCATGGAGGAGCTTAATGTGCAATAAAGTCAGCAGTGCAGCTGCAAATTCAGGATACCTGAAAACTGAAACTGAGCTGGGGAGCTGTTTGATGGGGGTACATGGGCAGACACAGCCAGAACAGCTCTGATCTAACCTGGCTTTGAAGATAACACACTGTAGAGTAGCTCCCACTTAGAGACAGGTGAAACTCCAGCTGCTTGCATGTAGAAACTGAGGAAATGAGAATAAAATCCAATTCTCTCTAGGAAGTGGTTTTATTTTACAGCTTTCACAGCATCTAAAATAATATAATAACGTACCTAGCAGATGAGATAGCCACTTTCTCTTTCTTTCCTTTAACTACATAAAAAACTGGCTCTTCTCAATGTAAATTGTTGCCTTACCAAGCTGGAACAGCCTTCTAGGCATTTCTGCACCATTATACACCAGAAAAATGCAACGGTCCAGGCTGACAGGATCTGAGGGAGAAGGGTTGCAGGAAAAAAGCCACCAAAGGGAAGGGAGGAAGGTGGGGAGGAACGTGTTCCTCAGCCACTCTCAGTGGGTTTGTAAAGATTTATTTATCTCAGAGCAATCTGTAGCCTAGTAAATTGGTGTTTGAGGGTGTCACAAACAATAACGTACTACATCTGGCACTACAATGTACAGGTCTCCAAAAGGTATTGCAGCCCAGCCACTGCACTAAAATTGTATGAAAGTGATAGTGTGTGCCTGTGAGTGGTACCAGAAACCTTTTCTTTTATTTTTCTGTCTTTTTGATAGAAATATGAAATATGTTCCCACTCTGATAAAATGCTACCAAGAGGCCAAATTAAATTTTCTGTACCCAGATTCCACAATTCCTCTTGTCAGTAATAACTCATGAGAAAGTAACTGTATATTGTAAGTATGTCCTGAAACTTTTGATAGTTATGATATCAGAGCCTCCTGCAACAGATGGATGACACTGTAAAAATTTGTAATACTCTACAGCATTACAAACTTCTAGCTCTTTAAAGAATATAAATCTGCTCTTTCTCTATCTTAGTTTTGTCCAAATTGGCTTGCTCTTTCTTAAATCTTTGTGAGAACTTCCTTGCCTGCTTTCTTATGGCTACTGTGATAGTACAGCACTGCTGTAGCATGAAAAAACTGGCCTTCTAAGGCTGTGTTGATGAAAGACTGTTTTTTTCCCATTGAATATTATGGTACCTGTTAGTATCTTCTCTTAGAACACCTTATATAATAAAATCTAGTCATACAATCATGTTAAATCATACATGCTTCTGAAAGTGAATCAGTTTCTGACAATAATTTTCCTTTTGGCCTGGGGTGAAACTTTAAAATGTACAAATAGTAATGTGTAAATCTGTTTAGTCCCTGAGAAGATAACTCATAATTAGGGATGAACAAGTAAGTTGCCTATGTTCAAACAGCATATAAATTTATGTGTGTATATATATATGTGCACATACTGTATGTCTTGATGCAGGTATGAGACATTTGCAGCAAAACCCCCTTTGTTCCCTCTTCATTTGTTTCCTAATACCTTTTGACAGGTTTTCATTATGTTAGTCAAAAACAGTTCTCTCCATCGGGAAAAGAACTATTTATTACACTAAATCATGTAGGATCATACTGGTTACACTGATATGTGAGAACAGAAAAGGCAGTGAAAAGTGCCAGAAGTTCTGTATCTTCTCTGCTTGGAAGGGAAATTGCTTTAGGACCTGAATATTTCAAAGCATCTAAAAGGTGAACACCACTTCATTCAACAAAACCTTATCACAGCTTTTGTGCTTGAGAAGCCTCTATACATTGATGGTTAAGATTTCACATGGGCAAACAGATATACATTTGCAATACTGGTGTGAGCTTGTTTCCATGGCTCAGAGACTACTCACTGACCTGAAAATTGGAAGAAATGTCTTTTTTTTTTTTTTTTCCAAATTAGCAGCTGCAGATTTATATGACAAAAATCTAGGAACAGATTAGTGAGTTTATAGTGTGTACAATATGGTTATCAATACCGAGCCAAGTTAGAAAAAAAATACCAGGGAGGATTTTCTCCCTTCTCACACAAAGTGACAGTATATGTGCAGGGTCTGAAAGCTTCTCTATGAAAGCGCGTAGGGTTGGATCCCTGGCATAACAACAGAAAAGCCTTTATTTACCAGTAGCTAAGAAAAGAAAGACATCATCAACCAAAATTGATAGAGAACAATTTAAAGCTGAAAGAGTGGAATTTGCTTGATCCATACCCTGATGCTCTTTGCAACACTATTAAGAAATAACCATATCAGTCAGTTTTTTTTCATCTCCTGAAAGAAGCCATATTGAATTATGTGCCTTGCTTTCACTGAAATTAATTTGTAACACAAAAAATAAATAGCAATTATCACAAAGTATTAACAATTATCTTGTTAAAAAAAATACGGCTTATATTGAAATTGAGGTCCTACAGAGGTTTAGGGCAGAAGAGCAAAAAGTAGGAATCCAAAGAAAATATCCCAGCCACTAGTGTCCGAAAGAGACTGGTAGATGGCAACAGTGCTAAATATTTTGATTGTGGGGGGAAGTCATTCTCAAGGCTTAAGGTTTGCCTAAGACGTTTAGATATCATCTTCAAAAGGATAAATTGGTCCAAATTTATATGAACAAATCAAGTGAGTGAAAAAAACTCATGAAAGAGCTGATATTTTTGCATTTATTGCTCAAGTGCCAGCATTTCACTGAATTTCACTGAATTTCACTGAATTTTTGGAGTTGGAAGGGACCATAGAGATCATCTAGTCCAACTC
>JAOTQQ010000012.1:22207080-22226432 GCA_026546715.1 Gallinago undulata | reverse complement strand
GTCTCTCTTGAACTGGGGAGCCCAGAACTGGACGCAGGATTCCAGTTGTGGCCTCCCCAGTGCAGAGCAGAGGGGGAAAATGTCCTCCCTCCACCCACTGGCCACACTCTTCCCTCTGCAGCCCAGGATCCCATTGGCCCTCCTGGCCACAAGGGCACATTGCTGGCTCATGGAAAGTGTGCTATCCACCAGGACTCCCAGATCCTTCTCCTCAGTAGTGCTTCCCAGAAGATCCATCTCTAACCTCTATGTACAATGAAGGAAAAGGCTGTCCATGATGGTGTGGTTTTATCTATCAATGTCTCTAAGGTTCTTTTTATCCTGTCCCATCCCAGAACATTTCCTGCTTCATAATCTACAACGTTTGTCCCAGCTGTGGGTGCCCTGAATACTCAGAGTGTGGTGGATCAGATGCTAGCTGCTGTTGTGCTTAGTAAGGGATTTGGTCCTAAATCTCAGTCTCAGTTCAGTGTCCAAACAAGTAGGTTAATCTGGAAAGTTTCTTACTCTCATTTACCACAAAAGCAATCCTGAACATGAGCAATGTTTTCAATAAGACATTTTCCTGTGAGAATTCAAACTCTGACAAGATAATTACTTCCCAAGAGACAGTTCCCACCCACCTTGGCAAACACCTCACACCACACAAACACCGCTCCCACCTCCAGTGACTTCAGTGCTAAACTAACCCCCCCATGATTAGTATTTATCGATTACAGCATAGTATCTTTAAAAGAATATTCTTTTCCTTTTCCAGTGTTCTCCTGTGGCTCCTTTGGAGCTTTTTTTTTTTCCTTTTCCTTCCTGTTAAATACAGTGCTGTCATCATTATAGCCCCTTTTCCCGGATTTTGGATAATTTTACCCTTAAGAAACTTCAAAGTTATTTCATGGTTTTCAAGACTTCCTTTCAGAAAGTATTCACTCTGTGCTTGCTTTCTTAATTGACAAAACTCTTTTCTATTTCTATACTATCCAAACTGTCTTCTCTTTTCTATACTATCAAAACCAGAACGTTTCCAGCAGCAATTTTATTTTTTTTCTGTGCCTGTATTTGTCATTAATTCCTTACCTTTTAGCCAATATGTGAGACCATGGGGAATTATTTCTGCTGAAAGGGAAACTGCTGATCTGCTATGGAATGTCTGGAAATCAACTCTGAGTTCTCAGATTTTTCCAAAAAGCTTTCTGGGTGGTAAAAGAGGACATGTCCAGGGACACAGAAACTCTGGAATACTATACTTGTTGTAGTAATTCTTCCTTATCCATGGGTGGTGAATTTTCTATTTGGAAGGATGTTACCTGGTATGGGAATTATGACTGCTCACGTGTTTGAAATGTCCCATTAGAGCACTTCAGCGTCTAATTTCAGACACATCACACTGACTTAAAACTTGGTCTTCTGTGACCAGAGGCGTGTTCATGATCTGTATGTGTCTGAATGTGTACTCTGTACACTGAATGTGTACTCTGCCCGAAGCCGGCAAAGAACTGACTAAAAATCAATTAGCAGAACTGGGCAGATGAGAAGGTTTAATGATCTTGCATTTTTGTATTGCACTGTAGATTATTGCTTTTGCATTTGGGTGCCTGTTGGCAAAATCTCAGAGGCAGGAATTACTCAGAAGCTTATGTAGATATTAAAGGGGATATTCACCTCTGGTAGCTGTCTTATTCCACAATAGAGCCAAAAAGGCTCATGGAAATCAGAATGGTGAAGAGGAGAGCTCATCCAAGTATAAGCTAATGTTATTTTTGTCAGGGCTCTGAATTCAAAGCGTGCAATGTCTTTGAGCATTGACTGGAATCAAGGTACAGTGGAGTGAACTTAGAGTTATACCCGTACTATAATTTGTACCTATTGTGTAAAGTTTTCCCATAATTTGGTGCTGAAAAGACATTCCAGAGCTAAGTAGCATTATCTCAGGAGGACAGTAAAAGGTGCATCATTTTGATAAGGCAATTTCTTATCTGCTTGTTAATGCCTCTCATCATACTATTTACAAATATAAAGTTATACAAATCTACTATGCAAGTTTAATCTACTGCTTAATCATTTGGAGGTATTCTGTTCCAGCTAGAGGGAAGAGAGACTCCCCCCTTTTGTGTATGAGATTAGAAATAAGGGGTTTTTGTGCATAAGCCTACAGGTTTCCACAGGAGCTGTGTGAATGCAAAAGCAGGTTCTGATCCCTTGAACTTATTCTGAGGCCCCTGTTAGCCTATGAAATATAGGCTGAAGTTGGAAACAAAGTTTTGATTAACAGCTTGTTGTGGTTTAGGCCAAATTGGCCTATGACAGCAACAGAGGTTCTCCCCCCACTTCTTGCTCCAGGAGAAAAGGAGGAGAGATAAAGCGATTTACGAGTTTAGAATGAACGAAACTACTTTAATGAAACATTAATATTAAAATTGAAAAGAAATAATCAAATAGATGGAATACATCCAATCCAATGCCCCATGAAATGAACAGAAAGAATCTGGCTCCAACGGACCTTCAATCCATCTCCCTCTACAGACAGCTAAATGGTGAAAAGAGCTGGGTGGTTCCTGATTACTTACTCTTCTGTCATAAATGAATATTATTTCATTTTTGGGAAAATAGATGGTAAAGACGGGGGAGGCAAAGGACAATCTGATTTTACTGCAGGAGAATGAAAACAGAGGAGGAGCTAATAAAAAATGTGCTGGCAAAAATAAAGCTTCTTATACAAATCATGCTGTTTGAGTAGCTACCATACATTTCAGTGAATTAAGCTACTTTAATTAATTAATGTCAGTTTTATGCATGTTTCCAGAGCCTTCAGAATACTTCATACAGTGTTTTGATGATCAGTAATAAAGATTGTTAAAAAAAACATTTGCTGAGTGTGTTATATTATACCCTGACATTTGTGTGCTGTTTTAAAAAATCATCCTGTCACAGAGGGATGCTAATGACTTAACAACCTAAAGCTTGCCAGTTTGTGAAACCTTGATGTTTAATCTAGACAAATTTGCTTGTTTATATAGCTGTGTAATCAATGTGTGCAGGAGAGTTATAGTCTTACGCAGCTATTAGCTCTACTTTACATAAAAAGTACGTTTTGTCAATGGACAAATGCATCACTGCATACAGGAAGGTATCATAGAAAGAAATGTAGAATTTTAATGAGAACTTTCTGCTGCATTGTTGTGGCATATTGGATGTTTATAGGATATAGCATAATTTTTCATAAAGCTTTATGAGTTCATACAAATCAAAAAATTACCTGGCTTGGGAAATGTAAACTTTCTCAGCTATTACTAGTTTGTGTATTTTGAGGAAAACTATTTCTGACCGGATAGATCTCAAAGCAGCACAAGTTCTGCTCGAAATATATCACTTGTGAACATACAAAATAAACATGGTTTTAGGAGAGCTGTTGGTATGGGTGCTGAAAGTATATGATTCTCTGAACTTGAGCATAAGAATGGAAAATCCCCAACCAGCCGGTAAGTGGAAGGTGGGGGGCAGTGGGTGTCCTTAAAGCGTGAATTTTTAGTAGGCACTGAGATCTGCATCAGCACTTGGATAATCCTAATTTAGAATATAAAAGAACTGATCAACAAATCTGTACTACTGCATAAAATACCTCTAGACAAGTTTATACGTTTGAAGACATAGAAGACAATATTTTTATTTGTGAGGTAATAGTCTGAGAAAAGAGAAAAATTACTAGGAGTGGGTCTGCTTGTGCAGATAGTATATTTACTAAAACTGCAGGTTAGTGAAGGAACAGAACAACCTATGCATTTGGATAAGGAAGGTGAATAGGTGACTTTAAAATGACTTTAAAAGTAGATAAGATTTTAAAAAAGTGAAAAATGTTTTGTTTGTGAACAGTGAAAAAATGTTGTGAAATTGTGAAAAGTGAAAAATGTTTTCTAAATTAAACAATTTAACTCTTTCTTTGAAACAGTTTCATTTTGAGAATGACTTCATCTTCTATGAAACTGAATATTTAAAATGAAATGAAACAAAACTCTAAATGATAATTTCTTTGAGGCTGATGCAAAGTGAAAACTTTTTTATTTTCTTTGTGAAGGAGCAAAGATTGGGAGGGTTGGTAGGATGCAGACAGGAGACAATCATGACTCTCACAACTCTACTGATATGAAGTTCCCTGCTATGCACCCAGCCTTAGGAATATCCTGTGGCTGAAATTCTGGTTGTGTTACATCTGTGGGAGTTCTGTCATGAATTTGAAAGGGTCCATGGTTTAACTATCAGTCTTTATGTCCTTAAGAAACATTTCTCACTTATTAAATGTAGAGAGAAAAACTGGGAGTTAGGAAGGCAGAGACATGAGAATAACAGTATTTTTGAGATGGATGGATGGATGAGGAGGATGTTCCTCAAAAACAATTAGTCCTGGACATTAACCCTTTCCATTTCTCCTGTGTTCCTCACCTGGTACTGCTCCCTCTTGATTCATTCTCTTGCCTTAGTATTTTCCTGCAAGGGAGAACACTCAGTAAGTGCTGCTGTGAAAAGTGCTAAAAATATTCATAAAATGGTGTATTTCTACTGCTGCATCAAACAGAATACGAAGAAGTGGCGGACAGAATGTTATCTCTATTGAATTACTCCACGCACTCCAATTCTTGGCTAGCTATTGAAAGTCAGTAATGTCCAATGGACTAGGCAAACTTTTCTAATACGTTCAAGAAATAGGATGGTACTTGGCAACATAAATCGAATTATGGTCTTAGGAATTTATTAACATCTCTTTTGGGGATTAAGTTCTTACTTTTTTCTGAGAGAAAAATAAGTATTGAGGGGTTCTGAAATGCATATTCAGTGTTGAACGCAGAAAAACTTCTGAAAGCTTCTGTACCTCTTGGTCATTATTACAAATACTGTAAAAGTTAAACTTAAAATGTTCACTAACTTTGTGCCACTTTGTTTATAGCTCTTGGGCAGATATTTGCACACTTATGACTTGGCACTGTGTGTACAAATGGGACATCAGGCCATCTGCACATGTTTCACACAAATATCCATGCTTCTTCATGCAAAACCATTTAGCCAAAAAATGCAACAGTATATTTGAAATCCTTTAAAATGTCTCTATATTTACTATCTGCCTTATATTATTTCTTCATCTCTGCAAAATCTTTTTTTCTCCAGCTGTGAGTAGAATTCAGATTCAACACTGATTGTTTCTAAGTGGTTTAAAATACTTTAAACACAAATAATTTGCATTCAAGGCCTTGATCTTTGTTCTTAAGACCTTAAAAATGCCAAAGAAAGCAGAACTTCTTGTCATTTGTTTTCACCCACATGCATTAGTAACATTTCATTTCCAGAAAGTAATTCTGATTCAACCTCTTTTAATTGCAGAAACAGGTAATTTTTTTCTGTAATTTTCATCACTTCCTATTTGTGAGTTAAGGGACTTGACAACCCACTATAACGGTTGGACAATCTTTGACATTTTAAAAAATGACCTGACCTTGAAATGTCTTATTTTTGCATTTTCATAGTTTCAAGTATGATGATGAGGGTAATAGGAAAGGAGTTAATAATATGCCATTCATATTACAGAGACTTTTCAGTTCTTACAGAAAAAACTTGCATCAGAAAAAAAACATCTAGACAAAAGGAAAAAAAAAAAGCCTTGGAACAAATCTTGTTTTTTCATATGGCCTATTTGGTTGCAACCAGCTTCCTCTGGAGTTACAGCCCATTCCAGACAGATCCAGTTGGCTTGGCAAGGAACCCAAGGCAGGATGCAGCTGGGCCCATCAGCAATGCTGGTGGGGCCTCTCTGAAATCGTATTTAAGAAAGGGAAGAAAACACTGGCGATGAGAAGGGAACAAAAAGGACTGAGAAACAGAGGAAGGAACAAAAAGGGGAGAGGTGGAGGAAGATGAGGTACTCTTGAAGGGACTGCAACCTGTGGAGGGCTGACACTGGAGCAGAGGAAAAGAGATGGAAGGAGCAATGGAGATAAACTGCTATGGCCTGAGCACAGCCCCCTGCACCCCTTGTTGCTTCACTGAAGGGACTCAGTGTGACCTGAAGAGATAACAAATGGGAGGAGAGGACTGTGAAGTCAATCTGAGCCTGGGAAAGGAGGAGAGGTGTGTTTTCCCTAGGTGTTTTAATGTTTCTGTCTTTGTTGTGTGGTGTTTCGGTGGTTTTTTTCCTCCCCATCCCCAAATAAGTACTTCAATATTTACATAAATTAGCAATAAATTGTTAGATTCCAAAGTTGAGTCTTTTTTGCACATGACAGTTATTGGGAAGTGATCTCCTTGGTTTTATTTTGTCCCAGAAATCTTCTTGCTCTCTTATTAATCCTGTTATTATCCTCCCAGTCCCACTGCGAAGAGTGAGCGAGCAGCTGGGTGGGTGTTTGGCTGCCAGCTGAGGCTAACCCACCACACCAGGTCATTTGTCTCCAAGAGCAACCTATCAGTAGCAAAGTGCCACCAGCCATCCGTAGCCACACACTTTCAAATAAGCATGGCCACATATTAATGAATAAACAAAGGATCTCTCATACTGTCACGTCAGCATCCCTGAGACAAGCTGAACTGAAGATCTTCCAGCAGTCAAGCTTTGTCATTCAGAAACTTGGTAGAGACCGCGTGCTTCCCGGACTTGTTACCCCCATCTGAAAATTGGCCAAAGTCAAATCAAGTTCTTCCTGAAGGAACTTGTCAGTCTCCTGGTCCTCTTGCTCTTGGTCCATATTTTCTGCTCCTCAAAGTGCCCAATTTAGATCCTCTTTTAGTAGTTATCAATGTCTGTCAGCTGTTTTATTTCCTCTTAAAACTTTCTTATATTAGCCTGTCATGCCTTCTTTGAAAGGGCATGTGTAACGATTGTCCTCCTTCCTTCCACCACCAGTGAGAAGCCATGACTTGCACAATGCTCTTATCAGAGCTGACACAATCAAAATAAGTCTGGTTAAGATTCCTTATTGTCTTAGCGATTGTCTCAGATGTGAAAACCTGACTTGTGTTTTCAGATAATCCCTTTTACTTAAGATTTCTATGATATTTGCTTTCAAATTTTTGATTCCTGATTTTGAATTTAACAGATAAAGCAGTAAAAGAAGAATAAAAGCCACTTTTTCTGCAAATAATGTCGAATATTGCATTATGTGCCTTTATTGCCACATGTGTGGGAGGCCCTAAGGAATGTATTTTATGATTCCCAGTGTCTCCTAGTAAAGGACATTAGCTCTTTAGTATTTTTTCAAAAAGCTGTCATTGAAGAGCATTAGTTACTGACAAAGTCAAGGCAAAGCAAGAAATGTAACCACTCAGCTAAGGAAGGTCTAATTTATCTTTCTTTCATTACTTGGGATGTCATTTTCCCAGTTCTCTAGCCTTTAAAATTCCAGATCTAAATTTCTGAAATAAAACAAGAGGAAATTACTTCAGAAGATCCTATTAACTTTATAAATAAGTAAAAACAAGTAAAGCTCGAGTAAAGCAAAGTAGAGCTAATTTATTTTTCTTAAGCTGGTGATCCCTTACATTCGTTTTGGTGATTGAAACTTGCATGTGTACAATAGGAATGAGGAGAAAATGGAATTATTTCCAGTCCCTCACATGCTTCCTGGGAAACCTTCATTCCAGTGCAGAGTACACTGCAACAAACCATTGCGAACAAAGTTCTGGTTAGATCTGGGCACAAGTTCCAAACCAGTTCTGAAGTACGCTCCTTACCCAGTTTGCTTTTGGAGGTCACGAGAGAACATGATCTGAAAAGTGTAAAATAAGTTCTAATTTGAGTTAGGCACAGGCCTCTAGTCTCTAATGGAGGAAAACGAAAAGGGAGCGACAACCGATTATGTGTGATACACAGGAATCAGGGATTTTGCAATGGCTCTCCAGTGACCAGCACAGATTTCCTTACTCTTACTTACGGACAGTCTTTATCTGCTTCCCTTTGCAGCATTCACAGTGACACTGCAGTTCCACCTAATAAGGAACCACACTGAGATGGGATGATCTAATTTGCTATTTTCATTGAATCAGACTCTGAAAATTGAACAAAATTATTTTTCTTCACTTCACCCACATTCTTTTCTCACTTACTCCTTTTCCTTTCTTTTTTTTTTTTTTTTTCTTAAATAAGCAGCATCACACTAAATAGAACATGCTTTTGAAAAGATTATTCTAGAAGTACTGAAGTTGCTCTATCTTGCCATTTTTATTCAATTTCAAACTTTGGGTTTAAAAGGCTTCCCAGTATATGATAGAATAATGTCTGAAGCTTCCTTCTCTATTAAAAAATGTCCAATTGATGAACAATATACGCTATTCACAAGTGATCTCTTGCAACTGCAATAACTAGCTCTCATGTTCTGTTCATCTACTATCACTCAATACTGAATTAATAAAGTTTGAAACTTTTTAAGGAACTATATTCTGAATATTTTCCTGAAATGATAGGTCCATAAATCTTGGATAATTTGGTCTTTCATTATGCATCTTTGAAGTCCAATTGTTACTTGAAAAGTTTCTTCTCTCTTTTCTTTCGTTGTGGATGAAACATCTAAGACACTTAATTATTTTAAATATGGTGAGAATAGATAATGCAGACAGAGCTTGTGAATTTCACACATTTGCCCGTATTTTTCATTGTCTAATGCCCAGGAATTTCAGTGTGAGTGAAGATGTCATCTTACATACAAACATACCCTGAAACAGCTGTATTTTTTGCAAGTGGAGTTACCTCTAAGACCTTATGATGCTTGTAAATCTTGATAATGATGACCTGAGAGACATTATTAGTAGATCCCAGATCATGAATTTTACAAAGATACCATCAAGTAGCTACTTTGCTACTTTATCTTCAGGATTTGAGAGAGGAGAAATGAACTGCATGATGTGACTAAAGGCATCTAATTAAAAGATCATCAAACTCTCTAAAACATGTAAAAAAATCATTACAAGCAAGGAGGTTAAAGGAAATATTAATTTCTCATAAATTGTCTTTACACAATGTAGAAGGTGAATATAATTTAGTCTGGTGAAAAACAGGGGTAAAAAAAAGAGAAAGGTTTTAAAAAAATAGATTGTAATGATGCTTGAAGCCTTTGATGAATTTAATATGGCTGGGAATCAACTTTATTGGATCTGTAGATTCCTGCATCCAGCTTATCTGGTGATTGACAGTCATACTGATGAAAAGACTTCATGACTCATGCATGATTGATAGCCAGCTGTCAGGAGAAGATAAAACGTAACTTTTTTGGAGTCACACAACAAGGAAATATTTTTTTTTGTTTCATTGCCATTAATTTCAGTCAGTGATGCTGTTTATTTCCCATTAGAAAGACAGAAACATACCAGTGAAGTCTGAAAGCCCAGTTCAAATGACGCCCAGGCAATGCCCCCGATTTCCTAGGTGGACCTTCTTACTTGCAATTATAAGACTGATAATACATAGCAAACTAGAATGAAGACTGGAGGAGCAAACAAGCACAAACCCCCTCAAGCTTGTAAGCATTAGAATGATGTAGGTAACAGAGCCCAGCATTTGCACTTCTGTAGATAGGTATGCACTTACACAGGTGTGTACGTCAGCCACTGAGAACTAATATCACCTGGGACTTCAATATCCGGCCTCCGCTACATTTCTGCTCTACAGCCTGGGAAAAGAAAAAGCAAATTGACAGATTCCTTCACCCATCAGGACTGGGGTGCCCCTGGATTGTGTGTGTTCACTGCAGAGCCCACCAAAGAGTACCTAGTGACTCTTCCATTAAAAATGTTGATTTACTTTACTATTTTCCTTTTTTACTCGATCAGCTCCATGGATAGAGGAGTGTCAGTAGATTTAGCGGCTTTAATGACCTGATCAGTAAAGATAAACAAAGAATGGGAGGAGGCTGGGGAGGGAGAAAAACTAGTCCTTAAGGTTTAACACGTTTCTTATTTTACTTGATTAATTTTGTGCCCATGTGAATGAGCCTTTTAATGAAAAATAGCAGGACGTTTTTCTCTTTGTGGGACTTAGTTTTTTCTCACTGAATAATTTGGAATGCCTGTTTTGAATTTCATGTGAAAGTCACATAACTACACATTCATCAGGCAGCTAGATTAAATAGGACCTGAGTTATAGTGCATTAATCTGTTCTGGATAAATCTCGAATGGTGTGATTGAGAAATTAAATTAAAAAAAAAAGATTTATCCAGTATCAGTTCTATGTCTTTCTCTCTGTGAAGCCACAGAACTCATCACAATTGAAGGAATCTGTACCAGGAATCTGCTCTGGAAAATATGTACAGATGGGTGCTTCGAAGGACATCTGCTCTTCTGCATTAGTGGAGTGGCATGAGATTCAGGCTCCCCAACTTGACTTGAAAATAAGAGTAGATATTGGCGTACTCTTTTGGATTACACCTGAGTGGTTTCAAACATCAGCTGTTATCAGCGCTGTAAGAGATGGTCGGGTCTGTGACCACCTCCCATGCTGGTCTGAACATACATTAAGTGTATGGGACCTGATGAGATTCATCCCAGAGTCCTGAGGGAATTGGCTGATGTAGTTGCCAAGACACTCTCCATGAGACTTGAAAAGTCATGGCAGTCAGGAGAAGTCCCCATTGACTGGAAAAAGGGAAACATTGCACCCATTTTTAAAGAGGGTAGAAAGGAGGACCCTGAGAACTACCAACCTGTCAGCCTCACCTCTGTGCCTGGGAAGATCGTGGAACAGATCCCCCTAGAAGCTATGTGAAAACACATGGAGGGCAGAGAGGTGATGTGAGACAGGCAGCATGGCTTCAGCAAGGGCAAGTCTTGCTTGGCCGACCCAGCAGCCTTCTATGATGGAGCAACTACATCAGTGGACAAAGGAAGAGCTGCAGATCAACAGAGAGCCCCCTATATCAACACAAGGTGGGGGATGAAAGGATTGAGAGCAACCCTCTCGAGAAGGGCTTGGGGTTACTGATGGATGAAAATGGGGTTTTTTTGGGGTGTGGTGGAGGATGCAATTGGAGTCAGAGATGACATCAGAGCCACTGACTAGTTTCCTCCTCTCAGCTGGGAACAGTTAACTTGTATTTCAAATAAATCTTTCATCTTTTTTACTGAAGTCAACTCAGTCTTGATAATCTTACATCCTTTATTTATAGGTATAGTGAGCAGTAAATAAAGAGAACATACTGTGATTTTGTACTATAAACAAAAAAGAAAGATAAAGGAGAAATCCACAGGGTGGGCAGGTCCGTGATTTTTGGAGGAAAACTTACTTTGGATTTCATTTGTAAGGGGAAAAATATAGAGACAAACCCAAGTTTTATGGAAGCGGTGTGTTCACAGATAACAGAATTTATGCCACAAAAGTTCAGAAATGCATAATAAATAGTTTCTTCTGAGTATTCAGCCCTCTTCCTTCATATAGAAAAGACCTGGATACTTCTTATTTATAGACTTTAAAGAAGAATATAATTCTCTAAAAAATAGAGTTGTGAAAGAAGGGAGTGGAAAAACAGTCCCAAAAATGTATTCATGAACACAAAAAAAGGTATAAATGAGTTTGTAATTTACTACAGCTCAGAGGCAGCAATAACTAATACATTGGAAATTTACCCATTTTATGCATCTATTTTGCTTGTTTTACTACTCTGCTGTTCATAAAAAAAGCATTTATTTCAGCAACTGTCATGTCACTTGGCATTTATGTGATCGCTGAGCTATGTGTGAAAATGCGCATATTTTCCAGTTCCAATTTTTATTGAAAAGTTATTTATTTTACAAATTGGTATCAAGGTGATTTGTTTTCCTGTCTAACTGGTTTTACTCTTCTGCTTTTACTATGTTCATCCTTATCACTCGGGAATCGGTCATAAATCATTTGGTTTTGTTTTTCACATCCTGGTTCCTATTATTGTACTTGCATTTCATGCTCTGTGTCTTAATTCAGCCTAGCTATTACCTGAGAGATTAAAAAGCATACTTTTCTATTCTTATACATTTTCTTACTTTTACGCTGCACTTATGAGGCACTTTGGATTCTCCACTACGTTTTGCTCAAAGCCCTGTCTTTTGACAATTAACTCTAACATTTCTCTTTGCTATTGTTATTCTCCCTCCCCTGCAGACCTCCACCCTGAGGACAGAGCTGCTCTGTGACTGGAACTGCTCACTGCCCCATACAACTTCCAGTGTCAACTGTGGGATGAGAGACATCAGATACAGCAAGAACTGGACTGGGGAATGCAAAGTAATCCCTTCCCGAGGAAGGACCCTCTGAGCCAGGGTCCCTGGTGGCCGTTGTGGAGATGTGCTGTGGTGCTGTACCTCTCACCCAAAGTATCACAGGTTTGGAGGTTCTCCAGTAATCACCTCGAGGGAGCGAAGGTATTTAGATAATCTCCCAAGAGCCTCACCGTAGTTTCCAGGATGCATTTTGTTCCACCTCCAAAGACGAGAACTGAAGGGGAACTAGAAATTTAATTCACTGCTGAAGAAAGAATTTGAATTTGCTCAGCTGCAGTCTTCTTTTAACAAACCTGGCTTTCTAGCAAAAAACCCCCCACACATTTACTCAATTATTAAATGGACGCCCAGGTCAGATTGTGTATCTGTTCTTTCGTTGCTGCTGTCAGCATAAATGGCCTTGCTTCTTTAAGAAGATTGGCATAAAACGGAGGCTGTTTGTTCTAATCAAAAACTTTACCTGTGACAAGGCCATATTACTTCTTCTCGGTCTAAAACCGATCAAAGAATAAGTGTCTGCTCGATGGCTATTGATGGGAAAATCTCATCTGTTGCCTTGGCAGTTTTGGTATATTTAGAAGCTGAGAGCCCAGATGTGAGCTCACATTCTGCTTGTTTACGACTAACGCAACGCGCGGGGCCACTCGCTCCTGTGAAATATTCAAGGCTTTTCCCTCGCTTGAGATAATTTAGCTGCAGTGTCTTTTCTCCACTCCACGTTTTGTTCCTGACACTCTGCAGAATTGGTAGGGAAGGGCTGATGGTGGAATGAAATCTAATTTTGTGAAAACGAGGTGGAATTGCTGTCTCCTGAGCATCAGCTGTGAGACAAAGAGAGGAGGCTGCCTCGGGAGGGAAACCCACCTGTGGACGGGTATTTTTCCAACTGCATTCCTGTTCCCCTGGAGAAGCCTTTTGCATTCCTTGCAGCACTGTCAGATGTCTGCAAACCCAGCCCCTGCCTTACTGTCTGACAGCCCGGTCACCGGCCCATAAAATTATAACTGTGAGCTACAGCAAATCCTCTGAGAGACCTGCTCCTTTGAGGAACGTTCAAAAGAGCTGTGTTTCTCTTCACCTGCAGCAGGCCCTCCCGTCCTGAAGAAGACCCCATGCACCGATAAGATCCCCAGGGAATCAGTCACGTTTGCTGTACAGGTAATGCCATTTCGGGTGCGTCTGATTCCAGGTGTACCTTTGCAAACAGCGCTGCCGATTGATATTCCTTCCTTCCCTCAGAATTTAGAGGGAAAACCAGGGTGCTGCCGACAAGAACACAAAAGCACAGCCTTTGTTAGCTCTGAAGATTGCTTTATTAAGCCTGGCATTCTGCATCCATGCTTCAGAGGAAGGTAAACCCCACAAGTTGTGCAAAGCCCTGAAATAGGGGCAGTGTTCCTGGCGGAGCCTGCAGCCAGCAGCTGATTCCCTGAAGCGTGAGATTTGATTATATGTTTGGTTCCTGGGGAGAAGAGCTGTGCGTATTTAAGCTTTTCGGGCTGGGGATGATGCATTAGATTAACCTGGAGGAATCCGAGGCCCTTGTAGAACAGATTGTGGAATTCCCTTGGCAGAAATGAGCAAAGCTGCCATTACTAACGCGCTGTCAGCCTGCTAACCGGAGCCGGATGACAAATTCATAGGAAATTTTGCTTCTATTTCTGCTCTTGAGCTACCAGTGAGAAGCCTGTGGTTTCTTCTGGGTGTAAGAACCAACCCCATTTCCCACACAGTTCCTAAGTTTGTGTTGTGTTTGCGATCAGTGTAGTCTGGTGTGAGCAGCAGCTGGGCCTGAGGAGCTGGGTCAGGCAATCAATATTTCTGATTCCAGGGGTATTGCACATTGAGAGAGAAAATAATAAGTGAGAATGTATTATTTCCAAGTCATAAATCATATTTCCCGTCTTTCATTTACTGCAATTTTTTGGCATCCCATGACTGACTTGTTCATCAGCCAGTTGTTTACGTTCTTGTAAACACTGGAAGAGATTATGTATGTATCGATTTGGATTGAAGTTCATATACAAAATAGTGCAAGAAAATTGAGTTAATAAAAAACTATTATGTAGAAAGTAACTTTTTGTTCTCTGGCATAGTGAAATTTACTACCAAAGATATCCATAAGAAGTCAGATTGTGGCAGAAAGCCAAGGTGCTTACAGGCAAAAAGCCTGTCAACTCCCATTTTCTGAAGGCCAGCCGTTGTATTCTGGTGCTGTGTGAACTGCCATGGAGTTGTAAGCTGCAGTGCAGTCGTATCATTTTCAGCCACTAATTGAGTTCCTGGTGAAGACCGTCCTTTGTATTGTTTAGTTTTTTGTTTTCAGATATCTTGCTCCCCAAGTTTATGTTCTTTCAGGAGAAAAGAAAAAAATCTGATTGCCATAGAAACATTTTGATGTTAATATGAAACATAATTCAGTCCAAAAAAGCCTGCCATCCCACTGCAGCATTATGAGCCCAGAGACCACAGAAGGTAGAATCCAAAAGGGCAGAGTGACCTTACTGAGAGCTGATGCTGTTCTTCTTGCTATTCTGAAGTTCTTAAAAATTGCCTCACCTTTAAAAATTTAGGGGACTTTTAACAAAAATATTAGCAGAAATGTTACAAAATGTTTTCGTGCTACCAGAACAGCTGAATTCACTTTTTGGATGTGGAAGATTTTAGTTTCCTTGGAGCTGGAGTGGGAGCTGGGTGATGGTCTCCTTACAGGCTGACATTTTCCTACCACCTTTCTGCAGTGAGATTGCTCGCCAGCGTGTACTGTAAAACTGCGCAAAATTGGGTAATATTTCCCACCGCAGCAGGACCTCCTAAACGATATTTAAATTTGGAAGAACCACAGAGGAGTGTCTGATCACAAACGCCATCTTCTAGATTACAGTTTTGGTCTGGTTTCTCTGATTCCCCGGCCTCTCAGCAGAATGCACCTTAGACATTCAACTTGGTTCACATTTCCAAGGTCTCTTTTAAAACAACCTTTTTTTTTTGTCAGTTTAAAGGTTTTAATTCCTCTTCTGCTTGTTCTTTGCTGGATCTGATCTCTCTTTACTCACTGTGATCTGTCCCAAATTCAAACCAACAAATCAAGTTGGCAATTTGACAGAAATGACTTTGATGGATTTTTCACCTTCAGGATTCTTGGAATTCAGGTGTGCCTTTCACGTGGCATTGTTTGGTACTGCGGTCCCTGAAATTATAAGTAGTTAAGTTGTTTCATTCTGTGATGGAAAAGAATCACTGCAGTGCCTTCATGCCCGTTTAGAGAGAGGGATTTACCTTTTCTTTCTTAAAATCCTTTATATTATGAAGATACTGACATTGCCATAGCTTATTCTTCCCAGGGTTTCTGTGTTATAAAACATTTATGATGAAACACATTTCAACAAAATAAAGCATCAAAATATAAGAGAATGCAACATTAACACAAACTTCCTGCACTGCCAAAAAATAATTCTTAATATGTAAAGCAAATTCTTGTTCTCATGTTGGTTTTGTCTTATAACATGCAGATATAAAGTGACACTGAGCTTTACAGTCAGTATACTTCTTATTAATACAGTACATTGAGGTATTTCATGTGCTACTTTCTTCATTGATCAAAACACCATCTAAGGGATAAGGGATTTCTGCTCACAGGAAACCATTTGGATGAGATTGGAGAGACCTGAGAGAGGATCAATCTCAGCCATCCTGAGCCCATCAACACTAGCAGTTTAGAAGTAATATAGGTGGTTTTTTGGTGTGAATCCTTCTACAATTTGCACTTGATATGCTGTAGATGACAATTCTGTGCACCCTTGGTATGCAGAAACTGGATTCTTTCTCTGAGCTGGACTGAGGAACAGAAAATTTCTGGGCTGAAAATTCTCAGGCAAAGAGATTTATTTTTTTCTACTTAGTTTTAATAGTTTAGTTTAACATATCCCTTCTCAAATCAAGTTCCTAGTGCCAATATAACTGCAAGGGAGACACTGATGGCCGGAAGATTTTAAGTCAGTATTGCCACCAAAAAACTTCATATTGGAAAACTGTAGCTTCTCAATTACTGCTTCCCCTCTCCTCAATTTATGATCATTTTCATCATAACTACTAAATATTAGATGGATAATATCAAAGCCAATTTCTGTCTCCAAGGAGCCTTTGTGTGTTACTGTACTTCAGCACACAAACACGAATCACCAAAATCTCACTTTAATTTGTTGAATTGTAATTTGGAAACTGGAAAAGCAGGGCCCAGTAAGCATTGTCAAAAGGTATAATATTAGTGTACTGCTGTCTCTGACCCGAGTAGCTGGTCACTAGCTGGGATTGCCAGCTTGTTCTTCCCGAGAGGAGAAAGTGATGATAATATAATCCAGGCGTTTTTCTTGGTCCTGATTGCTTACAGTGAACGTACACAAGAGGCCTGGCTTGTCCTGAGGCAGGAGGAAAAACAGGAGGTGGCTTCCCTGCCAACAATTTCCAAGCCCATACCCAGCTAGCTTACTCCACAAAGGCTCCTGATTTCTTCATCCAAAGTCTGTGGTTGCCTGTGGATGAGAGCCCTCAGCACCTTCCCACACAGACACCCACCAGGGACGGGCAGGCGGAGGGTACACACAGAGGAGAGCAGCATCCTCACCCCGAGGCTTTAAAAAAGTCTCATCTGGTCTCCAGGTGACTCTAGGAAAAAAAAACACCTCCATGTATGGAAGGGTACTGATGAGTAACGCTATGTTAGAGAA
Source organism: Gallinago undulata (assembly GCA_026546715.1). NCBI lineage: Eukaryota > Metazoa > Chordata > Aves > Charadriiformes > Scolopacidae > Gallinago > Gallinago undulata. The sequence goes on along the minus strand of JAOTQQ010000012.1, from coordinate 22,209,488 downwards.
GGATCAGGTATTTAATTTCTTGGTTTAAGATGAGAAAAAGTTAATTTCGGTAATTCCTGCATTTGGTTTAATGGACCTTAAGAGAAAATTAAATATCACAGGATTTTGAACACTTCATAGAAGGCAGATGAAAACATAGCTTTTTTTTTCCTATCAATGCATTTTTAAAATAAGTATTATACTTGCAGGGGGCCTTCACTTCTCCAGTCATTACTTGTCAACGTTGACATTTTTATAATAGCCATTTATGAACCAGTTGCTTATTTATCTTGAGTAATATGTTATAGGGTCAAATTTGGAAATGCAACCCTTTCAGGAAAGCGTAGGCTTATGTTCACTTCCTGTGGGTATGGGGGATTGTGCTACATGCTTATGGCTGAGCATATGCTCAAAATTTTCCTTAATGGGCAGAACCAGACTTACACAATTTCCTGATTTAAAGTTCATGTAAAAAAATGAGTTGTGTCATATTAATGTCATATTATTAGCTGAAATGAATCTCTTGCTACCTTCTAAATATGTTTTATTATGGTGAAAAAGATTTTAGGCAGAGCGTAGAAAAACAACTCTGTTTCAAACTAAGGAAATATATAAAAAGCCATCTTAATCCTCTTTTGTGCCTGTGTTAAATATTACATTTTATATAGTATCCAACTGCCAGGGTCACCCCAGGACAGAATCAGTGATCAGAGCATGTGATTCACATTGATCACCATATCTCCTTTCAAAAACCTGATGCCAGTCTCCAGACACTCTTGACCTTTCCCGGTTGTATCCATGGAGTCCTTGTACCACTCAGAAACACTGACTCGCAGAACCCTCCTAGATATGTCAATACCAATTCCATTTGTTTCTCTGAGTTCCTACTCAAGAAACAAGATTGATGGTGCCCTTAGTACCAAGTGAATGCAAGGTAGAGTTAATTCTGATGTAGGAACATTTTACACTTATTTTGCAGTTGTTCAAAATATCTAGAGAAAATTTAGGACAATGACTAAGTAAGATTGTGTTTTTCATGGGAGGAATAAATTACAGAAACATTTTTCTTAGTGCGCATTGAGGTATTAAAATATTTTGTAAAACAGCTCACCTGCAAAAATGAGAGGATGTATATTATTAACATCTATATGAGTCATATACAAGCAATAGAACAGAACTTAATTTTGCCCAAGTAAATATTGCTACCACCTTCCTTTACAATAATGAGTAGTTAAGTCTATTACACCAACCTCCAGAAACCTCCCCAGAAATGTAGAGTGTTAAGATGAAAATTCATGTGACTCATGCTATTTATTGTTCACTACAACAGTCTAGGCAATTTCCTGCTCTTTCTACCTCGTATATATATGTTCTAATTCAAAGCCCTTAAAGTCAGAGACAAGGCACAGGGAGTCAGTGGCACAGCTAGGAATCACAGGAATCAAACCCTAGAAACACCAAAGTGAGAACCAATTTTGAAGGACTACCGTCTTCTGACATTGCATTTTTTTCCCTGTCGTATAGAGATGCAACAGGAGAGCCAAAAGGCAAAATAAAGACACATATGACAGTTATAGTATAGCTTGAATGGAAAATAATAAAAATTACAAAACAGCAAATGGTTAAATACAGAATAAAATAATACAGAATAAAGTAATTAAAAACCAACTTGAAACATAACATGCATTTGAACATTTTGTGGTAATGAACGTATTTAAGAAAAGATAAAAATATGTTAACATATACCTTAAAAATAGGTAAATCTCTCACATGCAGCAGTTCAGCTATTCCCTATGGATAGGTCGCTCAATTCTACTTACCCAGAATGAGCAGGATTAGGCACACATGACAGACACATTAGACATACAGATTATCACTGTACTCTGTCTAAAATAGTTGTTGATTCTGATCACATTTAGGGTGATTATTTTAACCATCAATTCTGAACACGAGACATTTACAAGTTACAAATAAAAGTAAATTAGTACAGTGAAGATGCTACAATTACTATTATGGATGATGGGAGGTGGCTGTATCTGTTATATTTCTGTCACCTTAATGAGACTAGGAAAACAAATTATGCAGCTCTTCAGTCCTGGTAAATATAAAAACTAACAATCGTATAAGGGAAAACAGCAACAAAACCTTGTACTAAGTCTGTCTATGGAATTTGGGAAATTTGGGTTCCTTCGGGAAAGGTTGAAAAATAATGGGCAAAAGTATTGACAAATTAGATCCTAAATTTTGAGTCTAGTGACTTACAGAAAGGAATGGGTTTGTCTTGGAAGAGCTGGTAGGTCTCATGTCTTCCAACTAGGTCTGTCATTGGGCTTCTTGTCACTTTTGCAAATATACCTCATCCATTTGCAGGGAAACTCTTAAATTTCTGTAAAAAAATACCTTAATTTCTGTAATACCTCCTAATGTTC
>JAOTQQ010000012.1:22145212-22206980 GCA_026546715.1 Gallinago undulata | reverse complement strand
TACCTCATCCATTTGCAGGGAAACTCTTAAATTTCTGTAAAAAAATACCTTAATTTCTGTAATACCTCCTAATGTTCTGTAACAATTTCTGCAGCCTACCATATTAAAATAAATCATTGTAATGATGAGGGTTTTAAGAAGAAGCTTTAACCTGTGGTAGCACAACTGCTGCCACATGAATGTCATTGAGGCTGGAAACCCCGGGGGGAAGGGATGAGCCAGCCCATTACCTGATGCTAAATCATCCTTTGATCACTCATCATGAGTGTTCTGCATTGCATCATTTGAACTTCCCACCATACCAGCTGGGGGTTGCAGTGCATGAAAAGCTAGGTTTGCAAGCTTTGAAACACACCAGACGGACTCGAGCAAAGGTTGGAAAGAAGCTGTGGCTTCCCAGGTGGGAAGAAGGAAAGCACCATGTGAGAGGAATTGGCTGGATCTGAGAATCTGGATTTTGCATCAGGTAATGGTAAATATGTTATGCAACAGTCTGAGAGAGAAGAATCTGTGGGAGCTGGACATCAAACCATATAAAACCAGATTTTCTAAGCCAAGGTGTTAGAATGGATATTTGCATATTGAGATCTCCATTTTCAGCTCAGCAGTGGTGTGCTTTTCAACAAGAGTCACTGCTTGAGTCATAGCCATTATGGTTATATGGAATTAGCAGAAATTAAACAAAGGTAAAATTTAAGGATAAAAACCCCACAGAAGTGCATCATTTGATACAGAATGTTGCCAATCAAAAAATAAAGAAAAGATAAAGATATGAGATAGGATTCAGAAACTGTGCTTTTTAAAGTCCCCAACTTAGAAGTAATAGAGATAACAGTGATAAATAAGATTTCATTTATCCTAGCTGTCAGCTGAGAAGCCACTCTGCATACTGTGCACTGTTTGCACAGATTTACTGTGTCTTCTGTACTACCTGACACGTTTACTCAGTGGCTGCTACTCAAGGTTCATGGCTTGGTCACAATCTTCATATTAAATATGGTACAAACACTAACTTGTTATTCATGGGTCATGGGAGAGTCTCAGGACCATCTTTATACAGGCTTCTAAATATTGCCTTTAAATTTATGCCTGTTAGGCTGCAGGTACTCAGCTCCAGCTTCACCAGAGTTAAGACCATGAATGAAAAGGAAATTCTACACCTTTAAAAAAATGGCCCCTTTAAACAAAGATCAAAAGACATAAAGAAATTGGCCTATTGAAAATAATCTGGAGGTATCAGAGTCTGAGGAATCTCTCTTGACCTTCCTGCCATCTTTCTTCTTTATTCTCCCAAGGCAATTACCTGGAGACAAGGTTGCAGCTGTCTACTCTGATTCTTCTTCTCGTACAGTTATTAACGCTGAGAGAAGCCATTCTCCAAGCTCACACAGTGGTCTGCCCATCAGAATGCAAGCTCAAGTCAGAAACAACTACAAAATGCCTATCTGGTCATAAATGATTTGTAAAATACTGGCTTCACAATATTTCTTGTCACAGGCAGGGTCAAAGAAATCTTTTGGGGCCAGCTGTACTGCTTGGGATGTACGTGTGCCAGCGTGGCCGCTGGGCAGCCAGGAGAAAAGATCTGAAGCTTCTGCCTACATGGCCAGCAAATTCTCCTGGGCTTTTGCTGCAAGTGCTCTGACTCATTTCCATTGCCTTTCTTCCAGTTCTCCTAGATCCTTCCATGAGTTTTGTATATTCAATCCTGCAAACAGGAGGCCATGCCAGATGGCTGCTGCTTCTTGACAGAGAGATTCACAGCTGCCTGCCCCTCCGTGTCTCACGCAGGTCTTCAGTTCCCCTGCCAGCTTTCACACAGTGTCCAAGGTTCAGTATATTTGCAATCTCCACCCTAATTGAATTTTGACCAAAACTCTTTGAGAGGTTCAGAAGTTTTGAAGAGCACTTGGCAAAGAGGAAGCCATTGTTTCTTGCCTCATGGAGATCCTGGTCTTCAAACCCAGCCATTCTGGCAGAGCTTTTTTTTATAGTTCCACTCTCCAATGAGTGGATTCAGGGATGAATTAATACAAGAGAGTAAGGAGAGTTTAATTTGAGAGGTACAGAGGATTCAGAGTAGCATGAAAATGCTGCTGCTTTGATAAAACCAAGAGGTCTTCCTATCCATGACTCCCTAAGAATGAGTAAGTGACTGCAGGTTTCTAAGGAGAAATTTAATCTTTTATTAGGTCAATACATACAACTGGCAAAAAGCAAGCAGTTTGGGGTATACTTTTATAGGTCTGGAATATAGGCAGCAGACCCCACAACTAAATGGAGGCTGAGGATGATGACTTGTCAGCCAAAGCTGTGGTTTCAGGGTCCTGTTTCAGGGCTAAAGCAGACTGTAGAACAGAAGTGAGGACAGACCTACAGTTAATTTTCATCACGATACACTCTTTGGTCCAGGGAGAAGGAGCAGAGTCCTTAGTGAGCATTAGCTGGCAGCAATTAGTTTCCTGGGCACTCAGACAATCTCTCTGTGTTCCTCCTGGGTGATCTGACCCTGCTTCCACCTTGTGCATGCTTGCTTTTCATGTCTCACCTTAGTCAGGAGCTCCTTGTTCATCCGTGCAGGCCTCCTGCTTTTGTTACTTGATGTTCTGCTCATTGGGATAGGCTGTTCCTGAGCCTGGAGGAGACACCTTTGGAATCAGCCTGCTCTCCTGAGGCTTTCTTCTGAGGATGTTCCTCTAAGAAGATCTGTGAAGTCTGCTCTCCTGAAGTCCAGAGATATGATTCTTTTTTTTTGCCCTGTTCTCTTCTTTTAGGATCCTGACCTCTACCATAGGATAGTGATTAGAATCTAATTACAGGAAGATTCAGATTTTGATTTTTGCATTTTATATGTGATCTAAAGTCAGTAACCAAAGTAAAAAAAACCAAAAACCACTCAGATGAAAAGCAAGGGTTGAGCCTGACTCTGGGAAGGAAGCTGGGTCTAAAATAGATCTAATGTACCATATTAACAGTTAATTTCCTATCCTAACAGTATCATTTCCTATCTTTTAATGAATTTAAAGGTCTGTAGTTGAAACCAGAGAAACTGGAGATTGCAAGCGCGTTACCTGACCCAGAACTAAAATACTACTGAAGAAAAACAATTAGTCCAGGCTGGTGAACTGACCCAGCTCCGCTCGGACAGAGATGCAGAGGCTGATGAGAAAGGTGGGCAGAGGGACTTTGAATCTCTGAGCCTCAGCCCCTCATGCAAGATAGTCTTTTTCAGCTAGAAGGGAGAATGTTTCCGAGAGCAGCCAAAATAGATGCTAGTCTAGTGACTTCTTGCGTAATAAAATCAACCAAAAAAACGTCCTCCAGGGACAGATGGTAATTAGAAAAGTCTCCAAAACTGTTTCATTAAGCCATTCGCTGGCCAAGTACAAATTCTGAACAGAGAAAAAGAAATTACAGTCTGTGTTTTAAATGTTATTACATGTTTTAACTGTCATTACGACCAGCTGAAGGAGCTAATGGCGTTAGAATTAGTGCCTGCATCTCCGTGGGAAGAGCGGGCTCAGACGGGGCTCATTAGGCTGTGAGAGGAATGGCCATTTGGTAGCTATCGACTGCCATTTCGGGATCTGGAGACTGCTGTGCTGCCAGCTGCAACACGGAGAGAGCTCTAACAGCTCCTGACAGTCACTGGGTGTTGTATCCCCCCCCCAGACTCCACGTGGGATGTGGGGGAATGTCCTGTCCCGACACACGGTACAAAATGTGTGCACTTCTCAGAGGATGGAGCCCACAGCTCCATGCCTTTTGCTGGTGGAGATGGCCAGGCAGAAATAGACACCATCCTCAACAGGCTCACCATAAGCATGTGTATAATTATGTGTAAGAAATATAAACATATTTATAAATATAAAAATACGATAACAGGTATATACATGCACACATACGTAGACATAAATATGTGTTTGTGCATGCATGCATAAATATGTTGGCATGTTGTGGACAAGATTGGTAGCAGGAATTTAATTTTCCTAATTTGAATGGAGAAGGGCATTTAAAGAAATTTTTTCTCTATTGCCTCAGGATGCTGGCAAAGCAGCTTCCTCTTACGGATGCTTTTTCTAGTGTTATAATTAAAATGCTACAGTCTTGAAGAATGTGCTCAGAAAGATTTTTTTTTTTCTATTCTTTCTGTTTTTCCTTTAGAGCTTCCAGTATTGCATTTGGGGTATAAGTGTTATGATTCCACGGGGCTTAACAGAATCTCTTCAATGATGTCTCTTTCTAATAGAGACTGTTCTCTATCAAAATATCTGCTTCTCTTGGTATAAATGGCAGAGACAACAGATGATGTCCATACGCAATCCATTTAAAAATTAATATTTATAATGCAGTTGGTTTTGGTTTGGCAATTTAGTGTTAGAATAATGCTTTACTATCATTCTTTTACCTGTTTTTGTGTTTTCCTCTCTTTGCAGTTTGCAACTAAACATAACATTTCTATACTTATCTAATCTTCTTCTCTCCTCCCCTGAGAAAACAACAAAATTGTATATGTTTTTTTCCACAGGCTGAGGCTTTGCTGCTGGCAGATGTTATCTGCGGATCTCTGCTGCTGCACTGAAACCTAAGGGGAGCCCTGCAGACAGGAATTTCCTCAGGTTTCAGCCTCTTCTGTTATTCCCAGGGAAATAACTCTAAAGAGGACAAGACATAAAGTAAATATCTTTCAGGCATACTGCCATTTTAGGAAAAAAAAAAAAAAAAAAAAAAAGATGCACTCAGCTGCAGATTTTGGGCCCCAAATCTTCAATGCATGAAGGGAGGGTGTTCCTGGAGAGAGCTGCCTTTCTGAGACAACCTTAGATTTTTCCTGGAGAGGAAAAATCCCAGTTTGTATCAAAGGGCTGGTGGTTTGGTTAACGTCTTGCAGGACTTGCCCACGGGACGACAACAGATTGTACCACGAGGGACCTGAAAATTGTTTCCACATCATTTAATGTCTTGCAAAAATGTTTGATTAACCGTAGAAAAGGCATAGGCTATTGCTCCAAATTAGCTGTTTGGTTTATGCTGGTGTTAGGGTAACACAGGGAATAGCTGCAAAACATGCCCCCAGACCCCTGCCCAAGTGTCTGCATTTCTGGGGTCCTTCTCTGCGGGAAAATATTGACAGAGACACAGAGTCAAACTCTGGGGATGGCTGGCTGTTTCATAAAGCTGGATGAGTAATTTGTAAGGCTCTGGTTTCTGTTCTTATGAGATCTACATTAGAATTAATTGCTTTAATTGCTAAACCAACACACTGCTAGCTCCTCTGATGGCCATAAAGGCAGTTTTCTTGTCCTACAGCTGATCTCTTTGTTACTGATCCATTGAGATAAGTGAAGAATACAAGGTTTTTCAAAAATATTTGTTAGGTATATTATATTGCCACTATTTACAAATGTGCACATGCTCACCCATGGAAATCCTAAATTTCTTTATGCCACTGCTTTCCCACTTGCATGTATAAGGCAACTGTCATCTGCCCCTGCTGCTGTTAATAAGTAAAGTGTAGAGTTTTCAAGATGTTTTTGGGGAATGGAGTGCGTGGATTCTACTCTTCCTTTGGCTAAGAAAGCTATACAATCTGACTTTAATAACTAAATAAAAAAATAAAATAAAAATTTTATTTTTAATAAGCAGCAGCAGGATCCTAAAGAGCTCTGCACAAGTTCTGACCTGACCTTTTGCAGCTCGTGTAGCCTGTTCTAGCTCAGTGACCTTTGCTGGACAAGGGAGGTACTGTAGGTGGGACCTGATCCAGTACCTGCTGAAGGCAAATTAGAGTTTTTCTTGTGGTTCATGTAGTTTTGAGTGGGCCACATCTAGAGATGTAAATGTGCATGCAGGACCTCATGTTGGCCTGACTTTATGAAGTGCATGAGACCCCAGAGAGATCAGCCCCTCTCCCTGCTAACAACACCTTTGGGGTGCAGCCCAGGGTCCAGTTTGGGTTTGTTGCTGGAGCCCTGCTCTGTCGACTTGTGTTGAGCTGCTTGTCCACCAGGAACCCCAGGTCCCTCTCAACAAGGCTGATCCTCACCGGTCCCAGCCTCTGCTGGGCTCTTTGGTTCTTTTGTCCCAAGTTCAGGACTGTGCACTTGTCTCTGTTAAACTTCATCCTGCTCTTGCTGGCCCACTCTGCCACCCTGTACAGGTCCGTTCATTCAGCAATGAACTTCTTTTTCACCAGGCTGTTGGTCAGTTGCTTAGAAAAAAGCAACCACACATTTTGTGAAGGCAGAAAAATGCACTGCATTATCTACTGCTTGAATCTTGTCATTTGTCTTTGCGATGCACTCAGAGCTCCAGGGCATGGTTTGGATAAATAATTAAGGGCTAATCCTGGAAATACTTTGTGTGTGAAGCTGCATTTCAATCGATGTGTGTTCTGAGAACGGAGAACTTGCCCTAGTGGGCCCTTAATCTTGCAGTAAACCCGAGAGACGTTTGTTTGCAACTGAGTGTTTGGGGGAATAGTGGGAGCATGTGCACTGAAATTTTATTTTTCATCATTCTTTGCAATGAAGAAGGACACTGTAGTGTTTATATCCAACATCAATGCAGTGGAGGAAAACAACAGTGGATTTCTGGAAATATTATCTTTAATTTATAAACAAGTCACTGTGCTTATCAATTACTACCTGAAAGACACATCTCAGCAGTCATTAAAATATTTATAATCATCATTACATTATGCTATGATTCCAGGAGCCTGCTTACATGTATATAAGTAATCCAAGTGACTTTGATTTTCTCTCTCAGCAAAAATGGCAGAGGGAAAATGGAAACAATTCAAGGCTGGCACTTAAGTATAAATGACTAAGGTAGCTAATGACAAACAAACATGATGGATGGCATAATAACGTATAAGATAAAGGTTATTGAGAAACACTGGTGTTCTGAAAGTTCTCTATGAAAAAAAAGTGTTTTGCATTGTCAACATCTGAATAATTTCCTTGAATTTGCTAACTACTTTATCATCATTATTACAAGACTTTTTAAAATAAAACAGCAGCTGAGCTTAAAGGTCAAGAACCGTAAATAGATGAGACCTTCCTTTACTTATACTGTCTGCATTTGAAACAAAGTTTTTCAGTTCTTTTTGCAATGGAAGCTTGAGTTAATCTCCCCTCTTCTATGCTACTTATTTACGAAGAAAAAACTTTCATGTGCCTCCGTGGGCTGAAAAGTCAGATGTATGCAATGCTAAATTGAAGTGCTGCCTTTACTTGCTATTTTTTAAAAAACATCCTTTGAATGTGGTTATTCCCTGCGCTGGTTCTACCTGCTGTGGAGCAGAAAGCTGGTCCCAGGGATGTGTCCTGACCCCCAGCTCCTCTCTCCCCCTCTCTCCTCAAGGGGAAACACGTCGTAGCTGCACGAGCATTTCAACTCTGGAGTGTAAACTGGCTGGTTAACAGACTTTTTGTAACTCAGTTTGCCCATTTTACCTTCCTTTCCCCTTCTCTTTTCAATTAGTGCTGGGAAAAGCTTGGCAGGGTATGAAGTCTCGTAGAATGAAATACTGTGATATATCCATGAATTCTTGTATGAATTCCCTCTTTTTAAATCACTGAAACCACACTGCTATAAAAATGTTTCTGGTTTGTAAATATTGGTAAAACTGTATTTCTAATATGTGAACAGAATTTTAATTGGACAAATTAAATGAAATGCCCCTGTGTGAGTATAATTTCTTTTCACAAAACACAGTTTGAGGTTAACTTTCATGTAATAACCTCTTGAAAAATCTTCCTTAACTTCAAAGGAGAGCCAGAGAGGAGCAGTTATCAAATCCAGAATACTTTTTTTCCCTCTAAATTGTAAGGATGCTGTCCACATTGCATTCATCAAATGATTTGCATGACGGTATGGCTTAATCTTCTCACTTCCACAGCTGTGCATGGTTGTGTTCTGATCTTTGCAAACTTATGGACATCACATTTCCAGTCTTTCAGCTGAGGGGAATGGGCTTGGCAGAGAACTCGCCAAGGCTCGTCACAGTAATGAGACATCGTTACCTCTGAGCAGCTACGGCATTTCCTTCCAGTGAGTTCGGACACCTTGGAGCACTTGCTTCCACTTCAATGTAATTCCTTTGTGGAGAGCAAGTAGACCATACTGAGAAAAAAAAAAAAAGGCAATGATTATGTGCACTCAGTCTTTTGGCTCTTTCCAACAATTTTATTTGTTCTCCTGGAATAACATCGAATGGCAAATGCTTGGATAACTTTGTAGTGTGACCTCTATGGTTGCTGGTTTAACGCTCTAATTAAACAAATGATAGTTAAGTTAAAGTTTTTTTATTTTTGGGGGGCAGAGATATTGCATGTTTGCTTGAACACACACTGTTGTGTTATTGACACACCCGGCTACAGATTTCCTTACTTGTGTTCCTACGAAATCCCCAGATAACCAACATTAGCTGAGCCTCAGGACCCTCTTCAGATGGTCTCGAGTCCTTTCTTTCCTACCCTTCAAACACCCTCTTTGGTGTGTAAGTCTTAACAGGTGTGATCACGTATAAAGAAGTGCATGGCATTAATAGGGCATTGCTGGCACAGAGACTGGACCCTCTTTACATTTTTATTCACTTTTGAAGAGTGAATTTAATAACCATGAAATACATTGGGAGTTCTGAAATCTGAGACCTTCTGTTTTTCCACTGGAACAGGGCTAGAGCAAGCAGAGAACATGAATTTCTATGCACAGTATCTACCAGATGCTTCAGCCTTGGCTTTTTCCTGGGGAGACAGAATGGTAATTCAGCCTCCGTGTCAATTAACACTGTCAATTTGCTGCACCCGCTGTCCCAAGGAGTGCTGCTTCATGCCAGCTGTAATGAGTCGTCTGTGTGAAGGGCAGGGCATGCCATTTACTGTGCCTGTCACTTCAGGCTGTATTTGGTTGGAACCAGCCATAAACAGAAATCAGCACATTCAGGAGAAAATCTCTGGTATTTGTCTTGTTTTGTAAAGAGAAAAATAAATAAACAGAAAAAACCTTTTTGAATTGGATCAAAAAAGATCTAAAAATTTGGATGGTACATGGTGTTTACAATGTTGCCACTAAAATTCAGCATTTAAATATTCCAGCACAGAAATTTTATGTTTGGCTGAAGATCATTAGTTCTCCGCCAGCTTGAACAACACCAGCACTTCTGGATGCTCTTTCTTTCTCTAATCAAGTAATGTAGGTCAGCAATAATGTCAATAGTGGACTCTGTCACACTCTCGGATCAAAGGGGAGAAAAAAGATCACACCATTAACCAGAGCACCCAACCAGAAAGATTGGCTGGGCAGCATCAGCCCCGTGAACCCCCGTCACACAATATGGCTTTACATTCTGAATGACTCATCCCTCTTGTACCCAACCCCAATAAGCACAAGTTTTACCAGTGCTTTAGAAAGATGCAGAAATACTGGAGAACACTCATATAGTCTGGTAAAGAAAGGATCCAAGACCAGGGAAACAAACCTTGTGAAGTTCAGGGAGTTCAGCCTTTTCAGTTTGCTGATGAGATACTGGAAGTGAACTGCATGTGACTGGTGGGTACGAAGAGTTCCTGCATAGAGAAAAGAAACCTGAAGTGAAAAATAGACTTTTGAGCTCTCCATGGGAGATCACGACTGATTTCACTGGCTAAGAATTTAAATTTTATTAATTTCATTCTGAAATATGATGTGATTTGCCATTAAAAATTGGAACATTTTGGCCAAAACAGTGGATAAGTTTAAACATTAAAAGGAGAGGGGTTTTTTGTTTTGATGTTTTGTCTTTGTTATCTTCTACTGCTTTATAAAGGATATGTTTTGATCCAGGGTCTTGAAAAAAAATTCTGCAACCTGGGCTCAGCCCAAAATTCATGGTCTGGGCCCATGAATACAGCCTGGAGCTCTACTCCAGATTATTAAGATCTATCAGTATGTGTCTTATTTCAGAAGTATGAATAATTTTTATATATTTTCTATTTTTCCTATTGCTAAATTCAATTTCTCAATTAACAGAGCCATCTGGATCAAGACTGCAAAAGAGGAAGCAGGTGACAGCTTTCAATGTGCTTGACCTTGCCTTCTAAAGATGCTTAAACTGTGGATGTCTATACTGAGATCTCTTTCCAGTAAGTCAATTCATCTCTCATTCTCTTTTAACTGATCTGTTGAAACATTAGTGCAATAGAGCAATCTAACAGCAAAGAATAAAATGAATACAGATATTTTTCACTTGAGAAATAATCTATTTCCAGAAAAGAAACTTAGTTGAATAAAAGATGCTACCTAAACTGTGCGAAAGCAATAAATATTAGCTAGGAGCTACAGATAATGGTATCATGGTATCATAGTTACATCAATTGCCTTAACTAATAAAGTGTTTCTAGGATCTTATAAATTAATATCTTTTTGCAGAACATCATTTATCAACTTTCTTCGGTGTTTACTTCTGCCTGAATTATGAGTACACTGCGTTAGATATGATATTACATAGAAAAAGGAACGTTTGTAAAAGCTTAAAAGAACCAATATTTATGATTAATAGTATGCTCACTTGACATTTCAAATTCAATGTAATCCTCTGTGACCCTCTTTTTAAAAAAAAATAAATTTCTTTGTAGTGAAAGTTTTCGCAAGTGACATTAGTTGCCCATAATATGGAGTGACTGGGAGAGTTCCATTAAAGAACATACCCTGGTTTGACTCTTGCCTTGAAACTAGATATCATTACTGTTCATTCTACCAGCCAAATTTATGATGTCATCAAAATTTCTCAAGATGTACCAGCCTTTCTAACAGGGAGCTTTAAAACTCAGTCATAGATTATTAAAATCAATGTTTTAGTAGAGACCTCAAGAGACTTGTCTGGGGTTTGCTGAGTGGGTAACAGTTCTTTCTCATTCCATTCTGTGACATCCCCAAGTTACGGTTTAAGTCTTGTTGTGAGAACAGCAATTTCAAGTATGATGCTAAAATGACCAAGTTTATTTTTCAAAAGTTGCTTTCTCTCTCTTGCTGCCATCTAGTTTTTAAGTTCATAAGCAGCGTAAAAACCGTTGTTCCTTATATTATTTTTTTAAAAACACTATTAGTCCCATACTGAATTTGTGAACTCTGCCTGCTTGGAAGAGAAGACTTCCTTTCACCTTTTAAAGAATTTCAGGGTTTGAGACATGGTTTATTTCAATAGTTTGATTTGTGTATGAAATACTTCTGTAAATGACAGTTATATAAGTGCTTGAGACTGATTTTACATGTTACAGTGCTATTTTTTATTAATATTTAACCTATAATTATATCTTAAATTATTATCAGTTACCCTTATTACTCAGGTAGACTCACCAATTGTGTTTCATGCAGAATATTCAGTCTGCCAAATTGCACTGATTAAGATATACGGTCACAGTTCTGTAAGAGCATCAGGAAACAATCACAAGGGATACAAGAAAGAAATGTGGGAGGAGAGCTGAAAAAGGATAGCACAATTTGCGTCAGGGTTAGAGTGAAAATGGTTAAAATATGGTAGCTGACTTTTACTCAAATACTGGATAAATGACGAGTTTGGAATGCATTAGTTCCTGCGGAGGCAGCAGTCTGGGGGAACGCTCCATCTTATCAGCTGTAGGGACCACAAGGAAAAGCGATGGGGATTGCACACAGCAGCAGAAAGAGAAATGTCAGAACTAAATTACTGATCCTCACCTGCCACATTCCTGACAAATGCCTGTCTATTAATAAGTCTCCACGCATGGAGTCCATCACCCTCCAATTACCTGCCTTAAGGATGCCTGTCTGCTGGTACCTTCCCTCTGCACTCCAAAGGGAGATGCACAGGCACCTGGGCAACTTAATTTCCACCCATTTTAGACAGCACCGGAGATGTCAGTCCCCCCTTGCTGTCAGGGGAGCCTGCACTTAGATTAGATGCTTGACACCTGGCCTCAGGTAACCCATGTGGGCCCATCTATGGTGAGACTGGCTGTCTTTGCAAACGAGAGTTAGAGCCACGTAGGAAATTATTGTTAGCAGTCTATGACAATTATATCCTTTTTTTTCTAATACTAACTGATACTGTAGCCACGACTGGTCAAGCAGTACGGAAAAAATAGTATATCTACACACAAGGATGCATGATTTTTGGAAGTAAAGTAATGGTGTGTGATTTGGCTTTTTCAGTGTGGTTTCCTCCAAGTCCCTGGTTGTACAAGGATGTGCTGTAGGACACCAAACCCTAACGCTCCTTTCCTTTGCGGGGTTGTTGAGATGAAACACAAGACAAAGACAAAGGGGCCCGACACAGAGCAGCAGCAGACTGCACCTGAAGTGATGGGGGTACCTTTGTCTGCCTGACTGCCCAAGGGAAGTACCCCGGCGTGGGGCAGTTCTCTGCTGACACAGTGGGGCAGATTCCCTGAGACACAAAGGAGGCTCTAACTAGAAATATTTTGCCAGTTCAGAGTAACTCTGAGACGAAAAATAACATGACAGAGGCACTCCTGTACTAAGTCATTCTTCTTCCTGCATGGACCACCTCTGGTGAACTCCAGGCATATTTAATTATGTTACCATATGCTGCCCTCCTCAATAGATGTGCTTTTAATAACTTAACTCAAGACTATTCCTGAATAATTTAAGGCTGGTGGGAGGAGTGTGGGGGGGGAGAGTGCAAGGAGCAGAGAAGGTTGAGTTTTTGTTTTTCTTCAGCAGGCTCAAGAGCAAAATAACCTTTCTAGCCCTGTTCCTACCCTGTCCCTCAACATACCTCTCAGCTTTAAAGTTGCTACTCGAAACAGATTGAAGCAGGTTCCAAACAGCAGGTAGAATGTATCATGCATCCTAAAATAAATTAAAAACTGGATTGCAATCCAAGCCAGCTCTATGCTTTTTCTCTGGTCAACAGTAAAAGAGTTTAGGTCACCATCAAGGTGGCTTAGGAGCATGGTTTATCCCACCCTCCCTCAAGTGCCCACGAGCAGCACCATGTGTCAGGGTGAGTCTGTCTCCAGCTGTGAAGGGTCAGGGTGATTGTCAAGTCCTGGTCTGATTTTGGGCTTGGTGGAGGTACTTAGAGATTCCAAGAGTGACATCCAGGCACAAACGAGGTCAGAGGCCACCAATCAAGGTGTTTTTATTTAATAAGTACAGAGGAATGAAGCAATAGGAAAGGCAGGAAACATTAGGAGGAAAATAAAGCATTCGGAAAGAGAAGCACGAGTCACCACCACGGACCCACTGTCGTCCCGTCGGTCCTCGGGCCGGATTCAGGGACGTTCTGTTGATCCCAAATCTTCCACCATTCAGGGGTGGGGGGAGCCCCCGTGGCCCAGCCTTCGTTGCAATTCCATTTGTGGCAATTCCAGCCCAATCCAACTTCACTTCAGCTATACCCCTGGGCTGCAGCTGGGTTCAGTGTGGGTTCAAAACTGGTTTAAAAACTACAAAAATACGTATGCTTTGATAGGCTGTGCTTTAGAAACAAAATTTCTTAGTCAACTCAACGGTTTTTCATCTCAATTCCCACTGATTGAAGAGGCAAAGAGCAGAAAAGTTTTATTTGTGATTCGATAAATAACTAGATGTGTGGAGGTACCTACATCTACAGACAAAGGCGGTAACATTTTTATTTAATTGCTAGTGTTTGGGGTAATATGGATGTGTAATTTGCAGGTGTAGCAGAAACTAGCTCTCATTTCCAAAGTGAGGTTAACTGCTGTGCCTGATGGTTCTTGCTGCAGTAAGAAGGAGAGATTTTTTTATATAAAATTTCCTATTGGAGACTAGGAAAGCATTCTACTGCTTTGAATCAAGCAGAATATAAAAAGGTACCTCTAACTAGAAAAAAGAATACCGTTCTTTTACCAATATGGAATCAGATTTATTTTAGAAGGAACAGCAAATGAGATTTTTCTCTCAGTTCATTGAGGTCAGAGAGATTTTGTTTATTTTTATTTTGAAATGCTTCCTGAGGTTGCAGTGGCAGTGGCGAGCGTGTTTTGTTCTCTCGGTTTTGCCGAGTTCCCGTGGTGCCACTCCTTTCACTAGTGCCACAGTGTCAGCCCGACTCCGTCAGCAGCCATTGTGCATTAAACCTCTTCGACACTTGGCATCTTTCTTTCACAGCATCCCTTCCTTGCACGGAAGCAGTCGGCTAGTTTTCCTCCCCGGCTGGCACAGCAGATTTGGTAGGAGCCAGTCCGAGAGAGCGATGATTGATGACCATAATTGTCCCTGTCTGGATAGAAAGTGCATCTCCTACCAATTTGTTCTGTTCCTGCCAGCTACAAAAGCAAAGGTCCGAACTTCACCGACAAAATAGCTGAAGGTCTCAGAGACGGCAGCAAACCTCAGCACCAACTGTTAGGGTTGCTTGACACCCGTTTGCTATGTGAATGAAGAAACCGAGGCTTCTGCCCCCTCTAGCTCTGACCTAGCCAGGCTGGGGGTTGATCCTGTGCTGCAGAGAGGCTGATCAGGCAGGGAACGTGACCAGACCAAAGTGCAGCACTGGAACAGCACATGCCTTGCATCTCCAAATCTCTTTCCCACGTCCAAGGCCCAGGAAAGACACAGTTTAAAATGGGAAGAATACCCCTCCACCGGATTTCTGCTCTTCCCCCTCGTTTCAGACTCCCGACACACACAGTTTGCCTTGAGACAAACTCTTGTAAGGTGACCAAATGGTTGAACCTGGAAACAAAAAGAATTTCTATGTTGTCCCCCTGAAGTTGGAGTATGGGGACAGCAAGGGGATGGAGGAAGACAGGACAGGTAACCTCACAAGGGAGTTAGGAAAATCATTACTGCAGTCCCGTTAAAATCACACCGTGCTGCAGGGCTCCTCGGCAGCACCTCTGCTCCGAGAGCACCACAGCTGAACATTCTTGCAGAGAGAGGCTTGAGGCATCTGTCTCACTCACCTTGTCAGCAAAAAGCAGCCCCAGATCCAAGGGGCTGCAGGTTCACTGTCAGTATTGCAAACTCTCAGATTTTATCAGGAGTTTTCTCCTATTCAGCACTCTTCTAGAAGCTTCTGGAGCCAAGTGATAACACGCCAGTCTTGGATTTCGTTTTCAGCATCACCATATTTTTATTCTTTCTGATTGGGCAAAGAGCCTGAACTTGGGAGTCCTGAAGGACTGATGGTAAGATCACCCAGTAGCTGTTTTAATTGTTGTTGTTTTTAAGAACATCTCTTAATACCTTCAAAGCTGACAGGCAGTTTTGTTTAGCTCCTAGTTTTAAATACTTCCTTTTGAAAGTTCTAGGTGAGGTGCAGAAAATGTGTCAGGTTAAGAGAAATATGGGGACGTTGTCCAGGGAAGAAACGCTTTTGTGGAAAGAGCAGCTGCACAGAAAGGTTAAAATCAGTGTTTCTTTTGAAATATAAACATGGCCACATTAAGTTTGGGGTGGCTTTTAAAGTTCAAATCTCTTCATGAGCAATGAGAAAAACTAAAACATAAAAATCCCTTATAGTTTCATATAATATTACTTACATTGAGTGTTTCTGCAAATTAAAGAGCAGCAATAAGTCCAGAATTGTTCTGTGTTCCAGTACTGGGTTCAGTGAAAATTCAATTGCATAGGCTCTTCCTTTCCTTTTTGTACTTGTGAGTGACCTATTTCAAATTAAATTCTTCCACAGACTCTACATAACATATTGCAGCCCCCCCTGCTATGGCAGTCTGGGCAGTTCCCACCCCCTGTGCAGGTTTTCATGACAAAGTACCAAGGTTTTTAAGGTCTTTTCCAGTGAAAGCCATTGAATGCAGACACATCCTCTGTCCAGGAAATCTAAACTGCAGGGTAACCCATTTTCTCTGAAGCAGAGAGGCATTTTCAAATTCTGTATTTCTTTATTCAACTGATCCATTTCAATTCTGCCCTTTTTTCCTTGCAGACAATTCTTCCTGTTCCTAGACTGATTTGGGTTATTCAGGTTGTTAATCACCTGGGATTGTACTACAGTTTAGACTTCATACTTTTCATACTTACTTTTTTTTTATTGATGATTTTGCAGACCTGGAAGAAGTACTTCACTTCTTAGAGGTATTTCCCACAATCGCTGTTGATTCTTGTTTGATACCAGGAGTGACTATTAATTCTCCTGCTGCTTTTTATCTGGTGGAGGACCCATTACCTTAATGCATAAATTCCAGCCAGGTGTGTCAAAATTCTTGCAGGATAAAGTGCAAAGTTGGGTGGAAATTGTTTTTGTCACCACTATTCTCTGTTTGCTTGACTGTTCATGTTGGTTTGGTTTTTTGGGTTTATTTGTTCGTTGTTTTTTTCTTTCCCAACCTGTCTTTTTGCAATGGTCATCTTGGTTTTTATTTTTGCTGGAGGATGCTGATTCACCTTTAGCTTTTGTTACAGAATCTTTTCCTGATTTTTTTATATAAAAATAATTTATTCATAGAATGTTGTTACGAAATCTGTGGTTGTTGAATGCCCTCCTGTTTCAGGTGGTGATTGCATTCCTTTAGGAATGGACCCAAAGCTCAATGAAAGAGTAGATTTCAGCTATGGAGAAGTTTTCCTCTAAAATTTGATTTGGCAAGGAATTTACAGGCTGATAACAGACCTGAGCCAAAACGGCAAAGGAAATTAAACAAATAGAAACTTAGGGTACACAGTAATCATGGAATCATAGCATAGTTTGGATTGGAAGGGACTCCTTGGAATGGAGTTCCAACCCCCCTGCCCTGGGCAGGGACACCTCCACCAGAGCAGGTTGCTCCAAGCCCCATCCAGCCTGGCCTTGAACCCCTCCAGGGATGGGGCAGCCACAGCTTCTCTGGGCAACCTCTTCCAGTGCCTCACCACCCTCACAGTGAAGAATTTCTTTTTAATATCTAAGTCCCCCCTCTTTCAGTTTAAAACCATTACTTCTCATCCTATTGCTACATTCCCTGATCAAGGGTCCCTCCCCATCTCTTCTGTAGCTCCCTTTAGGCACTGGAAGGCCATCATAAGGTCTCCCAGGAGCCTTCTGTTCTCCAGGCTGAAGAAGAGAGTGCCTGTAGCCTGCTCTTAGGTGGCTGTTAGTAACCCATGCTCAGGATTACGAAGTCTCCACTTGGGCTACCAGCCCTGTCGCGGGGTTTCTGCAGCATCCCAGCTCACGGGGCTGTTTGGGGTGCCTGCCTGTGGGCTGTGAGTGCCTCAGCTGCTGTGAGATGTCTGGAAGGAGTGCAACAGGAAAGAGTATACTCACTAGTACTGAGTTAATTAAGGGTTTTGAAATCAGACAAAAGAAGGGCTTGATCTCTGCCCAGACCGCTGGATAAGCACTTCTCTATCCAAACTGCATGCAGACTTTCCTCTGCTTTCAGAAATGGGCAGTACAGTTGTCTTCTGGTTTTGAAACCAACTAGCCAACCAGCCTGAGGCAACCCAGTGTTGGTCACTTCCAATACTCAGCACTTCCTAAAACGGCAGGCCACTGAGACAGGGGTGGGCAATGGGAAATGTCCCACCACTCTCTTTCCTCCTACGTGGCCTGGCAACTTAACGATGCTCTTGTAACAGGCACCTCTGATACCCACATGGGAGGGAAGCTGGTGGCCTTCTCGCCTGACTTGGATGGCCTCAAATGTCTGTCCTAAGTTATGCGGGCTTCCTTGACAGTCCCCAGTGAGAAAGGGGCACTCCACGCCAGGTTAAGCATTTGAGAGACAGATGAATGGCTCTCAGATGTGTAGCTGTCTTTCTCTGATGGCTCTAGATGGGGAGCTAGATGGATAGATGGGGAGCAGAGGTAACTAGCAGTAACTGGCCAGTTTAGACTAGGCAATTAGCTTTTATCTAGCTATAATGTCGTGTAATTAATCTTGCCTAGAACGTTTAGAGTCTGCCAGTGGAGCTTTGTAGCACAGGAGACAGGAGAAAGAGCACTGATATATTCAAAATGGAATTTACTTTCTTTACATCTGTGTTCTGCCTACGTTATGTAAACAGAAGTATAAAGGAACTGACAAATGGGTGTGTTTTTTTGTAAGAAATACCTTCAACTCTGATCATACTCAAAGAACACACAAGACTGCAATTTCTTTTTTGCTGATTGCATGTTTTTCCTCTTTACAAACTCACACCTCCAGCAAACTCAAATTGGCAGCACTCTTTGTCTTCATAAGACTAAATATTTGCTTCAGTGTTAGAAAAATAACTAAGTAAAAGGGACCTACACTGCTATTTGGGGACACCTGTCATGATATAATACGAATTTGTACTTGTTTGCAGTAAGTAAAAAAGTAACGAATTTCTTGTGTGTGTGCAATTTGCAGCCGGCACAAAGCTTACTGGCATCGTTTATTGATTATTACCGGATTCATGCTAACGAGCACCACTTGGCAGTGTTCACTTTCTGTTCAAGGCTGCTGTACCTGCCATGTCCTGACTGTGCCCAGCTCAGCACGGCCCGTGTCACAGGTTGGGAGGAAACGTGGGGAAAAAAAACCAAAACATGTCTATTTCTGCAAAAATACTTTAACAAGATAGCTGTTATTGAGTTGAAAAGAGCCAAAATTGTAAATGAGTTTCATGGTTTATCTTCACGAGAAGGAACATCCCCTGTGGAAGGAGGGGACACAGAGGGACGTGAGCCTGCCCGGAGCCGTGGGTCGCTGCACAGGGGGAGCTGCAAGGCTGCCAGCCAAACTGTTTGACAAGTCTGCCCCTCACTCAGGTCCTGCTGCTACAGAAATCCCTTTTGAAGCACAGCATCTGGGTCCTGAGTTGCAATCCAAGAAGAATGGGGACGATGCTTTAGTTTGGCTGTAGCTGGCACAGCCTTAGACAGAACTGTCAGAGTTACCGTTCCCCTTTTCTCCTTCAGAGAGGTTTCCTCTGGGTTTCTTATTTAAGTAGGTCTGGGGTGTTGATTGGACTGTTTTGCTTTATGACCCCCCTCCCCAGTATTGCTCCCCGGTTTATGCTAAATGCCGTTGGTTGGAAGAGGCAGGTTCTCCTCTCCAGCGGGTTAGATGTGGACCTTTGCTTTTCTCTCACCTGTGTATGTAGCTGATCCTCTGAGCAGAAACTTCTGTTTTGCACCTGAAGGCTCAAGACAGAGATAGTCACATGATTTTATATGTCAGATTTAGCTTTTCAGCTGAAAGGGCAAATAAATCTGCCTCAGGCTGTGTTAAACCGATAGGAGTAAGTTTGTTTTTTCCAGTTGAATTCCAGTCAGAATAGGGTTATATTCTGGTTTACTGATGCTGAATCCTCTTAATTGAATAAGATATTTTTAGCATGACTAAGGAGATCCACAACTTGCAAAACACAGAAGTTTTTCCCCGTAGTCTCAAACTACAGCTTTGAGGACAATAAGCAGAACTCTGTTGGCAGTGAGCTGAGACTCAGTAGAGTGTCACTGTAGGGTGACACTGAGCTGACACCGAGTGAAGCACAGAGGCTGTTTCCAGGAGGCAAAATGACTTACGAAGCCCAGCACATAGGTCTTGCAACACATGGTTTGCCAGATGCCTTCCCATAAGCATGTATGCTCAGCTGGGTTGGGAGCTATAGCACCATTTCCAGCTCTTCTGTGATTTCACGAGTGATGCCTTCCTTGAGTTCCAGAAGGACACAACCTTTACCTACAAGCCCTGCAGGTGGCTGGTGCTTTCTTGACAAGACTACCAGCATGCTATACTGCAGCCTGGGACAGGACACAACCAGACCTGGACAGCTGTGATCCTATGCAGATTCTTTCAAACAAATGAGATTTTTAAGTTAAAGGTATAGCTTTAACAAAATTGTGGGTTTGAAACTAAATAACAGCATGTATGAGACAAAGGTATTATAAATTTGTGTTTGGAGTCTTTGGAATGGTATACATTTTCCATAAGAAAATAGCAAATTTGAGGAATAGTGGAGGGAATATGAGGGAAAGGACAATAAGGAGTTATGATATCCCAAGGCAGGGACAGCTCCATGCAGCAAGAAGCAAAACTGAGGGCCATAGCGTTTATGTTAGAAGCCATTAAAGATGGGAGGAACTTCTCTTAACACTGCAGGTATCTAAAAGAAAAAATCTAATAATGCTTAGTACTGTTAATTTCTAGAACAATTTTATTATGTCAGAGGATAATCTATTTTGGTTTCTATTCACAGTTACAGATGATGAACACAGTAATAAAGGACCCATCCTTGCCTAAATACAGGTAAATCCAGTCCTTCCCGAACCGATATAGCCCATCTCTTAAAGACTGTCTAGCTCAAAGTGTATCAGTAGTTTGTAAGGTTTCTGCTATGTTTTATCATTTAAATTATATCACCAAAAAATATTAGCAGCCTGAGGAAAAAGTAATTTCTTAAAATACTCTCATTACTGACTGAATCTCTTGATTAAGTGAAGAATTGCTCTTCTGCTTTTCACATTATTGCACTCTTCATTTGACTACTAGTGGGTGGATATTTCAAACAGAGTCTTTTTGATTATGCGAGTGTAGGTGATACATTATTTTCTCATTTCCAAATAATCTCCCCATTAGAGAAAGTGTGAGTGGTAAATGAGGAGTTTCTCCTTCGGGTGCCCGCTCTGTCCACACAGCGAGTTTCCCAGGCAGTGCTCGCTGGTCTTTGTAAATGATCAGTTCTCCATCCGAGAGCTTTAAGTACTGGATGCAGCTGCTCAAGCTTTGCCCCATTTGTAAATAGTTTTAAATATGCATGATCGTCTCTGGCAGATTGCTATACTTGCAGGATTTATGAGGTTTTTTTTCTTCTGTCTCATAAAATAACTCACCGGAGCGTCTCCTGCACCTCCCTTTCCAAATAAACAGAGGAGGACACTCTGAGAGCCAGGTTTTTAGAACGAGCAGTCAGAATTTGTGAAATCAGGGAACGTCAGTAATTCTCATGTTGAGACTGCTAATCACTTACCCCCCAGGAGTACTTTTCCCTCCCCTCCTTATTCGATATGCCATATGTTAGCAATTAACAGTGAGTCAAATTACTGCTCAACACAGCTTTGCTCATGCAGTTAGCGGAGCAGGCAAGAACCAAATTTCATCTGACAACTATTCGTAAGTGCAGCTCAAAGGGCAAATGGAAATTGGCTACAAAATTATGGATGGGGAAATGTCAGTGCTGCAAATTATTTTAGCTTCAGGGTTCTGAGAGGCAAGGAGGAGCTCAGTAAATAGTAAAGTTTTCTAAAATTCTTTGTGTTTTGACAAAAAACTGTAAGCATGGTTGAGACCCAAAAAGCACTGATTGGAATCGGGACCCCATAACGCTGAAGATATCTGTATGAAGTCACACAGGGGACCAGGAGGACACGAATCATGGTCAAGGCACAGTACACTGAGTGTTGCATACAGAAGAGAGAGAAGGGGCAGCAGGGGTTATACATACCTGTTTCTAAAGTAAAGGACAGATGCAGATTGCTGCAGCCACACGAGAGCAGCTGAGACTTGAGGAGAACTCAGCTGGACTCCATCCAAGGAGCAGATCCCACCTCATTCCAGTCCAGGATTTCCTGGTGGGTTCCCAGATATCTCTGGAGATTTTTCCATTGTGTGTATGTGTGTGCCTGAGTGCATTAAATATTTTCTCTTGGACTGTTCAAAAGCCAAGACATGATGTGGCACAGTGCAATTAATATTGGAAGGATGTAGAGAAGTAGTGAGAACAATGAGCACCAGTGGTAGCCATAGGAGCTCCCAGCAGCTCCCAGGTCTCTTCCAACCTAGACAATTCTGTGATTCTGTGATTACTCAGATTTACACAAAGTTCAGAATTAAAAGAATATTAAATGTAATTATTATTCCTATCATAATTTCTCAAAGCCTAATTTTTACCTAATCCATATTTATTACCAAAATAATCAAAACAATATGTGACTCATGACCCTTGCAGGCTAGATTTTGATCTTGTACGTCTCTCAAAATTTCTCTTCAGACTGAGACTTTCCATTGTGATGATGTTTTATAATTGACTTTCCTAAGAAAAAATCCAACAAGCCAAGAAATACTGTAAATGCATTTCAAACTCATCTTTCCCTGGCCCATCTGCAATCTTTTACAGAAGATTATATTTCAACTCTCTAGTTATTTTGCCTTCAGAAACCAGAACCAATATTATATTCTTAAATATAAATTTATTTCCAGGTCATCAGCTTGGTTTCTTAGATAATAATCATCACATGGATACTATCATGTCCATCAAGTATTATCCCAATATTTTTCGATTTCTCTATAAGCCACTTACAATCTTAAGTGAGAGATTTCAAACATTTCGTCCTTTGTATTCTGAATTATATCTAATCTTGTACTTCCATCTCCCAAATTTTCAGTAGGTATATTTCCTATCCCTGAATGTCTTTTAAATGAAAAAAGCAGATAAGAAAAAAAAAAAGTATATAGCTGTGTATGATTAAGAAGCTCTCCACAGATAATTTTTCAAATGTGATGAGATGTAATATTCTGGATGTGGTAGCATTTGCAGGGCTGTTCTCTGACACAACTGAATCTCCCGCAGATGTATGCCACTCTGTTAAAATCTGGGATTACATCCCAGTTGTGATCAGAGCCAGTGTGTTACCTGGCTGTGTTTGTTTGAACACTTGCTGCCATGAGATTCGTATCAATTCAAAAGATTTATACGGATGACACTCAGATTGCAGACAAGACTGTGTGACCGAAGAGTTTCTTGTCACCTTAGCTTAATTTGTTATTTTTCACATCAAGAAGGGACTTCTAAGAGGCTAGTGTGTCTATCTCTTCATCTTCTGGCAGAATTATTGTGTGTCCTTAGAGGAATGATTTCCTTCCCTCTGTGTCTCAGAGTGCGAGCTCCCTGACCATCTTCTAGCTGATCACCTTCATGTTCTTTTTCCAGTCAGGGGATAAACATTTGCACTAATGAAGATATAACTGCATTATAAGCTATAACTTCATTAATTCATATCCCCCAACACCACATCTAAACGACTCTTAAACACGTCCAGGGATGGTGACTCGACCCCCTCCCTGGGCAGCCTTTTCCAGTCTCTGACCACTCTTTCTGTGAAAAATTCTAATGTTCAGTCTAAACCTACCCTGTTGGAGCTTGAAGCCATTCCCTCTTGTTCTATCATTAATTACCTGGGAGAAGAGACCAGCTCCAACCTCTCTACAGTGTCCTTTCCAGTAGTTGCAGAGAGTGATGAGGTCTCCCCTCAGCCTCCTCTTCCTCAAACTAAACAGCCCCAGCTCCTTCAACAGCTCTTCATATAGCTTATATGGACACAGGGGTTTGGTCTGAAGCAAAGAAACAGACCTGTAATAGACCCTTCTGACCTTGCTTCACCCCCAGAGCTCAATAATGAAAAGGGCAGTCCTGGGAATAACACATTAGGGAAATGATTAGAGGAGCTCAAGGAACCTAAGGACGTGTACAGTTGGAGGAAACTGTGAGAGGATCAAATACTTTGGGGAAATTTATAGTCTTCACTACCTACAGTCAGACAGAAAAAAAAAAGAAAGAAATAGAAATAGAGCAACATAACAGTAATTACTTCTCCCTATCCAAAGCCAGTCTTAGATTATTTTTTTTAAAAAAAAGAATTTTAGCAAATGGTCTGCATTGGAGATATTTTGGAGTTGGAATGTCTATTCCCAAGGCATCACGTAAAGGGACAGAGGGGCACAGACAAGTGCTACTATAGGTTAGAATCAATTAGGGTGAAAAAGCAGAGGAAAGAAAAATATTAGAGGTGATGGAAGCCACGGAATTCTGGATGTGTCTCAGAGGGAAGAATGGAGCCAAGAGAGAAATGCAGTGGAAAAAGAAATGAGTGAGTGAATGAGAAGTGAATGAGAAATGAATGAGTAGCAGGCAGACATGATTTAGGAAAACAAAATACAATATCCAGAAAGACATGAATAAAGCAGAACTTGGTAAGAAATTAACCGTGCGAAATGCAGTTAGATCAAAAAGGATGAACATCCAGGAAGAAGAATAATTTATCAGTTTTGCATTTCAGAAGGGAAATCGAACAAGATTGTGTTGACTTTATTCTTCCTTCTTTCCTCCATTCCTTTCTGCTTCCTCTCTCCTCTACCATTTTCTCTTACCTCTTTCCAATTTCTCTTGAAATTACATTTTCTGGCCAAGCTTATCATGTGATTCAATGGAAATACAGTCCCTACAGCATATAATCTCAGACTGGAAGAGGCAGAAGCTAACTCGTGAGTCAGTGACTGACTTTTGAAGACAACCCAATAACTCAGTCCTACAGAATAATTTTCAACTGAAAGTTATAAGTTTATACATCAAACAGATTTAAGGTAAAAAGATGTATTAATATGAGAACTGTCAACAGTAATTTGGTTCCATCTTTCTGCCAATTAGGGACAAATATGAAAATATTCTAAAATATAAAATGAGCTCTTTGTTGGTGAGAGACTAACAATCACATTTAATCAAGGCACCTTAACAGCAAATCTTTCCTGCATTTCTCTCTCCCTTTGAGACTAAACACTGGGATGTGTCTTTCTGTATTGGTATTTTTGATGCAGATATTTTATCTCCTTGAACACTTTGAACGCCACCTGTTTAGGCTTTAAAAAAAGGAAAATATTTAGAGAATCATCAGTATTCTCTTGTGCTTTCTTTTAGAACAGGGAAGTTGAAAAGTTTAACTGACAAGATATTTGATCATTACAAATTCATAGACATGTTTTGAGAAATGATAATTCAAAGCCCATCAAAAACTTATTTCAGTCTATGGTGCTTCAGATTTTTCTTTTTTGTCCTCCTGTACCTTTGATCTTGATGATCTAAAATTGCTCAACTTGCTAACTTCAGGGATATACAACAGAAGAAGTTCTACTGTGTAGAAAGTTACTGGAACCAGTGTAGGCCTCTTTAACTTTGCATTTTTTACTCCAAAATGGAAATAGTTCTGTAGCTGTGTGCAGATGTTATACATGTTGCCAGCGGTGCATCAACTTTCTTCGGATACATATGTATCAAAATACCTGAAAACTCTATATTTTTTTACATAATGCAATATATTGTTGTCAGGAAAAATATATAGACAATCCATGTTGGATTCCCAGCAGGGTGTTGTAACTTTCATACAAGTGTATATAATTCACTGGAAATTTGTATTTTTCTATGCTGGAAAGCACCCAGAGCTTGTATGCTTTGTTGAATAATGTGCTCTCATTCCATACTTATGATCTATGTTGAACTGATTTCTGGTGAAAAAAAAGTGAGGTTTTGCCATTGGCGTGCCAAAAATATGAACCCGATATTCATATAAGACCCATGAAGACTCAGAGAAGAAACCTGAGACTTTGGGGAGCAGAAACGGAGACAGGGAGGAAGTTCTTGGCAGGGAAGGAGATGCTGGGTGGTGGCGGTGGCACAAGGAGGGGACCAAGGGACGCGCAGGGGTGGCTCAGCAGGGCAGAGCCTGGAGCCAGGACCCGAAGAGGAAGGAGCAAGGCAGCAGGGGTGAGACTTGGGGGTGGGAAGATGTGCAACGGACTGTCCCCACCTGTACAGAACGTGAACGTGTCGCTGGAGACCTCAGAATAACACATTTGGTGTTTCTGTCCCTCCACCAGTTAGCTGTTCTCACGCTCACGCTGATGCAGCTGGGCAGGAATAGTATTTGGTCATCTATGGAATACCAATACTGGTGTTATTTCAGTGGTTATGACTTAGCAAATGTTCTTCTTAAGTCAAAGGTCCCAATAAGGGAAAACCTTCAATCCAGTGCAGCACTGTTTTTTGAAGGGGAAGAAATTATGCTTTTCCTATGCCAGATGTGTATTTTCATGTATTTCTGTCTGCCTGGCATTACAAATGGTTAATTTACACGCAGCCACAAACATTCATGGCCATTCTCTCCCATCGTTAATAGGGCACTGGAAATCTTTGGTCTGTGGGGGAGCTGGCTAGTGGAAAAAAGGCTCTGGTGAGGAGGCTTTGACAGCAAGCTGACGTGAATCATTTCTGCTGCAATCTTCCCACAGGGTGAAAAGGACTTTTTCCCATACAAGACACATATTTTTTAACAAAAGTCCCTAATGGGAAGATGGGAGATAAGGAGGCTGGAAAGCAGACTCGGTCACCTTTCTCTGCATGCAGTTTCAGTTCTGCTCGTGTTTTTGTGGTTATTCCACTTGTGCAAAGAGAATATATACCTCCCCAGTGACAGCTAATGGAGATTCTCCATTTAGCCCCGTTGGGAAGATTCAGTGCTTCCGAAGCTAATGATTACAGGTTAGCTCTACTGTGTGTAGCTTAGCAAGTAATTTTTCCTTTGTCTATGAAAAGCCTAGATCATTACAGAAGCATGAATTGCTGTATAGTGCTAGCTAGTAATTGATTTTTCTGTTCATTTGAGGGGAAAAAATAGACTCAGACTATAAAACTCTCTGATTTTCCTTCTTCTGAAACAACCTCTCCCCACCAAGCATTTAGTCTGGCATGAAAATTTTAAATTCTTATGGAGAGAGAAGAAAAGAGCATTCAAAAATAGCTAAAAGGAATAACAAGATTTAAAGGGTAGCGTGGCTGGTGACAAAGAAAAAGCAAACCTCAAACTGCCTACTGATGGTGGTCAAGAAGACTTGAGCTGCAAAGACGGTGGCGCTGTGGAAGGGTGTGTGATCAGTGGCCCAACCATAAAACACAGGGTGCAGAAACAGAAGAGTGCAGTTCCCTGGGCTCTCAGGGAACCTCAAGCCACCTCAGCTGCCGGCAGCAGCGTGGGGACAGGCTCTGCCCAGGGACTACAGGGCAGATGACAGAGCACTTCCAGCTCCTGGGAACCCCGGCCCAAAGTTACTCTGCCTGGATCAAAGTGAGGGTTTAAGGAAAACTTAATTAGGTTTTAGTTCTTTTAAGAGGAATGGGTTAAATTAAGAAAAAAAGTGGAAAGTCAGAGGTACAATGGGTCCTATCATGGACAAGGAGGCTTCGGAAATCTGGTGAGACTCCTCTACGTTACCCAGATCTCTGAGTGATTTAGACACTTAAAATGGAGACAGTTATTGGCTATCACTGAAAGATTAAACCATTTAAATGTCGGGGAAAGATATTCAGACAAATTTTAATTCAGGAATGGGATATGACTTATTGAAGTCTTTGTTTTGAGGAAGCAAGCTATCGTGGGCAGTGCATGGCTTTTTTGTGTTTGAGTTTGAAAATACGAAGCAAAGTTAGAGAAAAGTTGGAAAAAAACACATTTAACATTTTTTTTGGTTTAAACATTTTGTAACATCTGATGCGGTATTGTAAAATGTTTCACTTTGGGGAAAATCTTATTTTCCAGTAAAAACCCTAGTCTTTCAAAAATGTGTGCAGGTTGTTTACTTAATAAGGCTTAAATGAAGAAAATAAGCTTTTATGCCTCTTTCTTCATGAGAGGAAGACAGAACATAAAAAAGGCGATCACCATTCTCTGTTTACCATATGTAACCAAGAAATAGTGTTAGCACTGGAGAACTATGAGAATAATTAGTGTTCATAGAAATAATAAATACTGGCCAAAGCAATTCAAAAGTTTTTTAGTCAGAAAATAATTTTGCACAAGTTAACCTGAGAGGAATTGAATAAAGGAATAGCTCAGAACTGGCTGCTCATTGCTAATTTTTTTGACAGGGTGGATCCAGTTTTGTTTTTTAGTTTCTATTCTCACATGACAAAACGTTGTTTCTGAATTTTTAACTCTGTTTATGTAAAATGTTTTTGTTGCTTCCTGCCCATTTGTCTCAATAAAGCAGTGAAGGTTGCTGATCAGGGCGGGTTATGAAGATTTTCTGTTGACAGCGAGTAATTTTTCATATTGAACAGCCATTTGGGGGAAAAAGGGAAAGAGAAAAAACATGTTTAATAATTTGGAATGTAACTGGAATTCCCTGTTCATTTGCTAGTTTATAGTTGGTAAATAGTTTCCAGAATCTCATTCCCTTTGGTCTAATTCCATTGCTTCTCTAGCTAATAAAAATGTTTGCAGAAACAGGAGGGGTTGTAATACCTGTTCTCTTAGTTCTTCACTTTTTACTGTCTCTTATAGTTCCTCATATTTGTAATTACAGCAGAACTGTTTGTGTTTCAATAGTTAAAGATACTTTGTTGTTGTTTTGATAGCACAATCATATTTTCCAGGGTTTACAACTTGACTATCAACCTTTTCCCTTGTTGGAATCTTGGCCCCGTAATTTTTAAAAGGTGAATGAATGGCTTGCTTTTTGTTTTATATTGCTGATTAGACCTATCTGATCAAGTACTATTATCATAGAATCATAGAATCGTTTGGGTTGGAAGGGACCTTAAAGATCATCTATCCCACTGTCTATGTCACCGACAAAGATGTTGAATTAGTACATTCATTTATAGTTTTATTTTTGTCTATAAAGCTTTGGTTGGGAAATATACTTTACAGCCCACTTTCTTGGTTGGTCTGGAGAGGTGGAGAAGGCTCAGAGCTGTCCTGGGGTGTGCTCCCACCCAGAGGCACTCCTCTGGCAGTTCAGGTTTGGGCAGAACATGATTTTCTCCAATCTGCTGCTCTGGGTGAGATGCCTGCACTGCCTTCTCAGTGGTGCCAAAGCCCTCTGCACACCTCCAGGTAGCACTGAAGCACGTTGAACAATGCCTTTCCAGACAATCTCTGCATCCCTGGCCTCAAAGCTTTGGAGGCAGCTGGGTTAGGGGAAGTGTTACAGCAATGTAATTGCCACCTAGTGCTGTACCTGTCTTTTTGCAATGCCTAGGATGTTGAGAAATGCCATTTAACTTTAATAAATTCATAATTTTATTGTGCTCTGCAGCAAATCTTAACTGACTCTTTGAGCTTCCTCTTCAGTTCCCTACAAGTGATTATTTTGCTGGCTGTCTTCTAATCTCAATCCATACTGAATTTTAAAATAATAAAAATCATTCCAGTTGGCAAGTCTTTTATAAGAGAAACATTTCTATAATTAGGACTAACTCAAAATACATATTTCCTGTCCTTACTAATTCTCACACTTATTTGGAAGCATGATTCAGCATCTTATTGTAGGAGGCAGCTCCATGAATTTGAACAGTACTCCATCAATCTGTAAAAGAAAGTGACATAAGCCAAAAAGCTGTGTGTAGAGTAGATAAAACTACCCATCTCTGGAGATTTCTATTCTAGGGAAACAATTATGTGCACTGGATAACCTTATACTTCCACAAGGCCTTTAGAAGAAACGCTGTTTGTTTGGAGGACAGGCTCTGTGAAGGCTATTGCCATTGAATTTAGCTTGTCACTGTATTGATTAAGGTGAGATTATTTTTGACCTTGATGTTGGTCCAATTTTCTGTATTATAAAATCTCTCGGTACAGCAGATAGCGTCTTTAGAAGAAAGTGATTCTTCTTCCCCTGCATCATTTCCATCCAGTTTATTAAGGGTAATGGTCTGTATTTTTGTTATGCTTGAAAATAAAGTGAATACAATCAGAAATGAGTGCACATTTAAATGTTGTCTGAGCTGAGAAAGGAGACTGGGAAGCTGATATAGCTGTTAACCTGAGGATAATAGGTTTGTCTGTCTGCAATTTCCTGTGTGGGTTCAGTGTCTGGCACAATCATTGCAGATAATATCAAACACTAATTAACATTTGAGCAGATTTGGGGGTAATTTCCATCTTACATATATTGATATAGCTCTGCTGACTATAATTCATTTACATGAGTTGACTATCTGGCAGTTTGTATCTGCTGTCACTGCAAACAATGTATTTTGGGGTGTGAAAAGGTGAGGGAGGAAATGACACAGTAGCTAAAGAGGAAAAATACTTTGAAAACATGATGGCAAGCTGTCCCCTCGCCCTCAGTCAAAGACCTGGCAGCTGCAGGAACCCGATGAGCCGTGCTACAAGGGAAATACAGCTGCCCACTCCTGGGCTGCAGGTGTTGCAGCAGGTATTCTGCTGTCAGACAGCCTGTGTTTGGAATCAAAGTAATTATTCCTTGGAGAAAAACACTAAGTGCTATCTGTGTTGCTGTAATAGCAATTATGCATCTGTAACGAGCTGGGCACTTGGGTAATACTATTGTATCACTGAGTTTCTGACTCTGGCCATTAGATTTTCCTTTTTGGCTTCCACTTGATATCAGGTGTCTTCCACACTGCCCAGTTAATTCCAGATTCAGGCACGGTGTGCTTTGGGTGCTTCAGCTCTGAGAGCAGTAGATGGGACACCTGGCCTTGAGCAGACTGTTCAAATGGGTGAGAGAACTTGCTCTGTTGCCCTGGTGGCAGCGAGCATCGAAATGCCAGCGCCCGATCTGTCACGGCCCAGAGGACAGGGAGGGGAGGCTGCAGGAAGGAGAGAGCTTTCCCAAGGACTGGACTGGTCTGAGCCTGAGCGTGTGGCACTCGGTCACCCACGGGATGTGCCCTACCTGGCAACTTCAGAAACAACAGCTTGGAAATCTAGAAGGCAACAACGTCCAGCAAATGTGCTACTTCTGTTCATTTCTTGGTAGAGGGCTGTATATATAATTTATTTAGTCTCAAGCTTGCAGGAACCTCTAGCCCTTTGGTGCAGAAAGTGTCACTGGACATTTACCCTTTGTGCTCTCGGCCACTCCTGCAGCTCCCAGGGAAATATGGAGGTGAGAGCAGCCACTGTCCCTAGAAGGTCATGTGCCTCTAATACTTGGCATATGCAGAAAAACACTGAACCACATTCCGTGGAACAGGGCACTTACTTTCTTCCCCAAAAACAGTGGGACTCGATTCTCAAGGAGAAGCCCCCATGCATGGTTTGAGCCCAGAGGGGGTTGAGAGAAGGGATTCTAGCAGGGGACTACACGGGAACATACCTAATTCCAGCCTCTGTGGGGATCCCCAGGGCACAGGAACGGTCTCGGAAGGAAATGAGTCCCAGGTGACAGCAATATGTGCTGATTTGACTCACCTGTGTGGCCCAGACCCTGAAACAACGGCCGTGTTCAGGGGCAGGTGGGGAGCTGTAAACTGCATATATTCCTTTCTTTTTACATTCTGGAACTTCTCTCGCCTGCTTTTCTAAGCCAAACCCCTGTCCCATGGTGTTTGCTACTGAATTTCTGACGTTGGGTAAGTTTACACAACAATTGCACAGGTGTTAAGTAAGAAGTAGTACAGATTTTGGTGTTGTGTTAGAGGTATGAAATAATGTTTTTGTTGCAAGTAGAGCTCATATCCTCATTGCTTTATTTTTTTTGATGTGACCATGTGAATGATTTATGCATTTTTCGTATGAGAAAAATGTTTGCTTTCAGAAGAAGGATGTGACTGTCTGCCCAGGGAGGTGGTGGAGTCACCATCCCTGGAGGTATTTAAGAAACGTGTAGACGTGGCTCTTCAGGGCATGCTCTAGTGCCCAAGATCATTGGTTTGTGGTGGGGTGTTGTGCGTGGGGTTGTGGGGGTGGGTGTTTTGGGGTGGTTTTTTTTTGTGTGTGTGGGTTTTTTGTTGTTTATTTGTTTTTGTGAGTTTTGTTTTTTTTTTTTAATGTGGTTGGACTTGATGATCTCAAAGGTCCCTTCCAACCACTAAGATCCTGTGATTCTGTGAATTAACCCTCTCAGGCAGCTGCAGGACGTGCTGGGTGATTCTCCCCAGAAAGGCCAGATGGGAGACTTTCACCCTGGCCTCCTGGGGGGAAAGTTGGAGGGGTGGATTAAGGGGTTTTGAGGTGAAAACTTTTGACCTAAGTTTAAAATGTTTAACATTTTATTGTAACAAATGTTGTGGCTTTGGATGGGGAATTCAGATTTGAAAATAGGGAGATATTTGCTGCAATATAGGTAATGGAAATACAGCTCTTTAAACTGGTGGCTCTGGACCGCTGAGCAGCAGTAGGCTGACTGTGCTGTACTGAAATACATCCCACCCCAGAACATACCCAAGGCTGGAGCTGTGGTTTGCTTACCTGCTGCTTTCTGCCCTGCTTACACGTCTCTTTTTACTAATTTAAAGTCACACACCTTTGCAGTCAGGAATGGCTGTAAAATAGAATTGGTGACTCCACCTGATGCACTCAGCTCCCTGATGCCCCTTCCCTAGGACTTCCTCATTAACTTTTAAAAGCCCCTGCATTTGGTGGGATCACTGTAGGAGGTTCATAAATGATAGATGAAGTAAATAAGCTCCTATTCCACAACTGCATGGAGAATGAGAGAGAAAAAAGTCAGAATGTGTCTGACAATCACTTGTACATTGAGCGGTGAGTAGTAGCAAGTATAACTGTCTTGATAAAATCAAGAAAACCCACGGACCGTTACTTGTTTCCTAAAACATGAGCTCTTTTGAGAAGAAGACGCTTCCATCATTTTGGAGTCCAGCCTTGAGCGTACGGGGAACCAGCCTCTGCCATTTGGTGCAGAAAGGCTCATTGCACATTTTCTTTTCATGCGTCCGTTTGCTCTTGTGCCTGAATGCAACGAACTGGAGGTGTAGGTGGCCACTGTGCCTTGAAGACCTCGTGCCTCTTGTCCTTGTCACAGCCATAAAAAGTAACGAAGAACTCAATGAAAAGTAACACAATGATAGTGAAAATCAAGAGGCAGTCTGCGTGTCATGGAATCATTTCTTTCTGTCTACCTTTATTTTACTAGGCTATTAATGCTTTCAACAGAGACGTCCTCTGGTGCAATCTCTCCCTTCCCAGTGTAAGTTGTCACAATGCACAAGTATACAGTAGTTTAGTTCTATGCTTAAAATATAAAAATGCCAACTTCTCTCACATAGAGGCTCCAAGACTTTTCTAAGACCAAGCTACTGCTACCAGAAATAAGATGTCGCAATTGAATCTGTGATTCTGTGAATAATTTTGAGTTTTATGTTCCCAAATAATTTTGAGTTTTATGTTTCCATATTGTGCATTAAAGCAAGCTTTGAAGTCAGGCACGTGTCCATGCACATTTGATGACACTTAATGTATGCATAAAGCTAATATAAAATTTGCATGATGGTAACTCATCACATGCAGGCTCTGCTGAGCTCCTCTGCTAAGCTCCACGTGTCTCAGTGGACTTCTGCATGGGTTCACATCCTGGATGAGAGTGCTGCACACTTCATATATATCTGTGGGTAAGTGCAAATATACACTCTTCTGTGACATCAACAATAAATCAGCTAATGTGTGATAGTTAAAATAACACTGGTTTATCTAAGTTGCCAGAGGAAAAGAATGTTTTCCATTGCTTTTTTATTCCATTTTCAATCTCAATTAAATATAGAGCAATCAAGTTCATCTGTATCATGCCAGGGATTAGAAGCGTCTTAGCAATCGTGTTGTTTTCTACCATGTGTTCGGGGGTATTTGTACTAAAGAGAAGAGTACAGATTGGCAGGAAAAGCTCACTGACCTAGTACTAATGCTTTATTAGGAAACTTTGCCATTCATTCACACTAAACAATATGTATAAGAAACTCTAGAATTAAGAATTCTTATTTAAAAGAA
The DNA here is from genome assembly GCA_026546715.1 of Gallinago undulata. Taxonomy (NCBI): domain Eukaryota; kingdom Metazoa; phylum Chordata; class Aves; order Charadriiformes; family Scolopacidae; genus Gallinago; species Gallinago undulata. Next base: position 22,173,544 of record JAOTQQ010000012.1, on the reverse strand, counting down.
GGAAAACAAGCTTAAATTTTTCTCACAAGAGTTTTATTGATTTTCCTTCTACCTCTACATAATCATTTGAGGGGGTTGACTATGCACAGGCACTTCAAGTGAGCTCTGAATCTACTGCTTAAAGCAAAGCAAAGGATCTTCCTTAGATTCTGCAAAAGAATGAATAATTAAGTGATACATTTCTGGTATGATAAACAAAACCGAATGAATTTAAGGGAAATGATAAATTTTATCATCTTATGTGGAGTCCACTGATGAGCATCTGGGTTTCACTGGCGTACTGATTACTGATAGTCCAAACATATTAAGCTTTTCAGTCTCTTTGTTCATGGAGGAAAAGCAGAAGGAAGAAAAAAGAGCACCAAAACAATTTTTATTGTTTTACTGAAATGCTTTATGAATTCTCATTTCTTATGGGAAAATGGAATAATTCAAAGGTCTTATTTTGTAAAGGTGTCTCATTATCTTGTTGCTTATGAGAATTCTGTACCTTTCATAACTTGTCAGCAAAGAAAGATTTTGTTGTGTGCTGTGAACTACTGGGGGTGGCTCCCAAGCAGCAAAGGAAGACAGAAATGTAAACACTTCACAAAGATAATGTCTTGATGGTACTTGTGACTTCTTTTCATAGTTCATATGTCACATATGAACTGAAGTTCCACCCAAGGGACTTTTAACGTTTTTTTTTAAACCTAATACATACAAATGCACTGGAAGTTAAAATTAACAATCCCTGCTTTTTAAAGTAAGCAACTCTGTTCAAAGAAAGGCCAAGTTTTTTCAAGAGCTGCCCAAAAGATCCCACTGATATTGTTTGAGTATTTTCTCAAGTATATTCTCTTTTTTTGATTAGGAAAAAAAAAGGTGACTAACTGCCCATGACCATCCAAAAAATCTTCATTCGTCTTTCTAAAGGTCACGGCTAAACCTTGAGTTTGTTCTTCATTTCTAGCAGATATCCTGCTTCAGCAGGAAACTTCCCGCTCAGGTGCCCCGGACACAATGGACAATGTGCCTGAATGCAGCTGCCTGAAACATGAAGATTGATGACCCAAGGACAAGGAGGAGCCTAGGAAAGTACACCGCAGCTCAGAAACAGCACTGAGACCTCACGGCACTGAAAAGTTTCTCTTAGAGAAAGGCTGCTTGCCCCAGGAGATACTGTCTCTTCTCTTCCGTTATTTCAGCTCTAAAAGCTGCTTTTATTCCATTTTCCTGATCTCAGAGTCCTTCTCTTCTATTCTAAACTCTGAGCCTTCTCTTCTGTGTTATTTCTGATCCTACTGCTCTATTACATTTTGGTATGTTTTTTCATTATCTTTACTATTCCACCAAAATAGTATGGCACCAGACACGAGGCCTCTCAAGGATCAAACTGTCTTCTCTATAGAGGTCTTCACGGCTGTAGCAACTGATCACCTGAGGAGGTATTGCACAAGCATTGGTGTCCATAACCATGGAGCCCCCTGGCACGGGAGTAGAGAGGTCATAGAAGCCTCAAGCACTGGTGACCGGACACTCAGGAGTTCCATCCTGCTGCTTGCACCAGCAGCCAGCCCAGCCACACTGCCCTGCTCTGGGGCTTCCTCTTTTCTCATACCTTGACTCTTGACTTGATAGATGAGAGGATAATCTTCCTGCATTCAGTTTGTTCTGATCCATCCTACCATCTTCTGGGAAAAAAAATTCACTGGGTGGAATGTGAAGCTTTAAAAGAAATGGATGAGGAGAGAGAGAGAATGAAAGAACTTATTTCTTGAAACAGAAGAGAGTAATAAAAATATTTTTTCTGCTGCAATTTCTTTCCTGCCAATGGCATATTGTATGAAATTATAGGTTATTTATATTTCCTTGTTTAGTTAGTACAGGAGGGCCTTGAAGTGTTCTGTGTCCCACTGGTGTGTGCTGTACCTGTAGGATGGCACCACATGACATGATTCGAGGTGGCACTTTTGTCTAGGCTCACTGCTAGTGTTTCAGACAAGCATGCAGTAATCATAGAATATTTAAGCTTTGGACGTATGTAGTGCAGCCTTGAAAGTAGTGAGGAAAAGAGCAGAGAGAAAAGCAGTGAGAAATATCCCTTTAAGCCACTATCAACACCTCTTGTCTTTGAAACTGTCGGTCAGTTTGACAGCTTTCTGTATAATAATAATAAACCTGTTTTTTTTATGCTTTATTCACCTTCGAAAACGAACATGGTATTTTGATGGTCACTTTTCAGCTACAGCATTAATAGCCTAGTAAATCTGTTCAGGTGGAAAGCACGATCTCCTGTGAGATTCACAAGGAGGGCAGAGATCTCAACTGGTTGAGATGAATCAATTCAGTAAGATTGGAGCTGAACTACAGCTGCAAAACTCCAAGCATTAGATTTCAAGCGTTGCTACGTTCTGAGCAAGTCTAAGCTCAGGGGGGAGAGGCGAGCACCTCACAAGAATGACTCCAGTGATCCCAGGGAGAGTGGGATGAGTCTGCAGTAGGGGTTCCTCAGTGTACAGGCAACGCAGGGAAGAGCAGACACCTGCATCTTATGCTGTCCCCTTTAGATGGGAGGATTCTTGCACGCTGTATGCAGTGACTTGGTCTTTTGTCATTCCCATAACGCTTTCCTTGGCAGATCTGTTAACACAACGTGTCACGTGAGCGCTGGAGTGGATCTATCACACATCCAGAAGGCACGAGCGTGCCTTGGCTTCTGGTCTGGAACACTCTGAGCACTGGGTTATGAAGGTAGAGGGACGCAGACACACACAGGAGGCGGTTTGCTGGCCACTGAGCGTTTCAGGCTTGGCGCAGTGACACTGTAATTTGTCACTGGGTTTCTGGATTCTATAGATCTTGCTGACCAAGCTTATGAGAAGTCAGTGGCACATAATCAGAGAGAGTAAGGTCAAGACAGAATTTGATTCAATGTTCAGTTTCTCTGTAAGTACTCACATGCTTAAACCTGAAAATTGTTCAGTGTGAGTTTTACATAGAAACTTTATTCTTGGATTTGTGAAGGCCAACGAAAATCTAAGGAAAAATTAAAATGTTTCTCTAACAGGAGCTGACAGACAAGACTGTGATATGATTTTCATGCAATGCTTATAGTTTTCCAAGATGCCAAGGAGACTTTCCCAGTCTGAACATCTCTGATCATGCCGCTCATGCCTCTATTCACTATGAGCTTCTAAAGCCAATTTCTTGAGAAATACTTGAGAAATCTTTAGGAAAAAAATGACGATGCACATTAACCCATGTATTCTCAAGTAAAGGTCTCAAAGCCTTTCACATGTATTGCCTATAACAGGCAGTACATGGGAATTAAGTGGTAAATCTCTTTGCTGTACTTTGAAAATAGACCCTTAGAAATACTCTCTTTCTCTGCTTCCAACTGCACGAGTGACCTTAGAATGAAAGGATCAAAACATTTTTAATCCAGGTATTTACTGAATTAGCAACAGGGGAAAATACTACATGGTTCTCAGCATTCATTTTACAAGGTTTGCCATCATCGTGATGGTCCAATTGAGCAGAGTAAAAGGATTTATGTTGCATGGACAATAGGAATTTTACATCCTAGTATTACACCCCCTTCTCCACACGCCCACACATAACTGTGTCCATTAAATTGGGTACAGTTTTTAACTGGGGATGGCAGAAAGAAGTTAGGCCATTAGTTACTTGCAAAAAGAAGAAAGGAAATTATAATTTAATCATTTTTGTATAGAACATATTGCTTTACACAGAAATAGTCCATTTATAGCTGTCTGAGACTAATTGGTTAATTCCATTCACAATTATTTATTTATTAACATTGCTGATTTAAGCACATACAGTTCAGAGTACACAGAACAGTTTTATATATAAAATTGATAAATACATTTAATTTATTAATTTGAAAATGCCCAATTTATTTGATCTAAAAAGTTTATTGGTTCCTAAGAATGAACTATTGGGTTTTGTGTGTAATGTAAGTTTTAGACGTGCACTTACGTAGAGGCAGCAGAACTGCTTGCACTGCTTGATGGGAGTCTCTCAAGCTTTTCAACCATATCTTTATTTTGAGGGGTTTATAGCTAAGTCTTAAAAAAATGAGCTTGTGCTGATACTTCTTTTAAGACAGTGGTGTATCTGCCACTGGCCATCTCAGTCAAGAGCACAAGCACAGGTTGGTCACTGCTAAGCAGTAGATGTTTAGAATAAATACCCATTACTATAAGAGCAGATTTATTTCTTTCTATAGTTTCTGCAATTGGCTATTTGGCTTCTTCTGTGTTTTCTGTTAAAGAAATAATATTTATTGAAGAATAAGAAAAAGTATTTTGAAAGAGCTCTGTGCTTTATAGACAAGTAAGATGTTGACTTAAGGCTTGGCCTGATGGTCCTGGAGACAGTGAGAGTATTTGGATCACCTGAATTGTTAATAAATTAATGCTCCTTAGCCCTGGGGCATTGAAATCTTCAAGCATGTCACAACAGTGTGTCTCAATCTCAGCAAGGCAACAGCGCAGGTCACTGACGTTTATCCCCTCCTCCCTTCCCCCCCCCATTGGGGTGTTGTGTGGGGTTTAGTTGGTGGGTGCTTTTTTTTTTTTGTGGTTTTTCTGGGTTTTGTGGTTTTCTTTTTGTTTTGTTTTGGGTTGTGGGTGTGTTTTTGTGTTGGGTTGGTTTTTTTCGTTGTTGTTGGGTTTTTGTTTTGGTTTGGTTTTGTATGTTTTTTATTTTTTTTTAATGTGGTTGGACTCGATGATCTCAGAGGTCCCTTCCAACCACTAAGATTCTGTGTGATTCTGTGTGTGATTGTTATTATTGTGCCTGGAGTCTAGAAATAGCAAGGTGAGGAGCTGCATTCCCAGTAATTCTTTATATGTCTGTGTCAAATTTATATTCAGATGCTCACTTTGCATAATAAGCTTACAGACTGAAGTGTAAGACTTCCCACTAGAATGTAAGGCAGGTTTTGCTGGCGTTGCCTGAGGACACACGTACTCAAGTACCATCTGAAGAAAAACCAGCCTAATATGTTCCCAGCCTATGGCTCCCTTCCCGTGCTGCTGGCTCTGTTCCTGTCCTGGCTCAGCCTCATCCCACTCTTTGGCTCTGCTGATGTCATTGGTTGTGGGACCAAACAGGGAAACAGAACGAGGAGAGGAGGGGAGAGGAGAGGGAGGTTTCCCATCCAAGCAGGAACTGAGGGGAAAAAGGGTATTTAAGAACAACCCTGTCCCCCAGCTGAGATCCTGTGGAGTGGAGCTCGTGTCTGGGTCTGTCTGAGGCTGGGCACTGCATTGAGACAGCATTTTAATTGAGGGGAGCAAAAAGAGTGTCTTGAAGCTAAACTCAGACATAAGTAGATACAAATACATTTTTCTTTTCTGTTATACTCTTTCTAAATATCTGCTTTATTGGGCTTTCCATTTTTAAGTTAAATAAAGTGTGAATTTATTTTCTCCCTGAAGTCCCTCCATCTGGTGATGAGAGACATTTCAAGTCTGGCAAAACATTTGTTTTTCATCCTCAAGGAAGGAATGCTCCTAAGTGTAGGTTTGGCCTGAACAGATGAATTGTGGTGTAGAACAAACAAACAAGAAAAAAAAAAAAAAACAGCAAAAACCCACCCCCGAGCACAGGCTCAACCATTAAACAGATCTTTAAGAAAGGATAATTAGTATCTAGCTTTACCAGGAATAGGAAGGTGTGGACTGATTCATTTCTTCACATATTACACCCTGGTTGAAACAGTATCACTGTTCAACCCCAAACAGGTGAGCTCTACTATAGTTGACAGACTTTCATTCACGGGGGGATTTCCTTCCAACATGGCACATCTTTTGTTTGAGTTTGAAAATTCTGAATTTTGTTCTTATTATGAAACAACTTGATGAAGAAACACAATTGAATGGGATTAGGTCCACCTAATGTCGGTTATGCCTCTGTTGATTTGCTGTGATTTCAAGACTTTCTGGAATGCCTGAGTCACAAGATGCCACTGCATGGGAGATGATTGACTGGGTCCCACAGCTTGGCCAAGGCATTTCCAGTTGTGAGACAGACCTCACAGAATACGGCCTCTGTCTCACCACGTCCCACAAGACAGAGCTCTCTCTGTTACGAGTCGCCACGCAGACACTTTTTACATCCCTTCAGTCTTCGTGGTCACCCGGAGAAATGAAATTTCTGCACCTGTCTCCTGCGGGCTCTAGCCTGCCTTAGGGTTGCTGTTAGCAGAGCAGCAGGGCTTGGGACCTCCAAAGCTGATCCCATTTGTGACAAAACCTAAAGCCTTCTGTCAGAAAGCTGGAAAGGGATACCATAAACAAACTGGAAAAATACAAGGTAAAAGGGAAAACACGGGATAAAGAGATACTCATTATGACCTAAGTGAGTTTTAAAGAATGGTTAAAAAATGAATAAATAATACTTTTGTGGATCCTGCTGCTAGCTTATTTACCAAAGGGCCTTCTACACAAACATTGGGAGTCATAGCTGGGGAACCTGACAAACGAGTTATAAGTACAATTCTAAATAAACTGATTAGTTCATAAAAATATCCATGAGGATGTTGAACCATTAAAAGCACTTGCAAAAACCACATAGATAGAATATTTTTTTTAAGGAATATTTATTTTCAATTCCATTCAAACAACCCACTTTTGTAACACATACTAAAATCTTTAGGAAACATTCTAAGAAATTTCAGGGTTATAGCCACAGGGATGAATTGAATGCATTTTAGTTTTGCAGATTAAAATACAGAATATGTTTGCCTCATTCTGCATTTTATTATGTTGCTGCCTTTTGGGATGCTTTACATTAAAAATATGTGACTGATACTCTTTATACTAGTAAGCCTTTTTATTGAAAAAAAATATTATTGCATTAAACTACATTCCCAGGAATTCCTTGAATAACCTAAAAAAAAAGCTGTGTTGCATGTACAATAGTGCAATTCACTTAGCTACTGTATAATATAAAACACTTTATACAGAGAATACAAACCAAAATTACTAGTTTACATATTGTACTAGCCAGAGTATTATCCAGTTTTAAATATAAACTTAACACTTATAAAATCAATCTGGTCAAATGGCATTTTTATGCAAATCTGCACAACAAATATACATTTTAAATGTATTCCAGAAGTGCAATTAAACAAAAAACTAAAAATTTTTATCATTGTGTAATTTATGAAACTTTCATTATTTGAATTTTACAGTGTGGATGACTTGTTTCCTTAGGATATGTATCAAGAATACGCAATCAAGCTAAAACAGATTATTAACTTGGAGTGTATATATCACTGCCACCAGGATACTGTAACTCTTTTAAAAATCAGTCTAAATAAAATAAAAATTGCAGCATGGCTCCGTATGTCAGGCTCAATTATGCTTTTAATAATAATAATGATATATAATTAAAGTACATTACTCATTAATAAAAACCATGACAGCAAGTAGAACAAATGTATCATCTCAGCTATGCTGATAATTTTATTACATTTCTCCCAGAAAATCCCTTTAGTGTATTAAGAATGATATTGGACATTCCCTTTGTTGGTAGTCATTGATTGCTGTTTTGATATTGTGCTGTTTCTGTTCCTTCTTAATCTCCTTTTTTTTTTTTTCTTTTTCCCATCGGTACCTTTCACAATCCTAATTCCCATTGTTCCAAGAATTAAATTTAGTCTTTATTGTCCATTCATTTGCCTTACCAGATCATCCTTGGTGGTATATACAAAGATGCATGAACATCCTATGGTTTGATTCCTTCCTACAATCCCATTTTATTGTGTGTATGTTAAGGAAAACGTACGTACTTATTTTCCATAAATTGTCTATATAGTAGAATATTGCAAAGTTTCAGTTGGTCAGGTTTTTTGCCATAGGAATTTCTACAATTTTAACATTGCCTATGGGAAGCAGGGATACAAAACGTGTGTATGCATTAAAGATGAGGTTGGACTATCATTTCTTCTCTTCCCCTTTTTTTTCTCTTGGTATTATCTGCTTAGAATTCAAATGAACTCATATACAATACAAACAGCTGTTTTTCCTTAAAAAGAAATGGAACTGGGCACATAATTTTAACAGTCTGTCAGGCTGGAAATGCATCCTTGAGGCTGGTCTGAGCCCTGAACTGGAGGTGATGGCTGGGCAGCTCCACCAGCCTCTTCTGGGGCACAGGCTGACCTGCTCCTTTGAAACATCCAATTCAGAGTGTTTCCACAGAATTATAACTAACGTTTCCAAGTGGTCCCCTGAGTGAGGGATTCCCATCCCAGCAATCAAGCACTAATTTTCAGAGTTGTTAAGCCACATTCAGTGAAATATATTTGATTCTCAATAAATAAAATTTTGTATTCATTGAAATTATATGTAAATTCAGATCCAATTTTGGGAAGATTTTCAGCTAAATGAAAGGAAGGATTTTAAAACCATGGAAATATTTATTTTTAACTTCTTTCCCAAAGAAAATTTCTGACTTCCTTAGTTCTGAAGCAGTAATTTCAATTAAAGAAGTTCCCTACAATTTAAATGAGAAAACTGAACTAGAAAGATATTCAATGCATCCATTTTGCTAATAAAATTAATAAATCAGCTGGGAATCCAAAAAAAAGATGGCTTCATTGGCCTCTGTCAATACAAAAATGTTTTGCTTCTGCTCAGTCTCCAGATTTTTTTCCTGACATCCTTATATGATATCTAAAATGTTAAGTATCCAAAAAAATTCTAACTTTGAAGATACAAAATAAGCAGTCACAACTTCTAAAGCGACTTGAAAAGTTTGGCATAATACCAGTTTATGCCGAAGAAGCTGATTTTAGAAATTAAACCAATTCCATTTTATTGCAATAGATCAGTCTAATTTGATTACAACTAGAAGTTGTAATTACAACTAGAAAATTGGTCTTAAATTCTATTTTAAATGCTGAACTTAATTGCAATTAGATTTCTCAGCTTATTCAGATAGCCACATATAATGAAATAAAATCCTCCAGAAGTTTTTAAATATGTTTAAAATCAATTCTGAAAGATAGGTTATTAATTGTGCACTGCATTTTTGCAAATGAATTGAGATTATTTCAAATGTTTCTAATCCAAAGGATCACTTTCTGTCAGACAGTTCACTGTCCAATTACATTGGGAAGCATGCCACGGTCTAACCACAATTATGAACATAATTTCATGCTAAATATTCCATGTTTATTTGGGAAATATTATAAAAATAATCTCAATGTGCCATCCAAGGAGATGCCCTTACCTATTTCCAGATACAGTTATTACTAGCATTTTCAATCACGTGTTACCCTGAAGGTTGGACACATGCATTCAAATATTGCAGATTCAGAACTTCAATTTGTATGTTGAGAGTTTGGGGAGCCACGCGAGAACCTTGAAATATTTCTTTAGATTCAATTTGCCTTGAAAAGCTGAGAACTGTGGCATGGCTTTCTCTAAGACTTGACCCAGAGACCCAGTTTCAGCTCAGAATTCTACTTCTGCATTTTTATGAGTATCGGCACGATTTTGTAGGACCAGCCAGTTGTTTATGGTTTTGTTTTTTTTTTTTTTGCGAAAGGAATTAAACATATTTCCACATTCTTTGGGCAGGACTTTTCCCACACATCAGAGCTCTGTTGGGTAGGGACGAAGCATTACAGTCTTGGCCAAGGACCTCTGGTGTTCAAAGCCAGCAGCAGCTGCCTTGCCTCCCTGGCGTGCCCTACGCTGCGGCCACCAGCAGGCCATGCCGGAGAACGTGGCTCCATCCCCCTCTCTCCCTGGCCACCTTGGATGGCTGGCTCAGGGAGCAGAGAAGCAGCCTGCTTGTGCCAGCACAGAGCCCCCTGCACCAAGGGAATGTTTTGTCCCAGTGGCCAAGACTGCAGCCCATTAAGCTGACCGATCGACATACCCTGCGGATAAAATCACTGAAGTGTCTTTGAGATGTTGCTGTGACCTTCTTCTAACTCATCACCCCTCGCTCTGAGGCTCCTCATTTTATTTGGAATGGGAGACAGAACCAGGGACTTGTGGTCCTGGACACCTTTTTGCCCCATTCTGGAGTTCTGTGACCAGACCAGGTACTGTCCCACTGCATAGACACGCTCAGGAAAGCAAACCTTTGAGGTGCCTCAAGACTGCTCTACCTTAATTGTGCTACTTTAGAGCGCTCATTAGTGTTGATACTCTTGGTCCGTTTGTGTCTGGGGGCTGTGGCCCCACTCCTACCGACAGGCTTTGCTTCGGGCTGGTCTTTCCAAACGCTCTGTTAAAGGACCCCCGTGGGACCTGACCTCCTTGTGACAGTGTGACAGAGCACTTGAACCCGGCTCTCACTCTGCGATATGAGAACCAAGTCAACGTTCATATGCTCTCAACCAGAACGTGGGCTTTAAAATATTTGCTGTTGTGCTTTTAGCAAGACGGTAGATCTCCCCTCAGACGTGCGATTGAGCACTGAATAATTTATTTTATTCAAATTTGGGTTTGGAGCCATGGTGTAATCGTTTGGGCTAGTTTAAATAGCTTGAAACGCTGAAAACTTCTTTTATGGCCGGTAACTGTTGGGTCTGGCTAGAGCAAGAATGTTGGTGGGGCTCTTGGCCCTGGAATAAGGGCTGAACTAAGGGATTGGGGGGCCCAGCAGCCAGTGTGGCCGCGCTCAGGTGCGGCGTAAGGAAGGCTGGGACGTAGGCAGCGGCGTGTGGCAGCGCGGGGAAGGGCAGCGGGGACGGGTGGAGGGGGGTGGCGGAGACCAAGTGCCAAGGGTGTCCCGCCAGCAAAGCGGGATGGGTGGGCACGAGGGCTGGGAGCTGTGGGGAGAGCGACAGGGGGGCAAAGTGCGCCTGGGAGAGGGGCTGGAGGTGGGCCAGGGAGAGGGGGCCGCTGTGGGGCCGCGGGGACCCCGAGACGGCGAGGCGCTGCAGCAGCGCGTGGTGGATGGTGGTGACGGTGGCGTGATGCTGAACGGGCAGGGCGGCCACCGCTGGCCCTGGGGCGGAGAAGAGAGCCGGCCCTGGGGCAGACAAAACTTTCAGGTGTTTTGCCAGGTGCTGCTTCCGCACGTGCTGCTGCGCCCGCAGCTGCAGCAACCTGTATTTGTCCACCTCCTCTGGGGAGAACGTGACGGGCTGCTGCGTTAGGGGAGGTGGGGTGGGTTTGCTGTGCCCTTCTGGGTCACTCGCCGTGGCATCACGCTTCTGCATAGCGTCGTCACGAAGGGAGCCTCCTGCCCGGTTAGAGCCCACCTTTCCACCACGTAGTTCTTCTTTGGTCTCTGTTGAATTGGCGATAACAGGATATCTGTTAGAGGGAAAAGCACCAGGGAAATCATTTGGTACCGGGTCACAGCTTTGTATGAAGGGTTTCACTTCACTAATGAAGAGATTGGACTGTCCCTTTATTGTCGTGTTCCTTTTCAGGCTTGGGCTCTGATAGCCTGTTCCTATTTGAATGATGTCTTCATAAAGACAACGATCATAATCGGTGCCTGGTGAAAAAGCAACATTACTTATCTCTGACGCTTGAAAGTTGTTTTGCTTCAGACTGGTTTCCAATGAGCTGATTTCATTATGCCCCATGCCACTTTTACCGATGCCTAGCAGTGTCTCTGGCACAGGTACCACTGCAATGTCATCTACTGCTGATGGGAACTGAAGAGCAAAGTGACCTCGTGAGCGATCCTGTAATTCCACCCCACGAGTGTTGGGAAATCTCTCTAAACCATGCATTTGTTCCTGGGTTTTCTTGGACTGCACTCTTTCTAAAAGTAACTTGGCCGTCAGTGACTTCCTTTTTTCACACATATCTTTGGCCAGGGTTTCAGGAGAGCAGGAGGCAAAGTTTTTTGACTGACCATTCACATTCAGAGACTTGTAATGTGCAGCTTCAGCTTTTCCCTCTTTGGTGTCAGAACCTCTTTCTGTGTCCTCTTTTGTTTTATTATCACAGCCCTCAGTTTCTTTTGAGAAGGAGCCTGAGCTGCTACCTGTTGATATTCTGCTACTAGATGATCTTTCGCTGCTTCTTGAATCTCTGGTGGAACAACTTCTGGAGCTATGGTGGCTTCTATTTCTACTACACACTTTGCCAAAATGCAGGTGTCTACATCTGCTGCGTTTAGACCTGTCTCTGTGTCGTAAAACTTTATGCCTTGAACATCTTCGGTATCTCATTGTTCCCCTCTGGGTACAGTTTCTAGTTCTGTGACTTCTACTGTGACAAAGGTAATCCTCGTCTGTATTATGAGAAATGAAAATACATTTGTGCTTTCTGTGTTTACATTTGTGCCTCTCAGCTGTCTTGCTTTGTCTTCTACAACAGAAAAGCAGATGATTTCTGCTGTGGTTGGTTGATGCAGGACCCATATAACCACTTGTACCATGAACTGAGGTGTCAGAATAGCTGGAATGTCTGTCAGAGGAGGACTTTTGAGTAGATGGGCACCTCCAGCATCTCATGTAATATCCACAGCCTTCATTTTCTGCATACCTGCTGTTTGGACTGGATTTATAACTAAGGGAGCTTCCAGTGGAGTCTTTTCCACTGTCATTTATGTCACTGCTGCAGCTGGCCACCTCTTGAACGGATCTGCAATCATTTTGGTTTTCACGTTTTTCGTCAGAATAAATTAAATGACATTTTGCAGATTTAGACTTTTTAATGCTAGACATAAAAGCAGAAAAGGATATGCTTTCATTTCTCATGTTCTGTTTTTTTCTTTCACAGCTATGATGCTTTAAAGGTCTTCTCCATGTTGTTGCATGAAGACTTTTTTCTGTCCCGTGGTCCTTTTGTGAGACATCAAGGTAAGCAGGCACTTTGGGTATATTTTCATTCAAATAATCTGCAATGCATTTCTGACCATTTTCATTCATTTTTTTCCCTATGTCTGATTCAGCCTTTTGCTTGGCCTTTCTTGGATTTAGGGAACCTTTCATCTTCTTTGGTTTCAACAACTGATTATCTTGTTCATTTGACATTTGCTTGTGTTTTATTAAACCTGAGGCTTCATTTTCATCCGCAGTTTTATTTAGAGAGTGCTCTTTACGGCTTTCTTTGTTCGTTTCATGCTGTTTACCATCTCTGTGGTTTAAAGAGAGTCTGAAGTCAAAATACAGTGGATTGCACCCGTAGGAAATACAGGGCTCAGTTTTTGTAAACAGGAGTAATTCTGTGGGCCACTGCAGAGTAGTGGTGCCGTCTTTGCTCACGACGTGAAGGAAAGGCAATGTATGGGGTGTCACCTCTTCAACCAGCGTCCCCCTTGGAAGCGTTTCCATATTCCCATTTGTGGTTTCTGAACTCTCCAAGGATCCTTCTCTCTTCACCACCCCAGGACTGTCACAAATGTTGCTTGCATATACCAGCTGAGGTTCTGGCTCTCGTGGGAGCTCAGGTAACTGGTCGGGCAGGTGGGCACTGCTGTACTTGTAGGCATTTGGCTGTGTACAAAGATTGCTAGCTTGGCATGAAGGTGAAATGAGAGTTTCTAAAAATTGCTCAGACTCATTCAATTTATTCTCTTGCTCCGTTTCTCGAAGTGAACCAGCAAAATCCAAATCCGAAAGCTGTATTTTGACTTTGGGAAATGAAGGATGAGCACTGACCTTTTCTTCTAATTCTCTATCGTTACTTTTATCATTTTCATTCAGCATTTGGGGTTTTGCAGCTACATGACTTAATGCACTGTTATCCAAATCCATTTGGTCTGGCGTAGTAGGCAGCCCTTTATTCAAGCTTGCTTTCGTGTCCTCCTCCAAAAGTGTGCCAGAATGACAGCCCTCCAGAGTTTGCTTTGTTTTATGGTTGGGGGATTCACTACAATCATTTCCTTCTTCAGAGTTCTCACTGAAGACTGATGCTGAGGACTCGAGCTTCAAAGGGACTTTTTTAGAGAACGAGAAAGACACTCCTGCCCTTTGAGGAGCATTGGTACTCTCTGGGAACACTTGTGAGGCTCGGTTTCCAAGTGCATGGGGTCTTTCAGTAGGGTACTGATGTCTGCTTATGATGAATGTCTGTTTCCCTAGTATGCTGCTGGAGAAACCTTGTCCCTCACCGGTGGCAGCTCTTTGAGAACTGGCTGCTAACTTGCCACCCTTGCACAGGAAAATGCCATCTGGGGATTGCTGCTTTTCCACAACTAATCTGGGGGCTTTAAGCAATGGTCCACTCCCAGTGATGCTGCAAAGCAATAAATAAAAAAAAAAAAAGGAAAGGTTTATTAAGTAACCAAGACAAGACAGAACTCTCATTTGACAATGACTGTCTGGTAAAGAAGGGTGTCACTCATGCTGCTATGAGGGAAAACTAAGTTTCTGAAGTTTCTAAAGGGTAAATGTGCAGTCTAACCCTGAGATTGGGCTTCTCCAGGGGCAAGGCAGTCTTTATATACTTGAAATGATACGATTTGAAGTCAGCACAGGTATGTTTGCGTTCAGACTTATGCCCATGTACGTCTAGAATAAACAATACTGTCTTTACTCTGAATTTATAGCAGTGAGAATCTGGTCTGTGGTAAGTCTTGGTTTTCTGAAAGAAAATTGAAAAGGAAATTGTGCCTTGTTCAAAATTAAACACTTCTACCTGGAGTACCTGCAGAATCAACCTATAAGAGAAAAGGCAACATGCTGCTTGCCTGGGAGGAGGTGATGTATGTATGATTTTTTTCAAGAGCAGATTTTTATTTTGCCTTTATATTATTCCACAATAAATGACTTTGTGAAATATTCAAAGAGATATTAATGCTATCACCAAATATTAAAACTATCCCCAGTCATTGGTGGGGAAGGACACAAGGTGGATTTCCATCATTATTAATGGAGACTTCAGTGCTTTCATTATCGCCCACTATTTGACTTACTTGCCCATATTTTCTCTTTCCGTATCCTACTTTCATTAATTACATTTTTCATCTTCCCCAAACCTCTCAGATTTTAAACCTGTGGTTTAATTTTCTTGTGCTTAAAAAAAAAAAAAATCGACCTATTCTAAGAAGGCTTAACAAATATGGTAAATCACTGATCTCTTGCAATAGATAATTAGCTGAAATTGGAATGACCGTTGCCATTTTCCATTAGAAATGAGACATACATAGCTACCGTACAAATCTTATTCCAAGTAATGTTTTATGTATGTATTTCATTAGACCAATTATTTACATTTGCTGTCGATGCTGTCAATGCTGTCGATACAGTACACTTACATGAAAAAGTTTTGGAATCAGCTTCAGTAAAGAGTTTGATTAAAAAATAGAAAATATTTTAATTAAATGTAACTAAATTATGACTGCCAGATCTGCATAACAACTATCAATAAATAGGCCAGCATGCTTTATAAATTCTATAAAAATCCATTGATCTCCAGCAGTGGGAACAACATAAAGACTCCCTGTAGTGGGGTCAACTCAGAGTATGAGAATATGTCTGCATTTCTGAGAATATATTTGCATTTGCCACAAATTTGGCTTCAGGAGATACAAATTCACCCTTATCTGTACATTAAGAAGGAATTACCTCTTGGAGAAGGTGTGTAAAAAGATTTCTTTTAAGTCTCCTTGGAACAGCAAACTAAAGCTTCGTTTTCAGTTTTTCTGTGCACAAGATTAACAGTGATTTTGTTTAACTCGTTGCAAAGGACTCTGTTGCAGCCTGAGACACAGCACTCGGGGACAATAACAAGTGTGTGTGCGGGGGAAATTTTGTAAAGCTGGTAAAGCTGGCTATCCATCTTGCCTGAGCAACTGGGAATGCTCCCCCTCCACCAAGACCATGACTCTCAGCCGCCCCCGAACCCATTAGTCCTTCCAAACAGGAACGGTGAGCGCTGTCCTTCCAGGCTCCTTGTAAAGGATTATGGACTCCTGGCTCTTTCTAAAAGCAAACCCAATTTTTCCCTCCCAGCCTCACACTGCTTTCCTATTTTCTCTAACCTTATTGGTCTGCCTGAGACTGTACCCTGGAGCGTGTGGGCACAAAGGCATCGTCCCACAGGCGGGTACAATTCTCTCGGCAGATTTGTATGAAAATGGAGTTGTAATCATAAAAGTGATATATTAGCACTAAACTGTTATATTTCAGCAGATTACTCAAAGGCAATTACATAGGCCAAAATGAGTGTATAATAAACTCTGCTATTATTTCCAGGGTACAGTAAGCTTGATATGAATTTAAAAGGATGCCAGTTTAATTATCTACTTAACTCATTACAGTCATAGATTAACATAAACAATTGGTCTGGTGGCAACCTATTATACTGATGTATTCAATGTCGTTAAAAAAAAGAAGATTTCTCAGATGTAAAGGTTTATTAGTGCAAATTTTGGACTGTATCTTGGTATTCATCAATAGAGCTAACAGTGTGGGATAAAAACTCATTTAATTACTTGTTTTTCATTCACATAATGATATTTGAATTACTCTACTGAGAAGCAGTCAGAATAATCTCAGTAAACTAAAAGCAGTGAAAATTATTCACAAAGTACAGATGGTCTAAAAAGCGTTTTTCCTCTCCCATTCACTTACTATCCAATGCTAAAACAGTTATACTAATCTATTCGGGTCAGTTTGCTAGGGTAAAATGGTGATACTAAAACATCTTCAGTCCACTCCTTCAGAAGAGATGAAATTAACTACCTACCGGAGGGAAAAACACAAACCTTCAAATAACAATTAATTTGTTAAGGGTCTTTCAGTTTTATGGTTTGCAGAACAGGGACTTTTGGAGTTGGGGACGGCTGAAAACAGGTTACAGTAGACACAATCTCTGTACATTACAGAGTGTAGGAGAAAAAATCTGGGGATTTCTTCTGAGGCTGAGGAAAGAGGGCATTAAAAGGTAATATAAATTTTCAATACTTGCCACTCTGACTGCTTCCTTAACTCTGCAAGCTGGTGGAGCCGCTTGAGTGCTTTTTCCTGTTTCTTCTCATCTTTCCATGACTTTGAAGCCACATTTCGAGCAAATTCCCTTTGTTTTAAATCTTTCAATCTCTGTGTGAAAAGAACAAAAAGAGAAGGGATTAAATATGTACACAGCATTCCTCTTGCTCAATTTATTTGCTTTTGGTGAAGTTAGTGTGTAAACGGAGATTAAAAATATACTTAAAAAGCTATCATTCTAAGAGATTGAAAATGATGGTTTTGCCTAACAAAACAACATGATTGGGCCATCACTATTTAGCTGATCGACACATACCTATGAATGATAGCTTTTTCATTTCTTATGAATACACAAATCTTCTGTTGTGTATAAAAAATATAAACACACAAAACTAGACTCCATTTAATGTAGCTGAATTTTTTCTATTTAGTTCAGTCAGTTGGAATTTAATACTTTAACATATACTGGAATAAAGCTGAACCTGTGTGTTCACACAAGACATATATTTTATTGATGTCTATATTTGCACATGCATGTGTGCTACTGTGTTGATTTTGTAGCATTTTAAGACTGCCTTTTTTTTTTTTTTCAAAGGAGTGAATGACTGTCTGAAATATTTGATGAGGAAACTTGTTTATGGTTATTTTCACAATTATTTTTTATCTTTTTGAACATCTATAAATCAAGTAGTTCCTGTTGGAGAGAGCAAAATTCTTTGCCTTTGTTACATTTTTTATTACTTGGTTTTGCACCGCTGATGGTATAAGGAAAAGTGAAGGAGAAGACGACACAAACCAAGAAGTGTTTCAAAAACATCCTCTGCAGAAAAAGTGGTATTATCTTGCCTTTGAGTTCATTGTGCTTTCCAGGACTCAGCAGATCATGTCACAACTTCCCAGTTCAGGTCCATGCTTCTACACTCCATGGCAGAGGTGTCTTCCTCCCTATAGCACCTCTCCAGAGCTGTGGGGTTTGGGAAGGGCAGGTTTACAAACCAGAAGGGAGCTCTGGTGCGTTCAACCAGGTGCCCAAAGTAGAAACTTTGAGGACCAGGAGCGAGAACTAAACCACTGCGTCCAGTTGCCCCTTTGTCTGGAGGTGGTCCTGTGCTCTGCTGGGAAATGCAGAACTTGAGTATCAACACCGGGAAATGCTGAATTTTCCATGGAGCCCAGAGAGCTGATTTTGCAAGCTAGACCTAAAGAAAAGCTTTGGTATCACAGTAATTTTTAAACTGTTGGCCAGCTGGAGATGTCTGTGCCTATTTGCCTTTCCATCAGCACCTGGAGATCAACATCCTAATCGCTGCCATGGCGTCCTGCTCTTGCTTCCCTATAGCACGGCCAAAAGCCCAACGTGCAGCAGTAGGACAAGCTGGAGGCTGATCCCCATTCCCTGTTTCCTGCAGCCCGGGAATGTGGAGCAGCCTAGCCTCGGCACAGAGCTCGGCAGGGGCCAGCAGGGAGAAAAACCAGTAGCTGAAAACGACCGTGTGGTTGCTTAATACCATCTAAAGACAGATAAAACAAAGTCATCCAGTAGGACAGAGCCTAGTAGGACAGAGAAGCATGAAGGAACCCTTGGTAGAAACACAGGGGATCTGTGATTACACTCTGTGAGGAGTGCTGGAAAGTGGCAGTGGGTTGTGTCCCACCACTCTCACACCAGCTGCCCTTCCAGTATGGGATTTGTTTAAAAAAAGCCAGACAACATCTCTGAGAGAAAAACAAACCAATGCTGGGAGACTGGAGCAGAATGTTCTTGTTTGCTTTCAGCTTTCTGTGCCCCAAGTCGTGTGCCCCCGTGCCTGGTGAGGTGGGGGGGGGAGGCTGCCCCACAGATCGGGTGCTGTGGGAGCTTAGGAGCTGCCCCCGACCCGTGCCATGTCTGCAACAGGCCAACTGCTGGGGGAACGGGTGCTCCAGCAGCCAGAGCTGTCCTGCTGCCTCGCCACACTTTAACAGTATTCAGCAAAAATATTTACAGTCTGTCAAATCTGTATGTTTCCCTGGAAAGTTTCTATCACCTCCAACATCTAGTGAATTAGACTCTGAAACAGGACCAACCGCAGAGTCCTCCTTAAAGCTCTTGGGCTTCAGTTCCTTGGGAAGAAATGGTTAAATGGTTGCTCCACCACATTTTTAGCTACGTGCCCTCCCTCCCTCTTTCCTTGCCCCTTGCCAGGCCATTCACACAGTGCTCCGTTCCCTCAACCCCATTCCCTGCAATTTACAGTAAAATGGACGAGTAGGTAAGACAGTGTGAGTTATGGTACAGGAAATAAGATTGTAAAATAATATGTAAAAGCCAAAGCTCCACAAGAAATCAGAGAATCTTCCCACAGCAAATCCACACTTTCTGTTGCCTAAGTAATATTTACAAGAGCGTAGAGGTATTTAAGCAGAAAAGATCCTCTCCTCCATATAAAAACAGAGGTAGTCTTGAGTCTTATTAACATCTTCGGTGTGAAAAAAGGGCAAAGAAACACATTTGAGAAAAGCCCTTTAGTGATGCTTGCTATGTCTAAGCTGTCACTGTGGGCTGTTGCACATCACACATAAAGCATTCGGGAGGAAAAACCAGAAACAGTTTCTACCTGTTCAAAGAAGAATGTGAAAGCTGGTACCAGGGAGTTCAGGTGCTGCAAAGAAATGCCATTTCACTTCTTTGACAGTTAGGATGATAATCAACAAAGCAAATGGACCAACACTTAGAGTAGAAGTTCTAGTGGTACGTTTTGCTCTCTAATGGCATCCAGCATGTGTCAAGGAAGCAGAGAGAAGAATAAAAAAAAAAAATGCAGGTAAGGATAGCGAAGGACTTATCAACCAGAGATGAAATCTGAGAAATGGAAAGCATTTCCAGTCTGAGCAGACAAAGGGCTCTCCCTGCACATCCCTCCCCAGCCAAGCAGAGGCTGCCAGGGATCCGGGAGGAATCGTAATGGGATTTGTCAGCTGTGTTGGACAGAGCTCGGGACTGCCTGCTGAGCCTGCAAAGCTGCTGTTTTCTTCTCTAATAACCTGGGCCAGAATCCTGAAAGGCACACAAGTGTTTTCCACGTGCGGTGTACAACTGCACGCGACCGAGCAGGTACCTGGATGACAACTCTAAGCTCACCAGGTGGTTTTGGAAATTAACATTGCTTTACATAGCAATTGCATTTTTCATGTAATTAGGTACCTAACTGGGCATCCAAATGCAGGTATGTGTAATAAATTATGATTTATTAAACAGCAATCTTGTGTTCTGTCCACCTGCTACCAATATCATTGCTATGGAGATAGATTTAATTTTTAGGCTCATGTTTAATTCTCCTGGGTTTTGGGCACATGGGCATGTAGACATTGCCATGTCTAAAAGTAACTCATCCCTTTTTTATAAATACCCACACAGAATATTAAAGGACTAAAAAAAATAATATTCATTCTGAATCTGTTATTTTCCTCCTGAACTCTGGGATGAATCACCAGGAGATCCAAATGACTTAATGGAGCTGCATCTTCACTACTTATTTTTGCTAGTCATGAAATATCAGTGGCCAAATACCTGAACTTTAGCAATTTCTGCCCATTCTTAACGTTGGGTTATTTTTTTTTAAGTTGTCACTTGATTGTGGCCAGTACCTGCTTTTCACTGACATACAAGCCCCTGTAGCATAATCACCACATTTTCAGTACTGAAAGTACTTTCCAGAGTTGTGATGCTGATTTCTGTTCCTCCCTGTGTAGGTGAACATTTCTCTGAATTGCTATCTGATCAAATTTGGATGTCTCTAGTAGTTGCTTAGATTTTATTTACAACCACTGGAAAGAAATAAGCACTTTTAGGGATCTAATCACCTCTTTATAAAGAAGCTGTCTAAAACAGGAGGGATAAAGTGAGATGTAAAATTACCTCTTTCTTTTCATTGCCTACAGAAGGTATGGAAGATGGCTATCTTAATTATGAAGGAGTGTTCCTCTAATAAGGTGACATGGTCGACAACCCAGCTGAAGTGCCTCTACACCAGTGAACTTAGCAACAAATAGGAAGAGTTGGAGGCCACCATGCTGCTAGAAAGGTATGACCTTGGTGCCATTACTGATACTTGGTGGGACGAATCCTTGACTGGAGTATAGCTACCAATGGCTGGAGGCTGTTCAGAAGGGACAGGTGAGGAAGGAGGGGTGAAGGTGTTGTCTTCTACATGAAGAAATGGATAGAGTGTGAAGAGCTGTCTCTGAAGAATAGCCACAAGCATGTTGAAAGCCTATGGGTAAGAATTAGATGCCAGAGGAAGAAACGGAGCCTTGTGACTGGTGTCTGCTACAGGCCACCCGATCAGGGGGAGCCTACTGACAAAGCCTTCTTACTCCAGCTACAGATGGCATCACACTCACAGGAAGACTACAACCACACCAACATCTGCTAGAAAGCAGCAGCCTACAGCACAGTGCACTGTAGGTAATCCAGGAGGCTCCTGGAGTCCATCCAGGATTAATTCTTAAGCCAGGTAATAGACAGCCCCACCAGAGGGGATGCAATACTGGACCTGTTGGTCACCAATGCAAGTGAGCTAATCGGTGATGTCAAGATTGGAGGCAGCTTGGCCTGAAGTGATTGTGCACTGGTGGAGTTGACACTCCTGAGAAATATGGGCCTCGTGAAGAGTACAGTCAGAACCCTGAATTTTAGGAAAGCAAAATTTCAGTTCTTCAAGGAGTTAGTCAATAGGACCCCCTGGGAAACTGTCCTCAGGGACAAGGGAGCAGAACTGAGCCAGCAGAATTTAAAGCACACTTTCTATAGGTATGTCATCTGGAAAAGGATGGTCAAAGAATACAAAGAAAGTTTACATAATCTACATTTCCCTGCCAGATATACATTCTCTAGGAGGTTTCTGACTTCAGGGACCATTTTGTCTATATTGCTCTCTGATTCTCTCATAATTTGAGGACCACATCGCTAAAAAGAGCCATTTTAAGATCTACTTGAGGTAAATGTAGTATTGTTTATAGGTGCCACTCACTGCCCGTTAGATGAAAAGGTGTGGTCAGGGCAAGTAGTGAATGATAATATGTGCTTGAAGGATATTAAAGGCAGCTATAAACAGAAACCTCATCAAATACCTCAAGGAAGTAAAACATTGCTTTTTCTAATAGGATGTAATTACTATCCATAAAAAGTATTTTAGGCGGCTTATTTATTTTTTATTTTTTATTCATTCAAAATCAAAATATTCTTTCTCTTGTATTTGTTTAAAGTAGATTGACCTCTTCTGGAGTAGGAAAGTTCTAGTAGCAATACTATAACAAAAAGCCCGCTCAAAGTAAAGGAGGTTTAATAAATGGCATTGCCTTGCAGTTTTTGGCAATAATAAAAGACCACAAAGAACTTTTGTAATCACCTGATCAAAACTTTTCAATAACACAAGACAGAGGACATACTGATCTGGTATGTTTTAACAAATAAATTGATAAAATCAAGTTACTTTAACAAGATCTATTTTACATAAAGCAATGCAATTAATTACATTATCATTCCTAAATACTTTATGGAGTCCTGTATCAGTCATGTCAGTATTTTTACCGACACTAATGTCAGGATGACAGATTTTCTTGTTTATTCTTTTTTAATGCCAGGAGGGTATTATCTAGCTTCTGGCTTGATGCATTTTCCTCTAGTGCTCTGAGACTTATTAAAAATCAACATTAATGATTAAGAGAGTTTATGGCCAGCTCTTTTCTAATACTTAAATGTTGGTCACCTGAACTCACTGATACCAAAATATTTCATTCTAAATTTTTTTGTTTAATATCCTTCTAAGCTATTGGTAGTTGGTACTTTAAAAACACCATAAACATCATAGTAGTGACTAAATCATCTGGCTTTGTGCCAAGTACAGAATGGAAATCTGTGTTGAATAGTCCTTTTTACATCACCGCTGACAAGAAATTAATTTCTATTTGGAGCAGAGGATTCTTTATGTCCTCAATATACTTTCAGAAACCTTCTTGCCCTCAGTTCTGATGGTTTTCCTTTTGCCCTTTTTACTTCCTCCATCACTTTTTTCCAATTTCTTCACTTCTGATTTATGATCTTTACCATCGATTTTTCCTTATTCTCCTTTATTATAAATTTAAGCCACAGAGAATTGACTTTCCTTCTAAATGAAATTAGCTGTTTATAACTTATTTGGTCTTTTTCAGTTGTGGGATTTGGGCTCTTAGACCATCTGCCAAGTGCTCTTTAAAATTTCCTAGGTGTCTCTCACATCTTTCCATTTGAATTCCTCCTCCCAGCCCATTCAGAAAGCTCATTCACCAATTACAAAACTAGATTCCTTAAAGAAGTATATGTCACAGTTTGTAATTTATACAAATATATGCAAATATATATTTTTGCATTTACTGAAAACAATAATTTGGCTTTTGAAATTTCCTGTATGCCTGTGTTGATCATCAGAATGTTAATAACATAAGGAACAGCTTTTTAGAGACCCATAATGTGGATGAAGTAATGTTTATAGCTCCATTTGATGTAAGAGTGAATCCAAACAGTCATAGTCTGGGGCACACGTAAGGGGGCAGAGAGGGACATTAAATGTTAAAGTCCCATAGCTCCACAACATCCAAGGGGATAAAAGAAATAGTTTGGGATTGCTCTTATAAAAGTGCATCATGCTCATCACAGAATCATGGAATTGTTGGAGTTGGAAGGGACCTCTTGCAGGCCATCCAGTCCCACTCCCCTGCCAAAGCAGGGTTGCCCAGAGCACATCACTCAGGACTCCATCCAGGTGGGGCTTGAAGATCTCCAGAGAAGGGGACTCCACACCCTCCCTGGGCAGCCTCTGCCAGGGCTCTGCCACCCTCACCACAAAGAAGTTCTTCCTCACATTGGAGTGGAACTTCCCATGTTCCAGCTTGTGCCTGTTGCCTATCCTGTGGCTTCTTATTCTAGTAATCCATACTTTTTTACACCCTTAAATTTTAATTATTTATTGAAAAAAAAGAAAGATTGTCAGCTTATGTACTAAAATGGAACTGCAATTCTCTTAAAATATGCAGCAACTCAGACACAATATGGTGAGAGTGACTTTATATTCTTTGGACTAGGTGAATTAATATGACACTGTAAATAGTGTTTTAATTTATGAAAAATATTCCATTGTTTTCCCAGGTATTATTGGTTTAGCTTTTAGAAGGACCTTGTGCAAAAATAGGTAAGGATTATACATGTTAAAAAAAAGGTGTTCATTTCCTAGAAATAACAGAAAATAGCTGTAACAATTTTGTACACTTCTCCTGTGCTCCGTGTTCCAGTTTATCAGTCTATGACTTGCTGTTTTGAATGTGTACAGGTCCAATTCATGATAATTTTCAAACTGCAGGACAGAATCTCATTTTCTTTTTAACCAAGTAAAAGGACCTGATATTGTGCTAAATTTCAAATTGGGAAGGAAATCAGAATCTAACATGGGCTATTGAGAGCAATAATTCTATCAATGGTTTGGTGTAACCCAGGCTTAAATGATAAAGAAGTAATACAGAACTCAGAAAAGATGGTTATTGGGAGATGATGGGAAGACTGAATTATTATTTTTTAAGTAAAAAATTAGATGAGGTTAATCTGACTATTCTGGGTGCCTTTTAAAAAATTTAAATTACATAACCTTTCAGGCAATATTTTTGTATACAAATATAAGTAACTATATGATTTTATATAGTGTATTGTTTTACCCTGAAACATGATATTATATTATATTATATTACCCAACAATATCTCAACTAATTATGATTTGATGTTCACAGAATCAAATCCCTATCTAAGACTGGATACCCAAGGCAGGCTCAGAATACAAGCAGTAGGTTATATAGCTTCTGCTGGATATCATCAGTACCTTGCCAAATCCCATTGATCCTGAATGGAAAGTGTAAATACAGAGGGATGGAATGGGACTGCACTCGCACTTTTAAACACCAGTATTTAATTGTCTGTTTTGAAGGAAGCAGTGCTAAGAATCCATCAACGTGCTAAGGGCTGAAAAGAAGCAGAGAAGAGCTAACTATAGCATAAAGCATCCTACAGGGTCCTAGATGTTTCTGTCAATTCCTCTATACTAACTCACGTGTTTGAAAAACAAGAATTTCTGCTCTATAGGAAATTTTGACCTTTGGAATTTCTTTACTTCTTAGTCTTATTAGGAGAAGTACCAATTTGAAAACTTATTAAAAAATGAATATTTCGAGTGCTTCCAAGTTGCTTGTTGTAGATGCATCTAAATAGCAATATAACACAATGCTTTAAAGTTGTAATTTTCATAACTTTTTAAATTTCAATAACAGTAAATATAATATGTGCATATGTTGCAATGAATATTTTAAAAATGTTCTTAAATACTTTACAAGAATATCTTTAAGCATTTTTTTAAAGTAACACTTATTGAAGCAAAATATTTCAATCTGTATGAACCGTTTCAACCTGATTGAAACTAAATGATGTAAACATTTTGATCTTCTCATATTCCTGCAAAACCATTCTACTCTAAAAATAACTTTTCCTGATAGAAAAGTCTTTAGTTGTCAATTTTTTTTTGTTGTTCAGGAAACGTTTGGTTTCTATAGTCTCATCACTTGTGATAATATATTTATTTGGCATTCACTTGAATGTCATCTACATTTCTCTAGATATTCCCTTGCAATTTAATCTGAGAAGGTGCTTAAAGAGCCTTCATCTTTGTAACGGCTCCTGGTGGAGCCTAATTATGATGAAATTGCAAAAGCTGTGAAATGATAATTAGTCCAGGTTACCTCCTTTATTTTTCCCTTAGAAAATATGTTAATTAATGCTTTTAACTAAGTAAGGATGATAAATGACTGTTCTCACCATTTTTATTGCTGTCTTGGTGATGCAGGGATATATTTCCCTTTGGCTTTAAAATTATTTGTTTCTGCTAGGACTGTCCCTTAAAGATGTAGAAGGCCCATTTTACGGTTCCTCGAACACAAACCCAGTTGATTAACGTGACTTTACAGCTCCACGGGAGCCAATTGCCCAGCCACATTCTTGCACATTAATTACTGCTTGGAAGGTACAGGCAGTCAAAACCAAAGGGAACCATAACAGATGCAGATTTGAGACAGCTGTTCAGAGGGCCTGGTGTATTTTGAGGATGCCAACGGGATTAGAATTATTATTTTTCCAGAGGAGGGAAAGATAAGAGCAAGGGGGCACTATTCAAAAGTTATGCA
Organism: Gallinago undulata; assembly: GCA_026546715.1. Lineage (NCBI taxonomy): Eukaryota > Metazoa > Chordata > Aves > Charadriiformes > Scolopacidae > Gallinago > Gallinago undulata. The sequence continues at coordinate 22,147,434 of JAOTQQ010000012.1, read as the reverse complement.
GAAGCCGACAGAATCTTTCTGTCAACATTTGAGGGTACAACATTTTGCTAGCAAAGCTAACCACCCGGTATTTCCAAAAAGCTGACTATGGCCTAGAATTGCCCCAGCTGTGCTGTGACCTGCCCAACGGGCTCCTTGACCTGGTGGAGCAGAACCTTATTCTACAAGGCATTTCACAAATACCAGTTAAAGGGCTTGTGAACAGACAGTAACCAAAGGAAATCATAGCATCTGGCACTCTTTGGTGCCCATCACCTCACTACTGGAAGCAAGACTTTTAGAGCATGACCTGAAGAGGAAACAATTGTTCAAGATCTACTGATTTAACACCAAAAAAAAAAAAAAGTGCAATATGGGCTATAAGTGACATAACCTAAAGTTTGCCAGTCTGTGTTCAGTATTGTCCAGTTCTTATTAGTTCCTGGTTAACAGGTATTTTTGCCCAGAGTATGTAGAAAACATTGCTATACGTTCTGCTGCTTATCTTGTTCATTAAACAATACAGGTACAACTCCAGCCTGATTGCCCTAAAGCTTAACTGAAAAGGGGAATAATAATTTAAAGATAAAAATTTAGATTCTCTGCATCTACCCCATTTTCTTAAGTAATATCCTATGTATTGCGTGCATTAGCGCTTCAGATCTGAGAACCAAAGAGGAGCATGCTGATTTTAATCACCCCTTTCACACAGCATGAAAAAGAAGAACAACTGGCTCAAATACACTATTTATTTGTTTCAGAAAGTCTTTTGTTTCAAAATTCATTGAATTTACATTGTAATTGCTCTATTAAATCAGTCACAACAGAATGTTTTAATTAATTTGTTTTTGAGAATTTTTTCTCTATCCGTACTTGAAATGGAAGGAAAGTTACCACACTTTTTGACTAAATATAATTAAATAGCAATCTGTTTCTTCAGATTCTTGGTTTGGAATTACTGTACAAAATTAAACCCTAAGCTGATATTTTAGGGCAGAATTTCATATTTTTCTGTGGTTTGGCATAATCTTTTTTATTTATTTATTAACAAATCTAATCCTACAGATTCCTTGCTTATTTGAATAAGCCATCCATTACACTGCATTAACCATTCTTCCTGCTTGAAAAATTAGTTGCAAAACTTTAGTAATTAAAAAGTGTACCCTCTGAGAAAAATGTAAAGGACAATAACAGCGTCATTAATGAAGAGCACTTCCTGTAACTGACATTCTGGTTATTGCTATGTCTTAAATGCCAAAATCTGATAATACACTTCTGTAATTCCTTATATAATTAAATGCTTAAGAAATATCTTACAGTCCTTGGACCATCATTAACAACTATGAAATTAGGTGTCCCATGGGCTTTTTTTTCCAATTTAAAGAGGGTTAAATTGTTAATTTACATGTTAATTAACAGTCATTCTAAAGAACACCAAATGTAATTCCATAGCATCTAGCCTTTAACAATTTAGCTTTTGAAGACACTAAATTTAAAAGAAGATCTGCATTATTTGCAATAAGTTTTTTTGAGGGCTAATGATGAAAGGAATCTCATCCTAAGCAACATGCAATTTAAAAAGGATGAATACTGCCAATTTATTTACTTTATCACTGAGTAATAAGAAAGCAGCAAGGAAACAGCAGGGCAGCAGGTCCAGTAGTTCTTAATAAGGCCCACTGACCTACTGAGATTGGTAAAGTTTAAAATAAAGAATTGCTTCTGATGACATTTCTTTGGAATCTGTTGCCTCCAGTCACCCCAATCACCGGCGTGTGCTCAGTGGTATTTGATGATGTTGCTTCTGCTGCTCTGGAGCTGCCCTGGTACATGTGTGTGCTGTAGAGTGCAAGTGTCTCTGTGTAGGATAGCTGTAGACACCAGCCTCCTCTTAGAACATTTAAGAAAATCTTGCATAATTTTATAAAATAAACATTCACTTCAAGATCATAGAATCATAGAATTTTCTAGGTTCGAAGGGACCTTTAAGATCATCTAGTCCAACTTAGTCTAACTCTGATAAAAAAAACCCAAAACATCACTAACCCATGTCTCTAAGCACTATGTCAACCTGACTTCTGAACGCCTCCAGGGATGGTGCCTCAACCCCTTCCCTGGGCAGCCTGTTCCAAGGTTTATGTCCAACCTGAACCTCCCCTGGTGCAGCTTGAGGCTGTTTCCTCTTGTCCCATGGCCTGTTCCTTGGGAGAAGAGACCGACCCCCCCTGGCTACACCCTCCTTT
>JAOTQQ010000012.1:22126678-22145112 GCA_026546715.1 Gallinago undulata | reverse complement strand
CTCTCCTCATGAGACTTGTTCTCCAGACCCCTCACCAGCTCCGTTGCCCTTCTCTGGACCCGCTCCAGCCCCTCAATGTCTTTCTTGTGGTGAGGGGCCCAAAACTGGACCCAGCACTTGAAGGGGGGCCTCACCATTCCCAATACAGGGGTTACAGAGATCATTTCAGACTGGAAAATAAATGTTCTTAATACAGTGATGCCAAAGATTACGTGTTTTTCTCTGCTCCTTTGCCCCTGCTGTCACCCCGTAAGGCTTCACGTTGCCCTCACCCACACCGGCTGTGGTGGTGGGACACAGCCTGCCCGGCTGTTTCTCTGCAGAGAGATGTGACCTCAGCATTTCAAAGATGCTGGACTGCAGGTACTTTGACACAGCAGCTGATGCAAACATGCTTTTACAAAGGCAAGATTTCTCAATTTCTAAACAAGAGAAAGAAGTGTTCTGGCCAAGAAAATTTTAGTCTTACGTTATCTGTCAGTGGTAAAAAATGGAATTGTACACGAGCATCAGCATAAGACATTTAATTCTTTGCTTTTTTTTTTTTTTCAGACCCCAGCCATTATTTATATTGTGTTAAGTCCTTTGTATTTTTTTTTAATACAACATTTTGTGCCAATATAAAATCTGTGGCATTCTTGTTAACAGAATTAGAGTTCTGAAATGTGATTTTTCCTGTCACCTATGTGGTAACTCAGTTCTTAGTGGAATGACTTAGATATTGGTGGCTCTAAGTGGCTGACTTTGACAGTCTCCTCCTGAGCTTTCTCCTGGTATTTCCCCTTATTTACGGATTGTGTCTCCGGGTCCTTCCACTCGTTACTCCTTTTTATCCCTTTATTCTACACAACTTTCTTTGTCTTCTAATTTTATAGAGATAGTTCCATGCCTTTCTGTTCTTGCAATTTCTGTCTCTCTCTATTCCCACAAGTACTTCCTAAACCCGCTTCTTCTCCTTCTGTTTCCCTTCATTTCCCATCATCAATTCTCTTGTACCCAACTGCTTCATCCCCTGCACAAGATGGATTCATTCCTCAAGTACCATCCATCTTCAGTACTTACTCAGGGAGTTTTCCTTAGGGAAAGCAAGATGCAAGCCGAGATTAAAGATTTTATTAAAGAGCAGACACATGAAAGTATCAGATTAGGTTGTCCAAAAAATATTGGTTCTGGTGCTTTATCACTTCCTCGTTCTAAACTGCAAATACTATGTATTTTTACTGGAATTTACCAAACCTTGGGATACAGAACAAATACTTCAGCCCAACTTCTAACAGGAACAGAAACCTAGGAGTTAAAATACAAAGTGTTTAGAAATTTAATTATAAGCATCACAGCCAGTTCTGTACCTAACAATCCAGTAGAAACCATGGTGTAATCTAGTTTGTAATCAAAACTAATTTAGGAACAAAAGGGATGAGTAAAAGGAGTTCATTCACAAGAACAAATTCTGAAAGAATGAGAAGAACTCTTTAAGTTAATTACAGGAAAGGCAGTGTGAGAAAATGAAAACTATTCAGCAAGAAATTATCAAAAACCTGCTCTTTGTGAACAGCTACAATCAGAATGGAAGTAATTTTTGGGAGTATGAACAAGAATACACACTGCAAAATCAGCGTGTGATGAAAAGCTAAGACAGTATGAAACTATAACAGAAATTAGAGGATGTAACAAATGGCATAGGCACAAACAACAATAAGAAAACCACTGGTTTCAGAAGGAGCAAGAGGACAGAGCGTCTTTAAGGGAAAAAGATACTGAAATGATCGGACAGACTATAGAAATTGAGACTTTGCTTTTAGCTTTGGTTTTCACGTGAAAGAAACCAAGGCTTATGCCAGCAATGTAAAGACTATTCTGTTTCCAAGGGAAGAGAAAGGTGTGCTTAAAAGGAAAGAGCAGGGAAAACTGAATCAGCGTGTGTATTGTAGAATAATGAATAAAATAACAGTTAAGAGTTCCTCAGCATCAAAAACCAAAAAATTCAAGAGAAAATAAATACTGTGACAAAGCAGAAATGTCTGACAAGCTGTATACAGGCATAGTTGATAAAATTATAAGTAATTGTTTAACGGTGATAGTTATAAACTGCTAATAGATTTGCCTAAAGCTAAAAATACGTGGGCGTTTCACTGCAATTTAAGAATAATCTGTGGAAAAACCTGAGAAACTGTTGACCACATACTTACAGTATTTTGATTTATGTGTCAGAAGCATCTAATCTGACTAGAGATAATTAAGATAGATATTCTGAAGATGGAAAAATAAATAATGTGTAATAACCTCTCTAAAACCGCTCTCTTGTAGAACATCTGAGCATCTTTCATTTTATACATTTGAATATTTTATTTTATTTTATTTTTGTGGAGATGCTTGTAGGCATACATTTTAGACAGTTCACAACTGTTTTCAGGACTGGGCCTAATTTTCCATACTACAAATCACACACACTTAGCCTAGCCATTTCTGCATGGGGCAGTGGCTTTGGAGCATAGCAATCTATCGGTACCTAAAAAAAGAGGACAGTAATGACCCCACATACAAAGTTCCTTTATCACTTCAAGTCCATTTATAAATGAGCTGTTTGAGGGAATCTAGCATCATTTTGTTGTTTCTATTGGTTGGACTAGATGATCTTAAAAGGTCTCTTCCAACCTAGGTGATTCTGTGATTCTGTGATTGACTCCTTTTCTTTCATCTTGAATGCAGTTCTGCTTCTGTCTTTCTTACTAGTGATGCGATGAGTGCGAGAATTTTACTAGAAGCACGCATGTTTTTCTTAGCAAACATCAAACCAAGGTCATTTTTGTGAAGTTACAGGAGTAGAATGCTGATGGCTTCAGACAGCATCACTCCCTTACTCAAAGCAAGAAATGCTGAAGTCATTCACCTTTCAGGTTATTTTCTGAGGACATGGAGAGTACAGGACTCACATGTACAACTTGATCCTAAAAAAGCAGGCAGTTGTTAAAGGCCAGTGTCCTGGTGCAGAGAGGCAGAAGCAGGGAAGGACATTAGCCTTGTCCCCGTGGGAGTGCAAGAGGGATGGTGACCCCCCCCTATATATTGAGGGGAAAAAAGCAGAGACTGCACAAACACACACAGAGTAATGGCCCTTCATGCTGGTGCAACCCAGTCTGTTTGACTTGTGTGTTCCTACAGCTAAATATATGATACCTTGTCCAGAAGAAGATTTCTTAGTGTTGCTGTGTTTGCATAATTTTGCTGTTTCCACAAGGAAATCTCTCAGATATTGCCAAACCAGTTCTTTTTTCCCCCAAGTGAAAATTGTCTGGGTAATAGGAGAGGTGTATCTTAGAGCCAACATGCAGGACCTACTTCTCCTCCAGTAAATACACAGTTGCTGGACAAAACACCCTAAAGATGAATGAACAAAATCTCAGCACTACACTCATTCCTGGAACTTTCTCTGTGTTCATTTATCTGCACATTCTCTAGGTGATAGAGGCAACGCTGGCTAAAATGTAAGCATATTTGCTGGCTTTGATGTTTAACAGGAGCTAAATCTCTGTTTAAATCCACAAGCACCGTAAAGGCTTAATGGCCAGTGCCCACAGCTCTACACACCAAATCAGACTTTCATACAAAAAATATACCTGAGTGCCAGAATGCATGGATTTAAATTCTGAGATGCAGGTATGTGCATGGGAACTAGAGTAGGCTGAAAATTCTGTTCACCTACTTATACAGTACTGCCTGCTTCAAGAACACTAAAATTTAGATATTTATTTTTCATATAAAAGAATGTTATCTATTTAACTGTATGGCTAAATTTTTACAACAAAACTAAAAGGCCTGTTTTGTCATCAGAAACCCCAAGATGGCAATACAGCCTTGTTTTTCTTTGCTGCTTATTGCTATCATTATCATCATCATCCCAATTATTATATTGCAGTATATGGAACAGATTCATGATTTTCTCCTTTGCTGACATCTAAAAGCCTTGCTGATTGCTAAGGATTATTTATACAAAAACTGAAATCTCCGACTACTTTGACATTAAGTGAGTGGACGAATGCTATGCATGACCTGGAGGTATTAAAAGATTCCATTTAGTAACATTAACCACATAAACATCTCTGCTCAAGTTTGGCTTCCTTTTATAGATGTGTGTGACTTAGGAGCCCCGTTAAAAAAGATTATGCTTCTATATTATTTTCAGTTTAATATGTAGCATACATCCACAAAGATTTTATTTTCAGGCAGCAGCCTGCAATGATTATCTACACACTAATCACTTTTGAATGGTTTCACACCAGCCCCCTTACCCTTTTCAGTGCTCAGGTAGTTTGGACACTGCCAAGGTCATGGGTTCTGATGTGGCTGTGGCGCGGTCACCTTGTGATACAGAGAACAGGGACAGCAAGTGTCATTCAGCGGGACGAGAGACGCTGCAGCATTATCACGTGTGCTACTGCCCCCGGCTGCTGCCCAGGGCTTTAGGAAATCCTACATTTCATAGCAAAGGAAAAACACAAAGGAAAGAAAAGCTGGTGATTTCAAGTGGGTAACTGGGGCATGCTGGGCAGGGAGAGACCTGTGCATGGGCTGTATGGTGTGGAACGATCAGGTGCTCCCAGGAAAGTCCTGCCCCGTGCTCATAAAGTGTCAGGATGAAGAGCAGAGAGCTCCAGTAGAGCTGGGTGGGAGCACAGCCTCCCACTCAAACACATTTCCTGGGTTCACTTTATGCAGCCTCGCACTCAAAGAAATTAATTTCCAATAACAAGTAATAGAAATGAAAAAATATTATAGGGCAGTGCAGCAGGGAAGATGTTGGCAACGTTAATTAAGACTGATGCTGCCAAGACAACCAAAGAAACAAGAGCTGCTTAATACTCAGGCAATATTACTCAAAAACATAATAAATCAGATTAGACCCCTCCAAGGTCATTATAGAGTTGGAAGATAATGAAGGTATGAATGAAGCACAAGAGTTCTTTGATGTTGTGTCAAAGTTTTCTTTGTACACGTATGTGAGGAGGGAAGGGCACAAACGGAGCCATCTGAGTGCAGATGCATTTCTGACAATTGAAAAAAAAACAGCTGAAGGGTGAAAAAAATTCTTTGTGCAGCAAATGGGGATTTAGAGGGATTAGAGTCACATGTTTAGGATCTGGAAAATCATTTGGTTTGTATTGTTATAACCATTTTTACAGATTAATTAACGGAATGGTGATGTGAGGAATTGCTTTTGATTCCATACATAAATATATCAGCTGTAGGTAGCTCTGTTTTGGGAATGATGAGTAAAAGAGTCCCATTAATACCCATGGATAGCTGGCTCTGAGCTGCTTGAGTCCAGGAGGATGGTTCGGCACGATCGGTGGGCAGCCACCAGGAAGTTTGTTAAGGCAATGCTGTGCTGGATGCACACAGAAAATCCAGCCTGATTTATACTCTCTAATACTCTCTATCGTACTGCAAAAAACAATGAGATTCCCTGCGGGGAGAGTGAGGAGTTCTGTCTCTAGCGCTGTTTGTTTTACTCAACTCCATTTATTTTTAGCCCTCTGTCAGGAATATCTGAAGCCTCGCAGTGATTCACATGTTTGTAGGGCAGCTCCTGACCCCCGTGCACCCGCCATGGGGTTACCCAGCAGATGCTGACACCCTGGTAACCCCTACATGGTCCCCCTGTGTGACGTGAGCACCAGCAGAGACACGGGAGGAAGGGACACATCTGTGGAGCCAGTTACACGCTCTAACTTCTTACCCGTTAGATGAGCAGATACGACCTGTCACATCAGAAATGCTCCTTACTGAACTTTGCAAACCATCCGCTCTGAATTCTGAATTGTTTATGGGAATCAATTGCATTTCCCTTCCATAATGCCAACTGAAATATAGATTTTTTTCTAGAATTCAAGGAAAAGTAGGATGCAAGATAGATAGAAGGATAATAGCCATTTATGGGAGGAATATATCTACCAGATATAGACCTGATAAAATCGATACAAAACCAATGACAAACAATTAGCATCTTCCCAGGAATCCAATATCTTGTTGTTCAAAAGCAGCTGTTATTCTACATTACGTTCTGTGTCCAAAGCTGAGAAATATTATACGACACAGATTTTAATTTCAGTAACATATATATTTTTTAAAAAAAACCCCAAACTTCTTTTCTGCCATTGAACAGTATGACGAGCTTGAAGAGGAACCTGGATATTTGAAGAAGTGACCCTTCCCCCTCCTCTAGTTTATAAGTAATTCCACGTTTAATATAACAAATTCAGTGTGAATATTGCTATTGAGCACGTATCTAAATCATAGATGGAGATCTTTCAGTCAGAGGGGCTTAAAAGAAATTGTGGTGAAGATTAAAACTTTGAATATTTTACATTTTATTTTACTGAAAACAGCCTGTTTTAAAATTGAAGACATCAAATGATTAATTGTCTTCTACTTTAACAAATTTAGGACCGTCCCACAACCGATGAGGAAGGAAGCCGGGCTGCTGGCACATGCACAGGGATTTGTCAGGATTTTACCTGCTTGTGAGCGTGGTCGTAAGAATTGATGTGGTTGTCAAATTCCTGGTGTTTGTGGTACTGCTTGTCACACAGCTCGCAGTAGAAGTTGGCCTTCACGTCCTCCAGAGCCTTGGCTGCAGCTTTCTCTTTCTCAGCGTAGTCCTGCAAAGGCAGAAGGAAGGGCAGGGACTTCACTAGAGATCATCACCTCCTGCTTCATCACCTCCCTCTTCATCACCACCTCCTGCTTCATCACCACCTCCTGCTGCTGGCTCCCACACGAACACCAGCACAGCGACTGGGGCTGCTCCCTCACTGGGCTCCTAGGGACACCCTGAGGAGGTTTTGGTCTTACACTGGATTTAATAAATCAGCTGTGTTTTGTGAATAATTGTCGTAGAGGCTGCAGTAAGAAAAGCAGGGAGGAGTGGGGTGCAAGGAACCCCCTCAGGACACTGCCAGGCTCCTGGGCAGGAGACCTGAGCAGCAAAGATGGCGAAAGCTGCCAGGGTTGGTCTGTGAACCATCGCAGGTCCCCAGGGTTGGTCTGTGAACCATCGCAGGTCCCCAGGGTTGGTCTGTCAACCATCGCAGGTCCCCAGGGTTGGTCTGTCAACCATCCAGCTCCCCAGGGCTGCCCCAACACGCGTCTGCTCTTTCAGCTGCTGTTGCTCAGAAGAGAGAAACTGGTTTTAGTGTGACACCAAGGCACATTGTCTTCTGTGTTCTGCTTTCTACCTTCTACAAAACATTCAGCAGGGCCAGGTGGACGCTGGCTGAGATTCCCCACCTCAGCAAGAGGTTTTTCTGGTCCCACCCTGTCCCTTCCCCGCATCCCCAGCCCCCAGCCCACCCAAACTGAACGCAGCTCTCTCCCATCTGACACAAACCACAGCCTCTGGCAGGAGCACCAGCTCGTGGCCAGGCTCAGGCAAACAAAGCTGAAACCAGGGAAGACACAATGAGTTCCCACACAGTATCCCCCCACGTCACCCCGCTGACTCAGGTGGCTGCTCTGGAGAGTCAAGCGCTTTGATTTCAACATATAATATTAGGTAAAAAGAGAAAACTTAAAGCACAGGAACCAAAACTTACTGAGCTTGAGATCATCAGACACTTAAGGCGCCTGATGCTCAAACTTGGTAGCAGCCTTTGCCAACCTTCTTTCTTTTACAAGTCCTTATTTATATTGCTATTATTACAACACTTGCTTAAATGTTTTACATTAGAGTTTAGAGAGCAAACCCCTGACATGGAAAACATGAACAAAAAAGTTGGTAAAAGTGAATTCATTTGATATTCGTATTGAGAAGTTGATATTACTTGAGCGGATGGCAGTATACCGCAGGGTTTGCAGTGATTCATCATTTGCTCTATCGTTTTACTCACCTACAGAAGTGGGTAGTTCTTGCCAGCCTCCAGCTGGGCAGGCAGTGCTGTCTGCTCTCTACGTGCACTCACCAGTTTTCTGCACGACCGACTCGGAGCACCCCCAATCCCAGGACACACTGCCCACCTGGGACACCCCGCTTTTAGCACGCTCCGCTGCCCAACATTGCTCCAGGGACCAGGCCAGGGTGGAGGCAAGTCCCTGGGCACAGCAGCTCAACACCAATGCTCATTTTGAGCTTTTCTGAGGGGGGGAAAGGACTTTCTTAGTGAGTGTCACATATTTTGAGTCTGAGAGTTGACCAAGCAGCAGGGATGCTGGTTGTCAATGTGACACGCTGAGCTTCAGAAGACTCTGTGCTGCGAGTCCTTCTGCTCTCTCCTTCTGGTCTTTGTGCCCCCAGGCTGGTGGCAGTAGATCTCCCTCCCACAGTAGGTTAGAGGCTGCCATTGATGGTGAAATTAACTTCACCTGAACCAGACTAAGAGTCAGGTGCATGGTCTGATAGCCACTGCAGAATGGTGATTAATCCCATCTATTTCAAGAACCTGTTTTAGGATGAGATGAAACTCTCCAGAGGTGCTGTCTCTCTCTGACCACTGCAAGGCTGAATTACTAACCTGGCCTGCATCTTTAATTCTTGGATTGCTGAACTCAGGCATAATGAATTCGAGATTGTATTTCTTGATATTCAATTCTAAATCTCCTCATGAATCTTGCATGCACTGACCTGCTTGAAGACGGAAGGTCAAAGAGGAATTTCGTGCCTGGAGTGTTGATTTTCTCTCTTACAGATGATGCCAATGGCATATCAGTCACTCCCACAGGACAAACGCTCCTGCGTGGATGTGGCTCGGGCAGGTTAGTGTCCTGTGGTCACTCACACTGGCCAATTGTGAAAACAGGTAGCCCGAGCTAACGATTCTCCACTTGGGAGGCTGCTCAGTAACAGTAGTTAATTGCATCAGGGGGAAATATTCTCCCAATCAAATAGTTAAATAACTTTCATTAGTTATTTAGTTCTACAAAGCCCATTAAAAAGGGACACTTTCCAACCTATGCTTCAGACATATTGTTTTGTTGGAATTAATTATTCACTGGTCCTTTGGTATAACTAAAATGCATAAATTAGAATGTGAATGCAATAACACTAACTATGCAGTGATGACTTCCCTGAAAGTCAAGTGTTGGGGTCAACATATTTTTGTTCGCAACTGGTAAAAATGTAAGTTTTACACTCACTGGCAGACAGCCAAAGCATAATAGGTTTTTTGGTTGTTGTGGTGTTTTTTTTTTTAAATCAGAACTGTCGATTAAATGTTTATAACCTGCTCCATCATTGCTTCTCCTGAAGGAGAAGCCTAATTGCTTGTGGTGAAGACACCACATTACTCCCTGTGAAGCACAACTGGAAATGCTGCTTGTGAGCGTTCCAAACTGCCAACTTTATCTTTCTCAGCAGAAATTAATACAGTTCCCTTAATATAAAGATGTTTTAAAATAGCAACAAGGCAGCTCCCAGGTGCATCCTAAGATAATCACAGCTACCTCTGCTGCCTTATTGCTTAATTATGCTTGTCTACCATGGCAAAAGATATAATTTCCTGGTTGCTTATCAATCAGATGCAGGGAAATTGAATGCTACATCGCATACTTTAGAAAGGTCATGGATTTTTCTTTCTCTACAAAGGCACAAGACCTTCTAGCACAACAGTAAATTGTGCATAGTCAAATAAATTTTCACATCCAGACTGCTAATATCATCTCCTTAGGACTCTGAGAACAAGCTGCTGTTAGGGAGGATGCAGTTGTCCTAGGGAAGAGCTCCTACAAACCCTGGGTTAACCACTTCCTTCGGTGCTGGCTGCAGGTAGTGCACTCTAGAAGGATAAATGACTGCAGAATATACTTAAACGTATTTTTTTCCTAGAAGCCTGCAAAATGGTTCCCTATTATAGATTGTAATTACATCCACATCAATTTGGCCAACAGAGACATGTAACTGTAATAAATGTTTATATATTGGATTAATTTAAAAAGAATATTTCTGGTGTGTGTTAGGCTGGAAGTGCTTTCACTTAGCATCTATTTTTGCAGTATGCTTCTTATTGAGAAAATGCAGTTAGTGGTATCTGACATTCCATTTTCTAATATAGGGAAAATCAATGAAAAATCCCATGTAACTGAATTTTCTAGAATGTTGCCACCGACACCTAGTCAATTAGAAATCATTTATTAAATCCAGAGTCTGTAAGCGACATTTAATAGACTGCCTGGCCATTAAAGTATGCTGATCTAGACAAAACAATAGCACATTCCCTGCCTCAGTAACTCATAAATATATCTGCTATGTTCAAATGGACTAAGGTGAAAAGTAGGTCACTTGATACAGTAAAAATTTCAGTGGCAGTTTTCAATAAACCCACGGATTTCTACAAATATAGTGAAGTAAATGCATAGTGCTTGTAAATAGAACATGAGAAAAATATAACAGCATTAGCCCGCTTTTGGTCATCATTTTCTAAATTGTAAGGCAAAGTTTGAGTTAGAATAGCTGACTCACACTAATGCAGAGCTCAGTAGGTGACAGACTGCTCCCTCTTTGGGGACATAAGCAGAGTTGTTAGAGTTTGATAACTTCAATAAAATTCTGTGAACCAGATTAGATATAACCCCAAGTATTAAATACTGTTGCAAGTGCTGAGGTGCCTCTTGGAGATTCTTAGACTAGAGGTTAGAGACGTAGGACAAATATAAGCATAGGAATAAGATACAGAATTATATTCTACATCTAAGAATTTTAAGTACGTTTTTATTAGTGACTTAGGTGGCAAAATGAACTGTAATTATGTGTGAAATCTATAAATGATACTAATTAACAGCACAGGGCATACAAATGCATTAGGGACCAGGATCAGGATTCAGAATTACTGTAAGAATCTTGAGAGATGGTCTGAAATCTGCAAGATAAAATTCGGTAAGATGTATGTCAAGTGTGGCAGTCTGGAGGGGGAAATCACATTCATCAATACTAGATTGGGAATTGCTGGGTAAACACAACGGCAAGGGAAAAGGTCCAGGGTGTTAGAGTGGGAAAGAAATAAAATGAAAGTCAACAATGAAAGTCAAGGCAAATCACATTCTGACGTGTTAATAGCAGTTAATATGTAAGATGCTGAGGGTAATGATCCCACTCGATTCAGTATTGGTGAAATGTCAGCTGTAAAATACTATTGGTACATTACACCAGCAAATAACTTGGCTCCTGGAACTGTCCCTCCATCATCCCCACCCCGTGTGCGATAGCTCATTCTCTGGCCTTCATTTCAGAGGAAACTTGCCAGTTCCCTTTGAGATGAAAAAAAAGTGCAGTTCTAGAATAACATTTAGACTCCCTACTAAGGCTTCGGTGAAATTATATTTCAATACGACTGCCTTAAAAAGTAGGTAGAATAGAAACATTTTTTTCTAAGTCAGGCAGAGGGACTATTCCTGTTACATAGAAGAAGAAAAAAAAAACACATCACTTTTTCCTTATAGTCCTGCTTCTCTGCACAGATGTGAGTCCTTCAGTGAATCTGATTGTGACATTATTGTCTGCCTTCATTTAAAGTCAATTCTTTCAATTTGTTCACTATTTCATGTTACTTTATCTCTTCTCAAGCGATCTTTTCTTTCACCTCTTTTCTGATGAATGAGGTATTATCAATTAATCTGAAGAGTTAGTCCTCCATTTATCTCTTACTGTTCTCATTTTTCCAATTGCAGTTTTTAGAGTACAATGCCTGTTCCAGCACTGCACTTAATAGATTGTGTGATGTTGTATCCCTTTGTCTGACACCTCTTTTCAGATGAAACCTACTTGACATAATTTAAGATTTTTGTACGTTTTGACCTAAAATCTGCTGTAGAGTCCAACTGAATTTAACTTATATGTAGTCTTTCATATTTAAGTTAACTAAAAGCACTATACAATAATGATATTAATCATGCAGTAACTATGTAGGAAAATGCAGCATGTGTTATGAGCACAGGAATAGCTATCACACAATTCATCCATGGCTGTTAGAACCTTTTTTTGTTATTAAGTGCTTTTTTCAGAAAATGCAGGCTAATCATATCAGATAGCTTTTTATAGTTTTTAATACCAATAACGTTAAATATTTACATCCTCTCTCTTTTAATATTGTTTGACTCTTTCTTTGCAGATATCATAATATTAAAGCCAGTTCATGTAGACTATAATATCATAAATGATGCAATATGTCTAATATCATTGCTCATAGCGAGAATAATTGTTAATTTTATGTTAAAATATTAATAAACTTTTAGTAAATCCAGATCATTCAATTTATTTTCTTATATTATGTGAGTTTCCAATCTATTTCAGAAAAAATATCTTACAGGGTAAACATTAATCATACATTTGAATTATATGTGTACTGTCCACTTTCTCCTAAAACTTCCACATAAAATACTGTCTCATCATTCCATTGTGTAGCATTTGATGATGTTTTTAACCAGAAACCAAGGCATTTTGATACATTAGTAGATTTTCATGCATCCTTTCTGTTTTTCTTTTCTTTTTTTTTTTCTTCACAGAAGCTCAAAACATTGATTTATGAAAGCTTTGGCTTTCCTCAGCACTCGAGGTTATCCAAGTGAAAAGGAAAGAATTCCAAATTGTTCCTCAAAGTCCAAATGTAAAAAGGAAAGTTATTTAAACACATACCCCCCTTTTCATTTGTGCCTCCCCAAATGCATTCATGTGAGTTGCAAAATTCGATGTACTTTTTTTTATTAAGTCTGCAATTCTACTGATCTGAGCCAAACCAAAACACTTTCTTTCATTCATCTGCCAGATGAAAGGTATAATATTTGCAGTCTGATTGAAAAAAAAAATGCATAGGGAGGGAGAGAGAGAGGAAAAGAGGAAGGAAGGGAAAGTAAAAGGAAGAGTGGAAGAGAAGATGGAAGAAAGGAAGGACAGAAGGCAGGGTAGAAGAGTGGAAAAAAGGAATAATATTTCTAGATCTTTTTTAGACAAATTCTTATGCCTTGAATCCCACCCTGCAGCACACTTGGCAATTAAAAGTAATTTAATTTCTAAATACAACTGAGCACTCAACTTGCAGATTAATGGCACAATTATAGCAATTTCCAAAGTAAAAGTCTCTGCCACGCCACGCTCAAAAGCCATCATGCAGGAATAATTGCCCAGTGGTATCACCTGTAACTGAAGTGAAATAACTACTTTCCAAAATAACTATTGTGTGATGATTTAGGAATAAGTCCACAAGAAAAAGACAGTAGATACTGACATATCTAGAGATTTAACACGAATACTTGATTGTTGACTATAGAAAACAATTATTGGCTGAAGGCACTAATTCAGTCTCTGTCCAGTACCTCCAGACTTAAAATTGAATTAATATTAACTAATCCAAAAACTCTGTGCAATGTCTGCATCCTTGCATGACGTCTTCAGTCCCAACCATTCTCTCGGAGAGACTTCCACATAAAGTGGTAGCTTTTGTTCTCAGTAGGAGGAGATGTCCTCAGCAGGGAGGAGTGAGTGGGGACACACAGGGAGTCAACGTGACTCAAGCACCAAGTGGTTTCCTTCCCACTGTCCACGTTCAGTGTACGTCAGCCCCCAGGGCATGCAGGAAATCTTTTCAGCCCACCGTATCGTATTGGAGTTACAGCTGATCTCGCATGACTTTGTGGCTTTGTTGACTACCATCCTAATTTCTTTTTTTTGGTTCCTCCCTTTCTTTCAACTCAGAACCCGCGGCAGAGACAGAATTGTGGTCCTACCTACCGGTTTCTGTGTTTACCAGACAGTATAGTCAGTGAGGATGTTAATTTGTCAGCTGCAAGTCTGCAATGTGTTGGATTATTTATTCATAGAAAAGGAAGAAATTTTAGTTCACAATATATCATTGGTGCAAATTCCTGGCCCTTGTGAGAGTGTGGAGAAACCCCCATGGTCATGATTGGTTGGGACACTTTGGTGCCACTTTCCAACTTCTCTTGCCGTTCTCTCACTCAGGGTGAGGACATATGGAAAAAGGGCATGAAGAGCCATCGAAAGATGTTTGCCTAAAATGCTCCACCCAGTCCTCACCTCTTGGTGAGGTCCCTCCCCAGAAACTGAGTAACAAGAAGCCAGAGACACATCTACCTCCGTGTCCTACTCAGGGTCTAGCACAGTCCAGCCTTGTTGGAGTCAATAGAAGTTTTGCTACTGATTCTCTGGGGAGCATAAGATGGAACTATAACAAACATAATAGGTGGGGAAAAAAAACAAACAGAAGATAAAATTTAGATACAGGGGGATTTCCTGAGGTCAAAATTATTAAAAGGGAAGGTGATCGTATTCCTGCAGAGGCAAATTTGAAAAAAAACCCCAAGAAGTGCAAAAGGAAAAGAATCCCTGTTTAGAATCAAACTGCTGTGATATTTTTGAGAAACAGACTAACATGGTTCCAAATAGATAGTAAACATCTATTGCGCTCTTGAATTCACCGTATGTGATTGTTGATATTAGGAACAGCATTGTGGAATACAACATGCAATTTAAATTAAATACGTCAGTGTCTGGGGCACAAAAGATCATAAGTAGATACTTTGTTGAACAAATACAAGATGATCCATCCTCAAATTAATAAACTGTATATATAACATAGAGATAACTCTGTCACAAGTACTTGGTTGGGAATACTTTACACAGATCTAACGAGCACTTCTAGTGCTTTCACGGAGACCTGAGGCTTCCTGAGACAGCAACTCAAGCAGTTGATTACAGCTTGATGCTGTTTCACAAAATCTCCTGGAGTGTCAATTAATACCATGAATTTACAAAACATAGAGCAACACTAGAGGTTCTTGATTTCAGAAAAATGAGCTGTGGTGGTGTCTCTCAATTTGAAAGAATATTTCTGGCTTCACCATCACTATGATAAATACAAAGGGGGAGTTCTCAACCCCCAGAGTACCATCATTAAATTTCATGCCTTACTGTGTCACATTTCTTAAGACTGAGTCTTCTCGAAAACCAATTGAATTTATATCCATTATAGACTCACTTGATTCTTCTTTATTTTTGAACAGTGATTCTGCATTGAATGTTTAAGGATTTTAATGCTGCGTAAGTGAACAGAGTACTTCAGAACTCTGACTATAGATAACCTGCTAGCGCATGTGAGCAGTTACTGCTGTCCTGCAAATTTCCTTTTTCCCCATTTGAGAGGAATACAGCTCTGAAACGTTAGACACACAACCATATTCAGTGTCCTCTGTATTGTAAATTCCAGTTATTAATTCAGTTTAAGATATTTTAATATATTCAAAATAACCTATTTTGTTCTGTTAAAAAAACTGTGATAAGTTTTGCTGGAATTACTGTATATCTTTTACAAAGGAAAATAAAAATGTAACTGTGATTTAAGTGGCCATCTCTGCCTTCATCTCTAATTCTATTCGCCACAGGGTTGCATAAGCTTATATTTAATGTTCAAAGCATCATTCTGAAGCCTGACTCCCGCACTGAATGCAGTGCCAGGACTTTGGCCTCCCCGTACTCAACTTGGCAGCATTGGATCTGTGTGTGTCGTGCTGCCTTCTGGAACCCGGAGAGCAACTTACTAGAAATATCCAGAAAGTATGGAGAAACATGACAAAGAAGATTAAGACGGTTGGAAAATAAAGGAACAAGCAACAAGGCACAGGAGAAAATGAGGAAGGAGAAAGTATAACCACGGCAGATGAATGAAAAAAGTACTTCATACTAATTACCTAGACGAAAAGAAACCCAGCCTGTTTATACACATGCTTCAGCCTGTCTGTTTAGTTTGTGTAGTATGTACAGATTATGTAGTATACTATATATAGTATAACTATGAAATGATATTATAGTTCCATCTAATATATTCTAATTATTACATACATTATATTATTACAAAATTACTACAGTACTATAAAAAATAATGCTATATATAATATCAATTTAATGCTAATATTAATATAATACAGTATCAACAAATATAATTTTAACAGTATTTGGTTTACTACATTGTAAATATTTAAAATTATTATATGATATAAATATATATATAATATAACTGTAAAATAACATAGAAATATATTGTGCTAAATGGCTACTGATATTTCAAGTCACAATATTCCATTACGCACAAAGGTTCCTCTATTAAAATTTTTATAATTAATTTCTACATTAGTGTCCTTCGTATAGTACTGTGTCCCTTGGGACGGGCCACCTGCATTTTGCACTAAAAGCAGAGCTCAGGGATAGAAGTGTGACTTTACAAGAAACAGAAGCTGCCATCACTAATTCTAAATAATGCCTCAACACTATACTGTGCCATAAGGAGAAATAGTGTTACTGCTATCTCTGCTACCAACTTGGCTCTCCTAATGAGCTGCATTTTCATTAATCAATTCAAGTAAACCTATGGTTCCATCACTTCACACGCAGTATTAATATCTTGGAATTTACAGCAAAGTGCAGATTTTACTGGAACAAGTATTATAGATTAGTTTGAATGAATAAAATTCTTCTTGTTAAGATTTTTGCTTTTATGGTTAGTGCTGAAAAACATCTTTTTGCAGTTTTCTTCATTTTTATTTAACGTGTCATAAAGGAGAAGACTATTTACAATAATGAGAGTTTATGACAAGTTACATATTTTAATAACACCCACATTTGTCCCTTGTTTCTCTGTTTCAGATTTTAACTCAGTTTAATAATGAATATCACAATTTTTGGTGCTACCCCAGATAAAACATGCAGAGGTCAATGAACCGCAGTAATTTCTATAGTAGTTACTTTTTAAAAATTTCTATCCATAAAGCTCATACTTAAGCCTTGGCAATCCTTATCTCAATTGTTCAAGATGTACTGTTCTAAAACAAGCACTTGCTTGGTTATGCATGCATAATAACCCCTCTTACTGAATTTTCTTCTCCTTACCACTTCTTCATATGCAAATGTAATACAGGCTTGCATGCAGAATAGGATAATGAAATTAATGTCATGCTTATATTTCCCATAAACAAAAAAGGAGTCAGGATACAATAAAATAATGGAAAACTAAAGTGACAAAACAAATGAGATATTCATACAGCAGCCACAAACCAAGCCTGTTTCCTATATTACTTTATTCAGAAATCATACTCCTTTATCCTCATATTTATCATAGATCGAACAACAAAATCTTTTTCTTTTTATACTAATTGCTCACCAAGATATTTTCTGAAGCCACCTCATTTCTCATCACATCTTGCGTTTGATAATTGGTTGTGTTGCCCTGAAATGTAATGATGTGACACTGGCATCTAATTTTGAATGAAACTCAGCCCTGCATAGAAAACCTGCTTATGGTTCTCTGCACTCCCTTGGGAAAAAATTAGGAGCTCGACTAGCGCTTTGCACTGGGATGAATTCCATTTACAGCGAGTGTCAGTGTGCAGATTATGAGGAAGGGTTTCAAAGTTAATGGAAGAAAGGCAAGAGCTGCACATTGTCTGATTGTGCCACAGTTTTAAGTGGAATTTAAGCCTATTTTTCCCTTTGTTTGCAAGCTCTAGCTAAACAAGCAGATGGGAATTCTGAAATAAAACTCAAGCCTCAAGCAGGGGTTCTTCAGAGAGTGTGGCTGCCTCTGCATCACTATTTTGGATCAAAGCAGTAACAAGCTTTGGAAGCAAACCTAAACGCCTTCTCCACTTCCTCCACGTTGGTCCATGGAGCAGCTTCGGTGCGTGAAGCTGGCTTGCATTCCCAGGAAACTGCAGAAGAAGTCCTGCTCTGGGTAAATGCCAAATATGTTCCAACTACTAATGAAAACATAAAGGTCCACACTAATGACTTATCCTGCAGACAACTTCAAGACACATGTGATGGGGACAACTGCTTCAAGCGAGTGGCCTAAATATTGTCCAAAGAAAAATCTCCTAACAAGGTCAATGTAGGTGTCTCAAAGCCAACTATTCCAATTCACGGATCCACTCCCACTATACTGAATTATTTCTTAATGCAGATAGGGCCTGGCTACGTGGCAGTCATAGCAGGCTGATCTCCTTTTTGCAACTTCCCATCAGGTAGTCTATCAAATTTGGCCCTGATTCACCTGAACTCTGTAAAGCAAGAGGTTTTGCTACACATCAATCGGTCATTTATCAGCATACTGTATTACACAGCATGGCCAACAGCTGGGTTGTGAGGCTTCTCTACAAGGATGATGAGGGGCCTGGAACATCTATTTTACCAGGAGAGACTTGGGTCTTTTTAGTCTGGAGAAAAGAAGACTGAGGGAAGAACTTATCAATGCATAGAAATACTCAAAGGGAGGGTGTCAAGAGGGGCCAGTTTTTTTTTTGGTGGTGTCCTGGGACAGCACAAGAGGAAATGGGCACAAACTTGAATGTAAGAAGTTCCACCTAAACATGAGGAACTTCTTTCCTGTGAGGGTGGCAGAGCCCTGGCAGAGGCTGCCCAGAGAGGTGGTGGAGTCTCCTTCTCT